>JBANDG010000010.1:600000-920088 GCA_037951595.1 Ogataea sonorensis
GTCACATTTTTTACCGTTACTTACGTCTTGTAAATGGTGGGAGGATACTTCAGCTTTGCTTCGAGAAGTACTAAGTAGAGATCCCAGTTTTAGTGAGCGCATGTTTAAGAAACAGCTTGCTGTCATGAAAGGGCAAGCGTGGAATTTAGTTGAGACTTTAAAACATAGGGACCAGGGTCCGTTGGAATTGGTGCGCAAAACTAGAGTCTTGGTGTTTGATGCGGAAGTGTTTATGCCGATAGAGAGACCACTCGTTCAAGGGTATGAGAGTGTTATTCAAGATGATTGTAGTTTGCCAGACACAGTCACAAACACTCCGAAACTAGCAATAAAAAGCGGTGATTTATCGTTGCTGGAACCGGGCGATGTGAATGTTGCTATGAATGGCGACAAGCACGGTCCCCAAGAGAAACAGTTGAGCGTGGAGCAGCAGGCAGGGGACATTTCCAATTTTCAATCACATGGCGCTGCAGAGCCGTCTAAGTACGGTACCAATGTGCATCAATCGCTTGTTACTAAGAATAACGCTGACAAACAGGACCAATTGTTGTCCAAGAGTTACAAATCTGATCTATATGTCGATGATTACTACCCTGATCCATTTCTAGATGAGAATGTGACAGAAGTGGATGGAACAGTTGCAGAGGCAGCGGAATCACTGGAAAATGGTCAATCTGGTCAAGCTGGTCAATCACCAGATCACAGTTTACAATTTCCACAAGACCAGCACTACCCACAGCAGCAAGAACAACTGGAGCTACGTTTAGTATCTCCAGCGATGCAAGCTGTGATTATCGAACAGCTAGTCCCAGTTACTGGCAAACCACCTGTTTTCACCTGCTGTTGAAATGTACAATATTTTAAAAAAGATTAAAATTTGAGCGCTTAATTTAAAAATACCTAAAATGGAAATAGTCAAATTGTAGATGGTTTACATAATCGCGTATGTAATTGTTTTTTTTACTTATTTTAACAAAACTGAAATGAAATGACCTGTCATATCTGAAAGAAAAAAAGATCACCGTAACTTATACCTGTTCATTGAAAAACCCGTCACAACTGAAAACGTTGAAGAACTTTCCTAATTGGGAACAGATAATCAGTTTTAAAGTCTCGGTTATCAGCAGTAGTGAACGGCACAATTTGAGACAAGTGTTTTTCAATTTGACTCTTTATTATTTTTCAGATCTGAGCAAGAGTCATATCAAATAGTGTCAAGTTGTTATATAAACAAGGAGATATATTTCATGAAAAGTTATATTATCTTGGTATTCAAGACAACGGTTAACCAGAGCGAGTCTGAGTTTTACGTTTTTTACTACGAGAGCGTTGAAGCGAATATGACAAGAGAATCTTTGACATCACAAAAATACTTGGAGAATCTACCAGCGATAGCCAGCAATGTGCTTTCGATACAGTCGCATGTAGTGCACGGATACGTTGGGAACAAAGCTGCTACTTTCCCGTTGCAGAGTCTGAACTGGGACGTGGATGTGATCAACACTGTTAATTTTTCCAATCATACCGGGTACGGTGCGTTTTCAGGCAACACTGTTGAGCGTGAAGAGCTCGAGACTATATACCAAGGATTGAAGAACATTGAAATGAATTACGACGCTGTGATAACTGGTTATATTCCAGGCGCTGTGTCTGTGAAGGCGATTGGCGAAATCTGCTGTGATATCAAGCGGAGAAACGCGCAGACAATGTGGCTACTAGATCCTGTGATGGGCGATGAAGGTCAGTTGTATGTTGACCAGGACGTTGTGCCTTCGTACCGAGAGATTTTACAGTTGAAACAGGTGGATATCATTACGCCTAACCAATTTGAGTTGGAGCTTTTAACTGATACCAAGATCACAGATAGAGATGGTTTGCTTCGAAGCTTGAAATTGTTGCATGAGGAGTACAATGTTGAACACGTTGTTGTTTCGTCATTGACGCTGAGCAGGGATCAATTAGGGCTAGGTGAATATGACACCGACAAGATATTCTGCTGTGTTTCTTCAGCAACGCTGCGAGCACCTGTAATTTTCGAAATTGACAAGCTGGATTCGTACTTCACCGGGGTTGGTGACTTGTTTTCAGCATTGCTTCTAGATAGGATTTTCAAATGCGATGGGGAACTTGTCACGGCAACAAACCAGGTCTTATCTGTCATGTCCAAAGTGTTACATGTCACTAGACAACTGAGCCTAAGTAAAGTCGGTGCAGAGGTGCGCGGAAGAATAGGTGACTATGCCACTATGAAAGAGTGCGAGCTGCGGGTCATTGAGTGCAGGGCCCTGTACGCTGATACCTCTTGTGCGTACAAGCCAATTGAGCTATTGTGATGTTGTGATGATGTGTGGGAACATTAGAGTTTGAGATTTTTTTATAGATTGACTGATAGGTAGGTAGATGCAATAGTAATGAACGTGTTGATGTGTGGGAATGAATTAATATGCCAAACAGTGGAAAATCGTGGAGAAGCGGGTAGATTCTTGCATACAAGCAGAGAACTGACTCTGTTTGAATAAAGAAACTCCCCTCCTGGGTAAGCATTAGTTTCATATTTATAGGAGAGACCGTTGTTTCAACATTCCCTCAATAAGCTAGATGAATCTGCTGCTGTATTGTATCTTTAGTGAAGTGGTTGGTTAGTAAATTATATGCAATACACGATTGCTTAAGTAATGATAATTCGCAATTACCTAATGAGAAACGTAACATTTTTATAGGAGAGAAAAACTGTGTCAGTTAGAGACACGGGACATAAGTCACGGGACGTAAGAACACATACACAGCCTTGAAGTGATGGATGGATGGGTAATCACAAAGTGCAGAGCTCTGATTGATTGACTGATTGATACGAGAGAGAGAGAGAAAGAGAGAGATAAACATAAGTATCGACGCGTCGATCGGCGCGTAGGAATTATTTCACTACAACGTCAACAACATCACAGCACGGCACAGCACAGCACACATACACAAATATCGTGTGCACCGCCGCTAAACTCAATTTTTTCAAAGCCCATCTGTGGCTCTTCGGGCAGTACACTTTTCCAGGCAGTGCACCCTATTCCGAGCCCATTCTACGCTAATATTTGGTTGCTCGGAGTCACGTGTCACTGGATAAGTTTAAATAATTCTATTGTTCTGTGCATATGACACCACAGTTTGTGCATACAGATCTCGATTTCCCCAAGTTTAGCTATTTTCAGCTCTTTAGTAAAGGAAAATTCAATAACAGTTTTTGCTCCTGTTCAAGTGTTGAAATTTGGTGCTCAAATTGGACAATCTTGATAATGACAAAGACTGGAAATTTTGAAGAATTTTTCACCAGTGTGAAGCAAGTAGTAGCAGAGTAATTCACTAACTAAGTAATCTATTTGTCATTTCTTTTCACCAACCAGCGTAGCGATGTAGTAATATCACAACCACTTTATATACCTAACTCTTTATCATTTTTTTTTTATTCATCCTTCCACTTTATTTGATATTATCATTTGATATTTATCATTAGTTTTGCACAACCACGTCTATCTGTAGTTGCCTATTTTATAACATATAAATAAATCTCTAGAATCATGTTAAATCCTCACGGTGGTGTTTTACAAGACCTTATTGAAAGAGACGGTCCTATTAAGCAAGAATTGCTTGCCGAGGCGGCTACTTTAAAATCAATCGACTTGACTGACCGTCAGTTATGTGACTTGGAATTGATCTTGAATGGTGGTTTCTCACCATTAACCGGGTTCTTAACCCAGGCTGATTACGATTCTGTGGTTGACAAAATGAGACTCGCTTCTGGTGAAATTTGGCCAATTCCAATCACTTTAGACTTGTTCAAAGACGAAGCTTCTCAATTTACTGAAGGTGAAAGAGTCGTCTTGAGAGATCCAAGAGATGATGCTCCATTAGCCATCTTAACTATTAAAGACTTGTACCAACCAAACAAGCAAGTTGAAGCTGAAAAAGTTTTCAGAGGTGATCCTGAACATCCAGCAATCAGATACTTGTTTGATACCGCTGGTGATGTTTATATCGGTGGTGATTTACAAGCCATCTCATTACCAAAACATTATGATTACACAGAATTGAGAAAAACACCTTCTCAACTACGATCCGAATTCTTGTATAGACACTGGAACAAAGTTGTTGCGTTCCAAACTAGAAACCCAATGCACAGAGCTCATAGAGAATTAACCGTTAGAGCAGCTAGAGATAAATTAGCCAATTTGCTTATCCACCCTGTTGTCGGTTTAACAAAACCTGGTGATATCGATCACCATACAAGAGTCAAAGTTTACCAAGAAATCATCAAAAAGTATCCAAATGGTATGGCTCAATTATCTTTATTACCATTAGCTATGAGAATGGCTGGTGATAGAGAAGCCGTCTGGCACGCTATTATTAGAAAGAATTATGGTGCTACTCACTTTATTGTCGGTAGAGATCATGCTGGTCCTGGTTCTAATTCTAAAGGTGTCAATTTCTACGGTCCTTATGATGCCCAAGTGTTGGTGGAAAGATTCTCAAATGAATTAGAAATTGAAGTTGTCCCATTCAGAATGGTCACTTACTTACCAGATGAAGATAGATACGCTCCAATTGATGAAGTCGAAGACGGTACTAGAACTTTGAACATTTCAGGTACAGAATTAAGAAAAAGATTAAGAGACGGTTCTCATATTCCTGAATGGTTCTCTTATCCTGAAGTTGTCAAGATCTTGAGAACTTCTCATCCACCAAGACCACAACAAGGTTTTGCATTATACTTGACAGGATTACCAAACTCAGGATTGGAATCTCTAAGTTATGCATTACAAGCCACTTTCAATCAATTCAGTGGATCAAGACACGTTACTTTACTCGATGGTAAGAATGTTGCTCCAGAATCATTGAATTTTGTTGTTGCCGAATTAGTCAGATCAGGTACAGCTGTCATTGTCGCTAACCCTAACCACGCAGCATCCACCGAAGAACTCTCTGCTGCGCAGAAAGTCATCTCTAAATCAGGCTCTTTCATCCTCGTTTCAGTGCAAACATCCAAAGAAGAATGCTTGAAGAACGACAGAAAGGGATTATATGCTACAGAGAGATCAGACGTTGAGTCATACGTTTTCCCAAAAGAAGCCGACATCAAGATCAATTTCGAATCCGAGTCCCAAAATGCCGCTATCCAAAAAATCGTCTTGTACTTAGAAGAACAAGGCTTTTTCAAGTTTTAAGTAAATGATGAGATAGCCCATTACTTCTCTTTTTCCCTTTGTGTTTTTTGTTCTTTCCTGTTCCTTTTCTTTTCTTTTCTCTCCTACATAGCTATGTATCTATCTGTAACTGTGCTCTCAGTGGCAGTATCACTGTACCTATTCAAATAGACATGGTATCATCCGTATGGTAGTATATATAATATATTTGTACAAATAAAACAACACCCCCTATTATCACACATACAAACACATACACCCCTTATATCCCACTAGCCACATTAGTTCTAATTTTTACACCCGCCACATTACCTAACATCTGACATAACACTTTTTATTACTGTCCAATTCATCCAACAAAATGACCACTTTCTATTTGTCTCTTTTTTAAATTTTTCTTGCTGTTTTTTTTTCTTCTAATGTCAAATGGCAAACAAATATACTTAAACAGCTGACAAACAACTATTATAACTCTTCTTTTTAGTACTTGTTTAAACAACTCACAATTTTTACATTATTAAGGCACCTCACCGCAGACGCACAACTCCCACTACAGATCTCAGCTCAGCTCTCAGATCTTGACTAGGCCTATTTCAGCTAGATAAACAAATTTTGGTGCGCGATCATAAAGTGTATAGATAGATCTACATAGATAGATTTTGGTACTTGTGTGTGATAGATTGGTTAAATCGATAGATATATATATATACAATCACTGGTTCAAAAGTCTTTAAAAAGAAAGATTGAAAAGAAAAATAAAAGTTGAATTACAGAAAAAAAATAATAATAATAGGTGTTGCCAATTGGGTCTGCTTATTCTAGATTACTTATTAGAAACAATCAATCTTATTTAATAATTATTCACCATTCAAACAATGAGGCTGGCGTCCGGGTACGATGTTGAACGACTAAATGCCCGTTCTAGAGCTTATAACCAGGGTAAAGTTGCTACCGAAGACGATTTCATTTACTATCATGGTAAACCTGCAACGTGTCGTCGTTGTAAAAGAAAGCGTGTGAGATCAGAGAGACCAGAACATTTGGAATTTAAAACTTGTAACCCTTGTCGTGTTATAGAAAGAGCACAGAAAAGAAGAGGTAATAAGATCACATTATACAGAAACAGAGAGGAGTATGAAATTCTCGTGGAATTGAAGCTGATTGACAAATCGGAACCTTATCAGACTCCAGACGAGGAGTTGAAAGCTATGGGCATTCTTCCTCCAAAGATCAATCAGTCCCCAACCCAACCTTTGACTTATTATCAGAGGAAACTGTTGATGCAGCAACAGCAGCTTCAACAGTTACAACAGGAACAACAACTCCAGCAACGGCAAATGGATCAACAACAGCCCTATCAACCACAACAACCGCATCAACAACAAATTCAACATCCACAGCAGTCATCACCACAGTTCCACGAGTATCAGCCAAATGGTCAACAACCTCATGGAGACCAAGATCCATCAGCTGCGCAACCATCTTTAATGACTTTCAAAGACTTGATAGATAATGATAATGATCATTTGTTACAGAAAGAATTTGAAAAAGCTGCTCGTTTTATGGAATCAAACGCTGCATCTAAAGCAATCGGTACAAACCCATTACTTTTAACTCCTTCAATCAACCCTTTGTCTTTACCTTTACAGCAACAGTTTTTGATTCAGCAGCATTACTTCTTCAAGATTGCACAGGAAAAGAAAGAAATCGAAGAGGAACGTAAAAAGAACATGCATCCAGTACCATTGCTGACGGATCCAAATAGTATCAATCATTCACCATCATCACCATCATCATCAACAACAACTTACGGGTACCTGCCTGAACAACAGCAGTACGTTTTCGACCCAAGAAAAAAATTACCAGGAGAATGTGTCTACTGTGCTAAAAAGACGAGTGATAATAATAAAGACATCTGCGACTCTTGTATTCAAAGAGAATCTGTTTTTAAATCGTTTGACGTTTACTTAACAATTTTGAAATCAAACAAGACAGTATCTTTAGCAAACATCGTTTATACTGAAGAACTTGAAGTTGGAAACCTCTTGAAATTCTCTTTAAGTAAAGACGAATCAGTGGCAAACATTTTAGTCAAACTTTACGAAAAATATGTTATGCCAATCAGCAAAATTACCGGTTACGATTTCAAATTTCAGTCACAAACAGATTTCAATATAAAATACAAAAACCAAGATCCAGTGATAGTGAGAGAGTTTTTGAAATGTACAGATGATAACAATGGAGGTTTCGACAATGATAATATAGACTCTGAGTTGATAGCTTTACAAAACGCTGACCCAAATTCAAAACCAATCTCATCTTATTGTAATTCCTCTATTTACATGTCTTATAATACTCAAACTGCTCGTTTAGTTATATGTTTTTCTCATGATTCTCACACTCCTGAACAAAATAGCAGCTCAAACTGAATATTATCATCACATATTCCATATTCATCTCTTTTTCTTCCATTGTGTCTTTTTTTATGATTTATCACTCTAGGTTTATTACTACCCTTCATAACATGCTTCGAATGTCTCCTTTCATCTTTAAGTTTTTGTCTTTTTTGTGTTTTGTTCCGTTACATCAACTTGTTCTTACTGGATCTCTGATTTCACCAATTCAGGTTGTTTTCACATTTTCACCCATCGCAGATTGTGTTCTCTTAATCATTTTTTATTTCTCAATTCATGTTTTTATTTTTGTGTTTTTTTTTCCATGCTTTTACCCTTGTTCATTACTCCTCTTCCAATTATGCTTTGTCTTTATTTGGTTAGATTTACTGTGTCTTTTGTTCTCTTTTCAAACTTTTTCTTTCCCAATTGTATATCTACTATAATAGAAATATTTTTACATCCTAATTAGGATTTTGTCACATTGTTCATTTTCATCATTAAATTTTACAAAAAGTAAAATATAAACTAATCATACTTATTCTCTGATAAATACAGCTGTTTTAACAAAGTCAGACGTGGTGTTGTTAATATACACATCCACATCTTCTTCGGATATCCCGTTATTCAGAATACTGTTAGGAGTCCCCGGTTTCAACAGCAAGCTGATCCTTGAAATCTTGTTTTTAATCGCTAGACTATCAACTTCTTCAAACGCATCTTCAGCTGATATTCCAGTTCCCAGAAAAGTGCCAATCAAACCAGCAGCAACAGGGCTTGCCATTGATGTACCCGATAATACTTGAATTGCATCTGTATTGTATTTGTCATGAGACAAACTCGAAACATCAACCCCACTAGAGAAAATATTCACACATCTGCCCCAGTTTGAGAAACTGGCTATTCTATCTTGAACATCATTAATAGCACCAACTGTATATGCATATTTTGATCCTGCCGGTGATGAATTACAAGCATCCATGTTGTTATTACCGGCGGCTACCACAATAACCAATCCAGCTTCTGTAGCTGCTTTCACTGCTGCATCTAATATAGAACTCTTTGGTGCTCCCAGAGATAGGTTAGCAACGCCTGGGCGTGCATCAGCATGTTGATGTTTAACTGCATATTCTAAACCTGCTATAACAGATGACAAAGAACCTTGTCCAAATTTATCCAGCACTTTCACCGATATAATGTTGATTTTTTTGGCAACGCCAAACGTTTTTGAACCAATTATACCTGCAACATGAGTTCCATGTCCTATATAATCTTCATTAGCTAAATCATCAGAAAAATTAGGCCCTTTTATAGCTCTACCTTCAAATTCAGGGTGATTCACAAAAACTCCACTATCAATCACATAGGCATTCACATTTTCTCCATTTAAGTTGGAATCGTGAAAGTAGCTCGTAGAGTCGTAATCTACAGCATCTTGTTGCGATAATCTGACTAGATGATTTGGAGCGTTTTCTTGAACTTCAACATCCACAGCTTTCACCACGCTATCACTGACTATTTGTGCAACCAGCGGGTTACTCATCATTCTCTTGATTGAATCCTGTGTGAAATTACCAACAAAAGCTTCAAACCCACCAAACGAAAATGTCCTGTTAATCTCATTTCTGATATGATGCAGTGATTTAATTCTGTCGTCTTGAGCACACAGTTTCTCCATAGTCAGAGGTTGCTTCATTTGTATAACGTATTTTCCTACCATTGGAAACTTTTCACTAAGCACAGTTGGTGCTGCAAAAGCGCTGCAAATAAACAATTGAAGTAATAGTATCGTCTTGATTGAAAGTAACTTCATGTTTCTGGATGCGTTAAAACAGGTAGACTTCTGATTTTTTAATCAGCTATCACTCTTGGATAATGTTTTTTTCTCTATGTTTCTATTCCCTCTTAGTTTAACGTCAAATAAGTAGAATCTCAATGTTTCAATTGAGGCTAGTGTTTGTTTGAGATTTAATTGTCACTATGATATGTGTAAGTAGAAGTGTTAGCAAAGAAAGAGTGTTATAAGAAAGCGAAAAACGGATAAGTCAGAGAAACGATCTACAGGATTTCAACAAATCGTTATACAGTTTAGCAAAGCAAAGTAATTGAATGGTCTTAGAGAAAAGACCAAGAATAATCATGGTTTAAAAAGGGGGTAAAATAACAAGCTCAGAAATATTTAATACATCTCAGGTCGATCCCTTAAAATTTGTAAGCGCCGAGAAGTACACCTAAAAAAAAATTGAAAAGTTCAAGCTACGCATTAATACTGGTTATTGTATTTACTGGGTTAATAATAATAACAAAACGTTTATTAAAGTGCAAAGCAATTCATTTGCAAACATAATAAGTGGAGGGGACAACAACCAACATAAGGGGACAACCTGTTCATCAAGTTAAAAGCAATGCAAAATATCAAAATAAACGTTACGCTAAGAATAGTAACGAATATATAAAAGAAACTAAAAAAAAAATTTATAACAAAATAACAACAGCTAAACGTAAATTTGAAAACACAAATGAACAAAAAAAAACACTTTAAATCAAAATAATCATAAAACAAAAACATTAATTCAACAAAATTGAATTAAAGAAATAAAATATATTATGTACAAGAAGAGTAGCAAATAACAAAATAATGATTATCGAACTACTTTAACTGTTTTAATATACTTGCTTTATCTTCGGCTGACAACAAGGAAAGAATTTCAGCCAAACCATCAGTTGTGTTCTTCAAGTCAGACTTGAATAATCTGGCTAATGTTTGTTTGACATTATCACCTTTCAACTTCTTCAAGTTTGATTCCAATGTTTTGTGATTCTCTTCAATCCATAAAGCAACATCTTGATCATTTGAAAGATCCAAAGTTGATGGGAACCAGGAGTTCAATCTTGCAACCTTTTCAAGTCTAGTTGATTCAGCTGATAGTTGATCAGAAATTCTTCTAATCAAATATTCTTCGTTCAATCTTCTTCTAACTCTCCAGAAGAAGAAACGTCTACTTTCAGACCATTCTAATTCTTTTCTGATAGCTCCCTTGGCTAACATACGACCAGATCTATCATGTAAGTCAGCAAATTGAACTGATATTTGAGAATAAACAGGTAATAGACGTCTTTGTCTTGATGTCAAAGCCTTAGTTAACTCAGATTTTTCTTCTTCAGTAATGGAGTCGTCTGCTAGCTTAGCTTTCAATTCTTTACATTTATCATCTAATCTATCCATGGTTTCAATCAATTTGTTTTCTTTGTATTTGATACCAACCATACCAGCTGGTTCTAAAACACCAGCTCTAGATTCAACATCAGCATACATTTCCATCATATCTGGATTGATAGTAGGATCAACCACAACCCAAGAACCACCTCTTAATTCACCAGTAGGAGGAATGTAAGTGAAGATTGGTTGTTTGAAGTCAACTAAAGCATCAACAATGTAAGAACCGAATTTCAAGACTTCATTATACATATCACGTTGACCACCTGAGAAACCTCTCCAGTTAGCTAAAATCATTAATGGTAATTGTTCACCATAATTGAAATCATTGATAGCTTGAGCAGTCTTGAAGGCAGAATTTGGATACCAAACTTGACCAGCTTCTTGAACTAATAATTCAGTAGAATCAGGGTTAGCTGGATCAGCAGGAGCTAAGTTTTCAACAGTTCTACTTTCAACAGCAATAACACCCATTGGGATACCACCTAATCTAGCTCTACCAACAACAACACCTCTGGCCCAACCAGATAAAGTTTCATGGAAAGAGTTTTTATCAAACAAACCAGCTTCGAAACCGTTTTCACCATTCTTACCTTCGATCATCCATCTAACATCGTAGATTTCATTCTTACTTGGTTTGTAATCAACAGATCTGTTCCAAGAATCTTCAGGAGATTCTAAGATTGGAACTGGTAAACCTCTCTTAGCTGGAATAAATGATAACCATTCCATAATCTTTTCAACACCAGCCAAGTCATCGTTAGCAGTCAAATGAGAAACACCATTCTTGTACATGATTTGAGTACCACCTAGTTGTAAGTTAGAAGAGTAAACTTCTCTACCCAATAACTTGTTGATAGCTGGGGCACCTGTCAAAATAATTGGTTGACCTTCAACTTGAATAGCTCTTTGACCTAATCTAACTAAATAAGCACCAATACCAACAGATCTACATGTAACCAAAGTAATGGTGAAAATATCTCTGTAAGCTCTTGAAGTGGCACCAGCAATCAAACCAGAACCTTTCAAACATTCAACACCAAGACCATCGTCAGCACCAATAATAGCAGTAATGACATGTCTTTCTTCACCTTGTTCGACAACTCTTTCAGTAACAACAGAAGATAATTTTCCAATCTTTTCTAACTCAGCTTTATCATCAGAAGTCAAGTATAAGTACTCAAAACCTTTGTTTGGATCTTCAGGATTGTTCCAGCTGACCTTGTAGTATGGTAACAGTTCTTCAGCAATACCAATTCTTGCACCTGAGTTAGCAGACAAGTAAATTCTTGGGATGCCCAAGTGTCTAGCATATTCAGTCACTTTGTTGAAGAAAGCATCTTCTAATGGACCGAATGAACCAATCTTGAAGGTGATATCATTAGCAACAATAACAAATTGTCTACCTCTTGGGTATTCAGGTGTTTTAGCTGTGATCTTGAAAGCAACCATACCAATAGAGTTAGCACCTGGTTCTCTTGAAACCTCGGTTAAATCATCAGCATCATCGGTGATCAATTCAGTTGAAGTGAAAACATCATCTGAAACTTTGATACTTGGATCGTATTTCTTCCATTGAGATAAAACAGCTTGCTTGAATAGTTCAGGGAAGTCATAAACATAAGTGGTACCTAAACCATGAGCTCTTTGTCTCTTTGGTTGTAACCATTCTTTGGTTGGATATGGAGTTGAAATTGGTCTTAGGTGCATTGAACCTGGAGTACCAATGGATTTGAAAATCCATTCACCCTTAGCATTCTTTTCCTCGATGTACATATCTGATTTGACAACATAACCACTAACATTATTAATCATGGCTCTTAGTGGGAATGGAATACCAGTGGTTGGATCAGTACACATGATTCTGATTTCAGCACCAGTAACTCTCAATCTCCATAATCTTCTACCAAATCTTTCTAAGAAACCACCAAAGGCATTTTCAACATCTTCTGGAGTGATATTGAAAACAGCAG
Source organism: Ogataea sonorensis (assembly GCA_037951595.1). Lineage (NCBI taxonomy): Eukaryota > Fungi > Ascomycota > Pichiomycetes > Pichiales > Pichiaceae > Ogataea > Ogataea sonorensis. The sequence continues at coordinate 612,776 of JBANDG010000010.1, forward strand.
AGAAGTTAATAAAGATATGATTCAGGTCGGTATTTGAAGAATCAATAACTTCTAAAGCGTCTAAAATGTCAGACATTAATCTGTGAGCTTCAGAAATCAAATATTCAGAAGTGGTAATATCATCTCTAATTGAACCAGTTCTGATAATACCTCTTGTAAAGTATCTTTTATCGACACCAGCAGAGTTCTTAGCAACAGCTTCATAGACATGGATGTTTCTGTTATCAGTTAAAACAGGACTGATCTTGAAGTTTGATAATCTACCAAGTTCTAATTGGAAAGCTAAAGCAGGTTCAATATGTCTGATAACTTGATCTTCAACGTAGGCACCTTCTGAGTCGGTCTTGAAAGTGAAGTATTTTGGATAAGAACCAACCTTGTCACCAACAACAAATGTAACTCTTCTGATGGAAGCGTTTTTCAAAGCATCTTTGTTGTCTTTGACAATTTCATTCATTTGTTCAATAACCTTAAATTCATCTTCGTAACCTTCAGTAGAACCAATGAAAACATTGCAGACGTTGATCATGTTACCATCGGTGCTCTTTGGAACAAAAGCTAAACCTTTAACAAGCATATCTTCAGCATCGTCCAAGTGAGAAGCAGAGACAAGGATACCTGTTCTCAATGGTTGTGAATCACTCTTGTTGATCATAAAAGTCAAGTCTGAGACAGATAAGGCTCTGTTCATTGATGAAGTTGACTTTGAGTTTTTCAAAGCATTTGGAACAGAATTGTAAGCAGCTGTTGATAAAGCTGGTAATTGGAATTTCCATTCGATAATACTTGAGTTAGATTCAGATGATAAATGATGAATGACATCGGTAACAGAGTAAGCTCTATAAGCTCTTCTAATGTAAACTTCTGCAGCAGCAGCAGCAACCCAAGGGTCTGAGGAACACAAGAATTGAGTCAAGACATCAAAAACAATGTATTTTGAGTCAATAACATCTTTGATAATTTGCATATCTGGTAATTTGTATTTGGCAGTGGTGCTTTCACCGTATTTAGTTTCAACAACGGATGATTTTAAAATATGTTCTAATTGATCAGATCTTTCTTTGATAGATGGCATTGAACATTGGATTAAGATTTCTCTTGCTTTTAATGTAGCCTTTGCAGTTGATCTAGTATTCAATTCAACAATTTTCTTCAATGGAATCTTGAAAGCGTTAACAGCCTCTGGAGATTCTTGTAAAACAGTCTTGAATTGATTCAAGATAGCAATGACTAAGTTGTTCTTAGCACCAATTCTGGAATGAGACAAAGCAACTGAGACAACTTTATTCAAGTCAGATTTGTTTTCATCTCTTAATTTCAAGATAACTTCTTCTTCTCTGACATTGTCACCACTGAATAATTTTTCAACTTCATAATATTCGTTCAACAGATTAGCAAAAACGGAATATTTATGAGCTTTCAAACCATCTTTGTAACGAGTAGCAATAGAAACTAAAGGTTCGATAACTTGACCAAATAAGGCATCAACTTCACCTTCAGCAATGGTTTTGTCAAAGATCTTCAAGATTTGCTTAGCTGGGAACTCAGCATTTCTCTTGTGGGATCTTTCAATTAATTCAGTCAAATTGGTGTCAACTTTAGGAGGTAATCTTGAATGTAAAGCTGAAATTTGATTGTTCCATTCAGAGTAAGGTAATTCTGGGTCATTTAAGATTTCAATCAACGAAGTGACAGTAGCATTCATGACAACTTGATTGTCGAAACCTGCCAAGATATTGGTTAAAATACTTAACAATCTTTGGAAGACATGAACAGGTCTAGTACCGACGGTGGTTGGATCACCAACTTCTGGTAAAGTACCTTCGAAAGGTAAGGCATGTTTAACTTTTGAAGGATCATCTAAAGCTAAAATAGCCAAGATATCACCAGCATTAACTGTTGAACCTGGTTGTTTCAACAATTGAACAGTACCGTTTTCTTGAGCAATCAAAGGCATGCACATCTTCATAACTTCAACTTCAGCAAATGGTTGACCAGATGAGATATGATCACCATCTTCAACTAAGTATTTGACTAACTTACCTGGAGAAGGAGTTCTCAATTGAGTTGGATCATTTTCAACTTCTAACAAACAAGTTTTGCTATCAACAGAAACTCTTGTTGCAGAAACTTCTTCTTTCCAGTAAACAGAGTGAGAGTGGCCAGCTAAAGAGACTAATAAACCACCATCACTTAAGCTTCTGAACTTGGTAACTGTTCTTGAACCATTGATAAATAATGTAAAAGTGTCATTGGCAGATTTAGCACAAGTAAATTTATACTTTTGACCTTCATAAATGAATTCAACATTGAAGATAGTTTTCAACAAATCTTTTGATGGCACTTGACCTTTTTCTAATGATGCAACATATTCTTTTTTATTTTCTTCAGATTGAATAAAAGCTTTAGTAACAGCACCACAAACAACGGCCAAATCTCTATCTGGTCTTTCAGCAGTTAATTTTTTGGTAATTAATTCATCTAACCAACCAGTAGTGATTGTATTATCTTCGAAATCTGGAGTTTCAAGTAATTTGATCAAGTATTCAACAGTAGTTCTGAAATCACCTCTAATAGATAATTCTTTCAATGCAACAACCATGTGTTTTCTTGAAGCTTGTCTATTTTCACCAAATGCGAAAATATGACCAAATTGAGAATCAGCAAAAGAATGGATGGAAGATTGGTTACTAACTGAGAAATAACCCCAAACGTTTGAAGAAGATCTGAAATTCAATTCGTGTAAAGTACCACCAGAAGGTTTGAAACCTGCACCAGGATCTTCAGAAGTGATACGACAAGCGGTACAGTGACCTTTTGGAGTTGGTCTTCTTTGAGTTTTCAAGCTATTTTCAGTCTTGAATTCAAAATCGATTTCAGTTGAAGTATGTGGATCAACACCATAGAATAATCTAATATCTTTAATTCTGTGTAATGGAATACCCATAGCAATTTGTAATTGAGCAGCAGGTAAATTAACACCAGAGACCATTTCAGTGGTTGGATGTTCAACTTGTAATCTTGGGTTTAATTCTAAGAAGTAGAATTTATCATCTGCATGTGAATATAAATATTCAACGGTACCAGCAGAGACGTAACCGACCAATTCACCTAATCTAACAGCAGCAGCTTCCATTTGTTTAAAAGTTTCAGGATGAGCAATAGTAACTGGAGCTTCTTCAATAATTTTTTGATGTCTTCTTTGAACAGAACAATCTCTACCGAATAATGAAATATTTCTACCATATTGATCGGCTAATAATTGAACTTCTAAATGTCTAGCAGAACCTGCCAATTTCATGATAAAGATTGGAGAACCTGGGATTTCATTTGCAGCTTGATGATATAAAGTGATGAAATCTTCTTCTCTTTCAACTTTTCTAATACCTTTACCTCCACCACCTTCAGAGGCTTTAATCATGACAGGGAATCCAATTTGTTTAGCCTTTTCAAGACCATCTTCAGGGGAGCTACAACAACCTTTTTGATAAGTTTCATCATCAACAGAGACTAAATTAGTTTCTTTATCAATAACAACTTCATCAACACCAGTTCCTGACCAAGGAATACAAGGAACTTTAGCATGTTGAGCGACAATTGTGGAAGAAATCTTATCACCTAAAGATCTCATTGCAGAACCTGGTGGACCAATAAAGATGATTTTTCTTGGAGAAGCAGCCAACATTTCAGGTAATAAAGGATTTTCAGAAGCGTGACCCCAACCTGCCCAAACTGCATCAACTTTAGTTCTTTCGGCAATTTCAACAATTAATTCGACATTTGCATAATTGTTATTATTAGTACCACCTGGAACTTCGATACATTGATCAGCCATTCTTATATATTCGGCATTAGCTTCTAAATCTTCAGGAGTAGCCATAGCAACAAATTTAACAGCTCTTTCATCTCCAAAAGTATCATAAGCCCATTTTCTAACAGATCTTATTTCTTTAACAGCAGCAATACCATTGTTTGCAATTAAGATTTTTTGAATAACTGTGTGACCTTCATGTTTAACAACAAAATCTTTAATTGGAGAAGAATCTGCTTTTTCAATAGAATTCAAACCTAAAAAGTGTGAAGGTAGTGATTTGTGTTTTGATAAATATTCATTAGTCATTTTGAAATGTGAATTTGTTTTTGTAAAATTTCGTGTTTGGATTGTTGTATTGATTAAACAATAATTATTAACCTTTGAATTCACCAAAGGATAAACTAATGAGTTCTTAAGATTAAGAAAATTTCTATAAATCAAATTGTGCAAAGAATTTATTGGTAAATTGTTAGTAAAAGAAGCTGATTTAAACATTAAGCGGGATTATGGTATGTATGTGAAGAAAGTGTGTTTTGAAGTGTTCATCAATGGTGTATAATGTCTTTGATCTGAGTCGGTCCTAGTTATGATTGGTCTTGTTGCTCAATTGCCTTGCAATATTCAGTTTTTTAGATTTTTCAATGAAAGCAAAGTATTATATGCTTCAATTGATGAAATCCTAATAGAATTGGAGGTCCAATTGTGTAATTAAAACTTGAACAAAGATACAAGTGGAGACAAGATTTCGGAATTAAAAACGGTGATTAGAGCTGATTAAACTTTTTCTCAGCACACGCCCGATGTGTTTTTTTCTTTTTTCCCCCACTCGGTGAGCAGCTGTATGTGTCGTGAGATACAGTTTCAAGATGCAAAAAGTGTAAATCGAAATAAAGAGTTGACTTAGAGTATATTTGTGCATGGAAGTGTTGATTCCAATTCCAATTCCAATTGCAATTCCAACTTAATGCCCATAACCAATTGATGTGAAAACAATTGGGTGAACAAGAGCAGATTCAACGGTTGATGATCCTCTCTGGCTGCATGGTCTGATCGGTGTTCAACTTCTTCAGGGGCAGACAAACAATCAAACAAAACACGAAAAATGCACAGCGCATAGCGCACAGCGCACAACAGATTTTGCGAGCTGCGTGAGTGAATTGCCGACGCTGAGAGAAAGAGAAATAACCGGGGGCAAGGCAGAGCAAGTGCAGGGCTTGTGAGTGAGTGAGGGAAAACTGCCGGAAACTGGAAATTGGAAACTGGAAACTCTGACGCGAGGTGCAAGGGGACCAACAAAGCCAAATGAGGCCGACCGCCGGGACAGACAGAGACACAGACGCCCTCTAAAAGTTAGCTTGTGGCTTGTGTCCAAGTGGCTGGTGTGCCTGGAGACAGTCAGCGAGTCGACTGATTGGGCCACACACTCACTCTCTCACATTGGCGACTTTTTGTTGATTTCTTCAACACAGCCTGGAAAAAAACGAAGAGTAGGGGGTGGGACACTGGTGTTGAAGAGAGCTCAACATGGCAAATATGGAAAAGGGCAACTGGATTATGGAATTGTAGTAAGAAGAACAAAACGATTGACACACATCAACAACAGTACATGACAGGACACTGATCGATGGTTATCGCAACACACTTATCTTGTTGAAGTAAAAAAAATAAAAAATAGAAAAAAACACGGTAACTACTTGTAGCAGGTCCGGTCGGTGTGGTGTAAAAATGTTAATGAAAAATATGACTTACCTAAATTGTTTAAACAACTTGTTCTGGGTAATTGAGTAGTAATGAGTATTGCCCTATGCTATCAACGGGTAATTATCAAATTGGTCAAGTCAATGTACAATGTATTGGGTAATTGAAATGTAGCAATTTGACTTTGTGTTCCAATGAAGTTGAGTAGGTGTAGTATATCACTTGTACTATCGGGAAACGATGGATCAATATATCAAACAAAAGTAAAATTTCAAGGTGTTGTCCTAGTCTTGAAAATTACTCGGTAGATATATATGTGTACAAATATGTTAACTGATTTTTTAATAACTTTTCAACGTTAGTCAAAAGAATTCAATCGGTTCAACAGCTGAAGGAAAAGATAAATGTGTAGTGAAATTTTATTTTACCAATCACAAGACTGATTAGATGTAAATTGCCAATCTGAAAGAATTCTTTTTTACAACAGACTTAGTGATTCATATATATGAATTCAATCTTTAAATTTTTCTTTTTCTTTTTTTTTTTTTTTTTTGAAATTTTTTTTTACATACATACTACATACATTGGCGTAAGCCACCCAAAGCTAGAAAGAGCTACTACATACACAACACAAGAAACGATAATAATAATTGCAACATACATAATAACAATAATAGTAGTTAGTAGTTAGTAGAAGCAAGCAGTGGTGGTAACAGGCACAAGTAGCAGTAGTGGTGGTGATGACAACAAACGCTAATAATAATAATGATAATAATAATAACAACACTTTTGCTGTTCAAGAGATGTTGTTGACATGGATACATATAAGCAATAACGCAGTAACGCTTTGTAAAACCATTAAGTCTTATGTCATTCCTTAATATAATACATGTACGTGCTGAGGTAAGCGGAAAACTAGTTTGTTGAATAATTTTTTGTTTTGCACCGCCTGGTTGACGCGAAACTGTTTTTCATCGCGTACCACCGGGCTGTACGTGGAGGACGTGGTGGACGTGGTGGACGTGGTACTGTTGGCCGCGGGACACTCGTTACTCTGCCTGGTGGTTTAAAATTTGTTGGGAAATACATCCTCGCGAGAGCGAAAATCCAACAGTACAACCAACAAAAAAAAAAAGACATTGCCCTGCCAGCGATGGGTTCACTAATGTGTATGTGGGTCACTTGACGTCACCCCAAGTAGACAAAACCGAGCGAATTGTGTGTAGTAACTGTTTACATAACAGCTTACCTTGCTTGTTTCTTGTAAGCATTAACATACAAGGTGAGGTAAAGTAAGGTACCACTTTACATCTTGTATTGTGTAATGCACATTTGATGATTCATCTATCTGTTTGTTTGTTGTACCTTGGAGAATACGTACTGTTAAACGCTGTATAAAAAGTTCCAAGCCTTGTTTGTTATCCTGCTTGATAAATGATTAGAACAATTATCAGTTATACGTCAATTCTTGCTCAACACACAATCTAATTCTTTCTTCTTCTTTCTAGTAATCTGTTTTAGTAATCCATATCTTCCACAGCATCTTACTTGCGATGCTGTTCTGCAATGTAGATTACGGAAACTTGGTTACTGTACATTTACAAACAGCTAATAACAGTCTCAACCAAAGGATTATTTGACCGACTTGTTGGTAAACCGGTTGTCATGAATCAACGTCCTGCCGTTTACTTACCATTTTTCTATGCTTACGTTGTGTAAAAGTAAACTGTACCGTTTTCCAATCACTCACTGAATGTTTCGCTTCAGCCATTCTCAAAAACTTTAGACTTTTGGTCGCGTGATCCTAGTCACGTTGACTTTTTTATAACCACGACATTCTTCTTGTAGTATTTGAGACTTGACACATGATTTGCACCCTTTAATCTTTGCAAACCGTATTCTTTTGACTTGGGATGCATTATTTGAATACGTATCAAAACAATTGGCTATCGTGAAGCTTGTAAAATTTTCAAACACCTGTTTGTGGTTTCTTTCAAACTAACATGCACCCTTGATTTGCAAAAAGTAAATTTATTAAATCTTCGGTACTCTCTCCTTTAACTCTATGTTTTTTTATTCCATTTTTTTTTAACAAAACATGTATAATGTTGCTTGTATGCAGTACTACATTCAATTCAAATACTACTAAAAACTTCTTAGGCCCTTCTTGCAACCTTTGGGCTTCTAAGTATATTCTGCAGGTAAATGGACCCCTGCTATTTTATTGCAAGGCTGTGATTAAACTTTAAATTGGAAAACTGCCTCATTGTGCGGCTTTACACAAACTTGGCAAATTCTACACTGTTAAGTTTTTCAGTATAACGAACAACTATCAAAGTTTTATTATAAAGTCTCGAATAAAATCAAAGCAACGTACAAAAATATACACAAAATAACGGGAGTGAAAAAACACTCGTTTGATCAATGTGCAAATCGGAAATCTAGTCTTTTTGAGCCAACATCTTTACTATTTCTAATGTAATCCTCTTTCTCATCATCTGACATAGCATTCCAAATTCTGTCTCTCTTTTTATTCACGTAAACATAGAAAAATTTCGATCCTAATAAGATTGGGAACATAGCCAAAGTTAGACCGAAAAGAACAGCATTACCTCTATGATACAAAGGTTTATCATCCTTTCTGTAAATATTAGACGCTATAATTGAACCAGCTTGCACAAACATATTGTACAACGAAGCAGACACTGTTCTACTCTTGATAGATTGAGAATTACGAGAACATAACGACACCATCATAGCATGTAAGTATGGATTACCTAGCAATAATGTAACAACAACATAAGTTCCCCATTTATTAACACCCGAACCCGACCAGAATCTTAGAATACCGATTAAAGGTAACGTGTACAATGGAGCTGCTAAACTAATGAAAAATCTTTCATTTAAACGTTCTGAAGCCCATGTGATTAATAACAAAAGAACAATATGAAGAGCATAATTTGGAATAGCTAACAAATTGACTTCAAATGGGGTGAATCCTAAACCTCTTAATGTCAATGATAAATAAGCAGTAACCACATTCACTGGAATATAAGCAATAAGACCAACAATGTAAACTGGCCATAAGTAATAATCTGAAATAGCATCCCATAACATTCTGAATGTGATACCTTCTCTATTATGCATATCACCTTTAGTTGGATCATCTCTCAAAATCTTGTTAACAATAATTTTTTCCTCTCTTTCGGTAAACCAACCTTTTTTATTCCAAGGTCTCTTAGTTTGTGCAGCTGATGGAACCATCAAGAAAAATGAAGAGACACCAATAATTAATGTAAAACAACCTTCAACTAAGAAAATCCATTGCCAACCAAATAATCCACCAACACCACGTAGATGTAATAAACCATAAGCGACAATCGATGTAACAATTTGAGTCAATGACAAAGTTGTCCAGAAATATGATAATTTAATTGATAATTCGGCACCAGTCCAAAAATAAGACAACCACAAGACTAAATCAGGAATAAATCCACCTTCTAAAAATCCAATCAATGCTCTACAAGCATAAAGACCTTCTTTCGACGAAATTCTGCATTGGAAAATTGTAACAACAGACCATAATGACATTTGAATTGGAATCCAAACATCTGCACCTAATCTTTTAGAAACTAATTGAGATGGTAATTCAGCAGACAAAAAAGTTAAATAGAAAATCGTATTTGCAGTGTTTAAATTATTTGTAGTTGCACCAATATCATTTAATAAATTATCAGATAAAGCTTGAGCCAAATTACCACGATCTGTTTGTAATGCACAAAACATAACACATGCCAATAACGTGACTCTAAAATCTAGCTTCCAATTAACCTTTTTCTGCTCTTCAACCGTCCATGTAAACTCAGGATCAAACAAATGTCTACATTCATAGGATGTGGCATCATACAATTTTGTATATCTCTCTTTAACGTGAGGATCTTTAAAAATGTTGACCGGCACAACGGTTCTTGGTTTCCACCAGGTGGTGGTCTGTTGTGGTTTTTCATCAGCAGATTCTAAAGACGACAAATCAGCAGAATTTAACACTTTAGTGTTTTCATCAAAGTGCTCAACTTTACCAGCTTCATGAGCATATTCTTGACTTCCTATACTTGAATTTGCACCCGCCATTATAAATATATATTTTAGGAGATTATTCGATATCAATCAGTTGATTATTGATTGTTAATAGTTTGAGTAAGCAAATGTCAAATCATCATTTAGAGTTTAAAATCAAACAAGGTGCAGATTAAGAGATATTTATATGCATTTAGACAAAAGTCCCTGACAATAACAACTAAAATAAGCAAACAACGAAAAAAATGTGTCAAAACGGATATGAATTTCCACAGTTGTGGAACTCAATAAGTACACAATCAAATTTGATCAATATCTTTGAAGGAATTTGAAATAGGTGTGCCACCTTTTTCCGCTAATCTGTCCAAGACTCTGGCAGAAACCAAGAATTGGCAAGACAGTCCAAGACAACCAAGCACGGGATGGATCTCAGGAAAGAAAGATTTGCTTACCGATTCTTGAAAAGTCTTAGCTTGAAAAGAAAAAAAAAGAGGGACGACAGTTTTACATCATGCATATCACACAAGATAACAAAACTGTGGAGACTTCAACTACCGAGAATCTATCGATCATTATGTATTATTCATCGGTAATTTTCCAGAGACAGTAAAAACAGACGCAGGTCAGTTTAGATATTACACTTTTGTAAAACAAAGCTAATGAGTTACGAGTCAAATCCTTAAGGGCTCTGGTTTATGCCGAGTTAAAATGACAAGTTGATTGTATTTCACCACATTCCAACACTATTCCCGCCAAATTTGACAAAAGACTAAGTTTTTCGGATACGGCACGCTAACGCTAGTGGGAGAATAACTGTGTGATTTACACACAAAAAGAGCATATTTATTCACAGTGTCAAAAAGATTGCAAAAGATAACTATTATTCATGATGAACATCAAGTTTAGCAAAATTTCACAATTAAAACTATGCAAAATGTTGATGTGTCACGTGACGTGGTACCACAGCCAGCCAGCTAGGGCGTTGCGGTGCGGTGCGCGTGGCATCCGAATTCAAAGATGTGTGGCTATCGGCAGCGTCCCTGCCAGTTAGCCAGGCAAGTGAGCGCCTCATGCGGTAAGATGCCACTCCAACTAACGCCAACCCAGGGGTTCCTACAAAGTTGATCCGGTCTGATGTGTGTATGTATAGCTAGCTAGCTAGCTGTAGAGATACCTATACCAGAACTGTGTCAAGTGAATCTCTCACAAATAGTACAGCAAAACTGGGTAGTTCTCCACACCCAAAGACACATCACACGATCAACAACAAGTTTCTGTTGCTTTACAAGCTGTTGCAATACTACATTATGAAAAGTCACAGCGATGTAAACATCAGGTCGGTGTTTGACACTTCAGAAAAGGGATCAAATATTTACACTTTCACTGGCCCCTAGTGAAAAAATATTCTTTTGGTATGAAATCAAACATGATCTTGTGGTTGCTTTCTACTTTTCTGGCCTCTTGATACTATTTTTCAGTGGACAAGGTTTGTGAATGAAGTAAGAATGAGGAATGCAAATACGGGGTCGGGATTTACAAAGAGAGGGTGAGTTTACTTTAATTTAGGACAAAGTATAACTAAACTACTACAATGCTACGAGACAACGCTGAGGTGACGCAGTAGTAAAAATTTATCTCATATGTTGACAGGAGACATCATCAAGTTTTGTAGAGTGCCACAAAATGCTGTAACAGCATCCTGTTGACAGAAAGAAACTATTGATACAATAGTCTTTGATGAGTTACTGCTGCCAACCCGTGAAATACAGGTTTGAGAAACTCTCAAATTAGATTAGCACAGCCTTTGCTTTAAAGGTAATTTTCTTTACCCGAAAAATGATAAGAATTGCGGCTCAGGCGGGAATAAATTTATAGCGGCTTGTTAGCCACAGTATAAAATGTTTTTATTTATATAGAACACAGCCTTAAAATGGAATTACCTAACAATTATGTAATTGATTTATTATTTTATTTTGAGGGCTGTGCTAATGTCTAGTATTGAGTGAGAGGGAGCTTACTTACTACTGGAATCAGATCTGCTCTTGTCTAGTTGTATCTGTCTGGTGCTTGTATTTTTCTTCTACTGCTGCTTTCGGGACTCAATAAGTTACTGATATTTCAAAAACTACAGGCTGAACCTTTTGATAACAAGACCAATTTGTGTGACTAAACTCTATACAAAGTGTACTACATTGTCTTTTCCAAAAGAGTGAAATGCGTCACGTGCACCAATTTTTTATTAAAGGCATATCAACACCCAAGTTTTCGAAATTCATATAGCGGGTGTAACTTGACTGCATATGTTTAATTATGCGTTTAATAGCCTGGCAACTCTAAACCTTCTTCGAGATGGACAAACTACTCGGTATCAAAGCACAGGTAACTTGTTACAATTATATGTTAGTATCAAGACAACAGCGCTTAAAAACGAGTGAAATTTTAATCTCATTGCGCGAGAGAAAAAAAAAAAAAGGTGGTTGCGGCGTAGAGAACTTGGTTTATGACAGAGCTGAGTGCAAGCGAGGTGGAAGGCAGTGATGATACAAATGAAGCGTACCGAAAGTACCATTCAACAAACTCTCTTTCCCAGTTTTATATTACCATTACTCAAAGACTGAATGGGCGATAACGCACACAAGTTTGGAACAAGGAAGAATGTCTGCTGATAATCTTGAAGCTATTCGATCAACAGACTATGACGCACTATCATGCAGATTGTCAATCCACTTGAAAAATTACCTGGTTGATCCGTACATAGAGTCCGTGGTGAACAATTCAATTAAATTCAAATTAATGTCAATCGAGTCGCAGTTCAAAAGATTAGCAGTTAAGAGGAATTTGAAAAAACAGTTTTTCAACTTGTTTGACCCAGATGCGAAATCTAGTGATGGTGGAAGTGTTCCTGGCACGGAGCCAAGTTTGCAAAGAAGATCAGTTGTGAATGGCCCAATTGGATTTCAGCCGATGAAAACAACAGTCTTCAAGACACCTGTTATTAATAGAGGAACATGGTTAAGAACGTATAGCATTGATTCGGTTATTGAAAAATTTTTACAGCAAAATTCAGGCGATCAAGTGCAGATAATTTCACTCGGTTCAGGATCAGACACCAGGTGTTTTAAATTACTACCGGAAAATAAAAATCTAACATATATTGAAATTGATTTTGAGGAAAGTTGTAAAATCAAGAAATATTCAATACTATCAGACGAGATGTTGAAAAAAAATGTCTCCATCACATCAAATGAGGAAGAGTATAAGATTCCAACAAATTTCGAGGAGTTTCAAAACTCGACATCATATCTGCATTCATCAAATTACCATTTGCTACCTTTGAACTTGAGACACTTGCAAAGCAAAGACCAGCTATCACCATGGGTTGATTTCAGCAAGAAGACATTAGTCTTGAGTGAGTGCTGCATTTGCTATTTGCCGCAACAAGATGCAAATAACGTTTTATCGTACTTCAAGCGAAATCTTGAGCACGGATTTTTCACGATATATGAGCCATTAGGTGGATCTAACTACGGTGAAATCATGCTGCGCAATTTGTCAGGTCGTGGAATTGATATGCCAAGTTTAATGACTTATGGAACACCAGAGAAACAAAAGCAGAGATTTGTTGAAGAGATTGGAATTAATAACAACTGCGTCTCTGTTTGGGATTTGAAAAGTATTGGGCAAAATTGGATAGATAATAGCACGTTGAGCAGGATCAATAAATTGGAGTTTTTAGATGAATTAGAAGAGTTGAACTTGATCAATGCGCATTACTGTTTGATTCTAGCCAAATGGGGGGACATCAATTTTGACATGAACTGAATAACTTGCAATTTAGTTGTATCAACTTTCAAACAATCGTATGCCAGAATTGATCGCAGGGTCACGATTGTACTTTGTATAATGCCATAAAAACTTATTTATTCGTTTCCATCTAAACAATCTAATATATACAGTAAGCAGAAGAAAAAAAAAAAACATGAACAAAACAGAGGAATGCAGAGATGGAATAAAAAAACAGATTTTTTCACAACAAAAATTAAAAAAAAAAAAACAAAAGAAATGAAAATAGTAAAAAAAAAAAGAAGAAATCGACTTGAAAAAACAAAACAGACATTCATTAAAAAAGACAGTATACAATAAACATAGTAAGCCAATTCTGTTGATCACAATAAATTATCATTAAAACTCAACTCAAAACAGTAAATGTGACTTTAGGAGAAGCAATATGTAATGAGGAGAGTAATAGGCATAAAAGCGTAAACAGGCATGAGAAGATGCAATGGAAGCAGGAGAAGGCTGGGGTGATAAGATTCAAAATGATCAGGTTATGAAAGATGGGGTGGGTGAAGTGGTATTAATTTCGAGTGGAATCATCTAATTCACGACAAATTTCTTGAAAGCACACCATGTTCCAGCAGCTAAAGTCATTAAACCAGCACTGTAACCCATTGGTTTGACACCAGAACTACTCTTGAACAAAGCACCACTTAAGAAACCGGCAACCAAGGAGTTTAGATCATCGTGTTTACCTCTGAAACTGTCTAATGAGGAACCAATTAAGTTATACATGATAGCCAAGACACCAGCAGAATTACCAACATGAGGACCATGTTTAGTGACTTGATTCAAAACGGTATTTAATTTTAATTTGAATGGGACAGGTCTCACTTGATTTGTAACTTGGTCAATTTTACCAACTGGTAAGTTTTTCAAACCTTCACTGAAACCTTTTAAACCACCAACTGCTAAACCTGAAACGTAAACAGTACCAGCACCATAACACAAATCATCGGTCCAACCTCTTGAAGGTAATAAACCGTTATCTGTACCTTCTAAAGTTGATAATTTTTCTTCATCTAAATCTAAGTATTCGATATCTTTATCAAGACCAGCTAATGGATGTAGTCTTGAAGCATCAAGAGTATTTGAGCTTAAAATTGATGAGATATCCGATATTTGAGATGGATCGAAACCAAGATTATTAGTGGTTGTGGATATTGATTGTTGTTGTTGTTGTTGTGATTGTTGTTGATCTTCAACAGATTGTTCCTTCTTTTTACCTCCAAAAATCCAAGACATTATGCGTTGTTGTAGTTTATATGTGATTTGATAAAATTTGGTGAGAAATTAAATAAAGTGTACTATTGATAGGGTATAATAGTAAGTCAGTTAAAGCGATAAAGCGGTAAAGTGTATACAACCAATGGACAAAAATGCTTCTATCTAATCTATTGTTCGGTCTTGACTTTTCCTGTCTTTTTATTAAACACCTGTAATCAATATTTTGTTGAAGTAGTAGTTAAAACTCAAGAATAATTACAATCAATCTTGTGTACTCAAAGATAGTTTGCAGATTACCGACTTGGTCATACAGGCAAATTATCGAAATGCTCCTTGTTGTCCATCGGTGGAAATTATTTTTCTTTTTTTTTCGTTTTTTTGTCATTTCCGAGTGAGTGAAATTTTTTTTCTAAGTGAGTGGAAAATTCAGATTATCTAATTGATTAGATAACACTCTACATATATTCTTTTAACAATTATTGGCCGGGTAACTTTCCGATACTAATTCCGTTTTTTTTTTTTAATGAGCCACATGTGTCACCAGCCACTGTTAGAAAAAAAAACGTAGATTGTGGCTTGGGTTTATGTTCTGTGTAAGGAAGTATTACTAGTTTTGTTGTTTTCAGGCGGTGCATTTGTATTTGATGAGAATGGTACTCTCTTTATATATATACAAATACATTCGTTTGATGAACAAGTCATTTCACTACACAAATTAGTTACCGGCAACAATTTGATTAAATCTATATATGCCACATCCTACAAGTCAAAAAAAAAAAAATTGCTTGTCGTATTCGAAGTACAGTTTTTTTTGCGGAAAACGTGTCACACTAGATAGAAAATTAACAGCATGCTTTGTTGTGAGTTATGCTTATTTTAATGTTTTTCGATTATTATTTTCACCTTTTAACATGTACCTATGAACTATACTTGATCAAATTGCAAAAATACCACTCCACCTGCATTGTGACATGGACATATGCTTATTAAATTAAGCACCTTTATACTTCCTTCGTATAGTACAGTTTTGTATCGTATCTGGCGCTAAATTTTTTTTTAATTCCTATCTCCTGATTACGTAAATTTACACTGCTTGAATTTGAAGTATTATTCTATCACAAGATAAAACCTGACTTCAGATTAGACCTATAACGGACTTTGTCAAGAGCAGTAGGTTGAATAAAACATGTTAAATAAAGATTTTGAATCAAAGAGGATTATTTGTTATTTCTCTCAGTATCATCATCATCATTATCGGGAAGAGTTGTTTTGGTTTTGAATAAGGATAGACCAAACTGCAAGTAACAACATTTCTGCCTCAAAAATTTGACCGGATTTCACCTCACGCCTTTTATCTGCTCACCATAGACTTTATCAATATAATAATTTATACACAAATATGCCGACTGAGCTTTATGACAGCGTAAGAAAGTCGAAAAATTGGTCAGTTGGGCTTTTTTACTTATTTCTAGTTGTTATACTATGGGTTTTATCCTCGGTTTTGCTGAATGACTTATTTGAGCAAAACATATATTCCAAGCCTTTCTTGATAACATGGTTAAATACTGCTTCATTCTCGCTATACTTGATTCCTTATTTTATAAGTCATAGAGAAATGAAGTTTAGCGATTTGATCAATGATACTGAGCTAAATGTGAAAAGAAGTAAAAAAATCGACATTGATCCTATACGAGCAGGTAATGATTCTGCTATTGACTCACCAGACGTTTCAACGAGGTTTGGCTCTCACAGTAACAGTGATGACATTGATGAAAATGACCTTGATGGTGAATTATCATTGTACCCATTATCATTCAAAGAAACTGTTTCTTTGGCATTTTGGTTCTGCAGTTTATGGTTTTTGTCAAATTTGGTTAATAACGCTTCATTGATATACACATCTGTTTCATCTCAAACTATTTTATCTTCAACATCATCGTTTTTCACCATTTTGATTGGCTACGTTTTCAAAATTGAAAAGTTGACAAGCATCAAAATTTCTTCAGTCATAATTTCATTTATTGGTGTCTTGTTAGTGACTAACAATGATAATCCTATAGTTAATTCAAGTCCCGGTTTAATCTTTTTTGGTAACATTTTAGCCTTGAGTGGTGCCCTTTGCTACGGTATTTATTCAATATTGTTGAAATTTAAAGTTAAAGACGATTCAAGAATCGACTTAAGATTATTTTTCGGATTTGTTGGTATATTCAATTTGGTCTTATTATGGCCTTTTTTAATCATTCTAGATAAGTTTGGCTTTGAAAAATTAGAATTACCTACCCATTTATACGTTTACCTTATCTTGATTTTCAATTGTTTTATCTCATTCTTGGCAGATTTCTTATGGGCTAGAGCAATGTTGTTGACTTCTCCATTGACTGTTACTTTAGGCTTATCTTTAACCATCCCAGTCGCAATGATAAGTGATTTCATACTAAAGGGGAAAGTTAATTCAATTGTGTATATGATTGGTGCGGTTTTAATATGTTTATCTTTTTATTTCGTCAATAAAGATGAACAGAAAAGTGAACAAGAGGAGTACAATCGCCAGCTCCCGCAAGAACTTCAGGATGAGTGAGTCGGTACTCACTGCTTTTTATATCTATTTATCTATATAAAAATGTACTTTCATTCTATACATGCGTCTTAGAAAAGCGGAATATTCCAAAAGTTGAATGGATACCCTGAATCTTTAACTAAAAATGCAGAAGTGAAAACATTGTAGTTTACAAACAATAAAAAGGCAAAGATAAACATACC
The DNA here is from genome assembly GCA_037951595.1 of Ogataea sonorensis. Classification (NCBI taxonomy): domain Eukaryota; kingdom Fungi; phylum Ascomycota; class Pichiomycetes; order Pichiales; family Pichiaceae; genus Ogataea; species Ogataea sonorensis. The sequence continues at coordinate 630,192 of JBANDG010000010.1, forward strand.
TATTGTCTTTCTCTCGTTTTTCAATTGATCCACTCCACAAATCAATAGCCAAAAGCAAACTGAAAAGCAGATTTGGAAAAACACCGAAACGAAAACTTCGGCACCAATTTGATATCTTGTTCCAGGACTTATAAAGTGAATTGAACCTTCCTTAGTACGAATCAAAAATGGTGAACTTCTTTGAAGAGTGAAATTCAATCCAGACAAATTGAAATAAATAAGGACAATTGATAGTACTAGCCATATTTTGGCACTAGTTGCAAAATCTAACACATTTTCTCTTTTTTTCAAAATCAATTTGAAAATAACAACAAAAATTGAAAAATATTTGACAACTTCAAAAATATCAACTGATTTATCAATCATAATTGAGTGATTTGTTATTTGAGCTAAAAATTTTGCAAACTCTAATTCGTAGTCACTTATTTCAGAGATTGGATAAGTGTAATGCTCGCTGGTTACCAAGATCTTTTCAGGCATTGGTTGTCTTTTGTCACGTAAATATGACTCATCTTGGTCTTCCACTGGTACACTTGGCTTATAAATACTGTTACTCGGTGGATATATCCATAAATGAGGAACTGAGGTGATTTCATATTTTTTGAAATGTGGTAAGTTTTCAGAAGCATCAACAATAACGAAAAACACTTTATTTGAATCAGGATTTGATTTTAAAAATGATTTCGAAACTAGCTCAAATCTTGGCGTTATAAAATCACAAAGCTGACATTTTCTATCTTCGTCCGTTTTAGTAGTAAGTAATGTGACTAAATAATAATCTTTAGTACCTTCAAAAAAACTTTCAAACTCATCGAATTGAACTCTTATTAGTCCATTGAGCGATTCCAGTTGTTTCTGTTTCATAACATCTTTAGAAAATGCACAGGTAACTGTCTGTGAGAACAGAGTTAGCGATATTGATAATAACAGACTTAAATGGCTCAAAAACTTCATTTTTGAGTTGAAGAGTATGCAAACAGCTTCTTTTGGTCCAATTAGAATGTTTAAGTGTATTCAATCAAAATTGATGCTTTTCCACCTGTTGGTTAAGGTTGTACTGATTTGAACAATTACCGTTATTTAGAAACATCTTTTAAAAGTGTCCAATCTTAATCCATTTCCAGGCTGTGCATATATTTTAGTTTTTTTTTTGTATTTTATTCAACCATTTAAATTTACAGCGCTTAAATGTGCGATATGAATTGGTGTATTTATTATAAATAAAAGGAACATGATGAACAAATAGGTGATAAGAAACATGAAAAATTAAAAGAAAGTTAAAAATTCAAAGGATTGTAAATAGTAAGGCTGAAAAAAAGCCAAAAAAAGACTCATAATATTATAAGGTTGAAAAAAATTGAAAGTTATATGGTCTCATGAAGTAAATTAAAAAGGAGCGGATTCGGTATCAAGAAGATCTGGATTAACAGACTAGTTTATGAAAATTTCACAGATGAAATAAGTTTAGGACAAAGAATTAAAATGAATAAAAATTAACCAAGTACTTTGGGATGAACAAAAGTCTCACCTTTTTCGGCTAATGAATATTTACTCAATGGTAGCTCGGCGTAGTGCAAACTTGTAGCTTGCTGTCTATCTTCGGATGAAGAACTAGCTGATGAGTTGTTAGAATGCAAAAATAATTTCGTGTCACGGATCAGTTGTAACGAAGTTGACAGGTTCAACAGTTGATCTTGATGAGTTTCCAAATTATTTGCAATGGTTAGCTCCAATCCTTTGATTTTGTCATTCAGTTGCGCTATGGTTTGTTCTTGTCTTGATATAATAGCCAAATGTTTAGCTTGTTCAATCGGCTTATCATCAAGATATATCATAGGTTTGCTTCCGATTGAAGTCATGGTTGACCTTGAATCCCGGTGCATGCTTCCATCGGTGGAAGAAGAGCTATTGCTATCTCTGTTACTACCACGAGCAGATTGAGAATTGTCCAATTGTTTCAACAAGTCAGCAATCATTTGTTTCTGCTCCATCACTTGTTCTTTCATAAGCTGATTCTCAGCTTCCACTTCTGCTAGCTTATCATAGGCTTCGGATGCCGTACGACTGGTCTCTTTCAGCTGGTATTCTAACACTTCAGCTCTTTTAGACTCACCAACTATACCGGCCTGGGTCAATGAACGAGGCGTAAGAAGTAACTTGTTTCCAGGAACAGAAGGAGGAGCTAATGTATTTGTTTTTGAAGCGCTGTTACCATTCTTAAACGAAGCAGATGTAGATGAAATTAGCTTAGATTTCGTTCTGGTAAAAAGATTAGAAGGAGCCATTGTACTTTTGAGGACTAACAATTTTACAGCTAATAGTAGATATCGCTTTGATTAACCTAAATTGTTTATGGTTTAGTAGCAACTTTTAAAAAATCAACAAATTTAAACATGGTCTTACAAAAAGTGGTAAAGAGTAAATGGAAACGCCAAAAACTAGGGCACACTTTCACGAGAAGTAGCAAAAGGAGCTATATAGCACAGCCTTATCTTTAAACTGTTAGTAGGCACAGGTATAAAAATAAACTACGCGGCGCTTGTCACAACTACAGAAAACTGCAAATCCGCATTCGGAAATAACTGACAAGCGCGTCAAAAATAAGAAGTGCATTGCATCACGTGTAATCAGTCACGAACACCCACTTTTTAGACCCTTAATCAGCATCTCAGATATGTTGTACGTGTTGCAGACACCTATTGGTAAATCAGTACAAGCAACGTGAAGTTAAGACAATAACCGAGATAGTTTATTTAAATATGAAAACACAACATAAAAAAAGACACATAAAGACACCAAACAAAGGGAAAAAAAAAGAAAAAGATAGATCATAGAAAACACCAGTTTATAAAAGTTCGTATACTTTACTAGCTTTTTTGAGCCACCCCAGTAGTTTGTTCACCTTTCAGCATATTTTTTTTCAAGAAAGTAGCTCTATCAAAGTACTGATTTGGATGCACAATTGAGCTCTGATCAATGTTTAGGCCATTCTTTAGACCGTAATCAATTCTGTCTTTGTTAAGAACCTCAAACACTTTTGTACAGGCAACTTGGTATTCACCCTTTTCACTCAAATCTAGCACGTCATTCAGTTTGGCTTGGTTCTCATCTCCAAGACCCATCTTGCTCAACTTGAAAGCTAGTTCATCTCTATGTAAATCCCTATAAGGACAACCGTGAGACTCATATTTTGACGGTTTAGGCTTTGACAAAATGGTCTTACAGTCCCATGGTTTATAGTTGATTCTACCACCTTCTAACCCGTAGTTGTGTCTAAAATTATACTTGTATTCTTTATCAAACTTCTCCAAGCTCATTGAGCCCACTCCAGATGTAAATTGCAACTTCCAAAATCTTAGCGATTCTTCAGCGCTTAATCCAATACCTTTTAAAAACAAAGAAAGCTGCTGTCTGCCAGTATATTTCAAGTGATGATCATGCATCAAGTTTGTCATCAGATTGTTCATACAAAGTGGCATTTCTTTTATCAAGCTTGGAACAGTTTCAGCTTGTATAGAATTACCGTTTGAATTACCAAATTCGTTTTGCTGTTGTTGTTGTTGGTAGTCCATTGAGATATAACCTTTTGATAAATTATTCAAGACTGGAATCAATCTGTCGTCCTCATCGAGTGTGGGTAATGCTCTCATTGTAATGTTCAACTGTTCTTTCAAGTACTTGGAGAACTCGGTGGCAATCAGTGATAATTGTTGGAACTGGGCAATGTATGTATAACCTTTGTTTACAAAAGACTGTCTTGTTGCGATCAATTCAGGAACGTATTCAAATGGGATTTTGTAGAAATTCTCAATTTTCAAGAAATTCACAATTTGTTCATCAGTCACTTTTTTAGTCTTTTGGTATTCCACAGTTTGTTGTAATATGTTTTTAATTGAATTGTAACTACAGGCTAATAACTGTTTTTCAAATTGTAATTTTTCTTCATCGCTCGTTAGTGTCCAAGGTAAATCAATACTCGACACAAATTCTCTCTGCTCTGCAGTGGACATTTGGTTGAATCTAATTTTGAACAAAGTGGTCTCTGCTTTTATAAATCTGATTCTCAATTCTTCAGATCTACAAAACGCAAGTCTGAGAATGTAGTGAGAATAGTGGTCTTTTTTTCTTTCTAAATACAACGAACTGGATTCTTTGTTTGGTAAATTCAATGGCAGCAATTTATTCAAGATAGGTTTCATAATAGATTCCATCTCTTTGTACGATTTACCTCTGCTCATACATGACTCGATCTCCAACAACACTTTAAGTCTGTCAATAGCCCAAATTTCAAACTCCTCCACAGTTATCTCTTCAAATGGCGGCACACGATAAAATGAGAGTCTGTATGGATAGATTGAAAGATCGTTGTTGAAACCTTTAGAATTTGAAAATTTGCCAGGCTTGCCGTTGCCATCTGCACCGTTGAAACTATGATTTGAATTATTAGTTGAATCATTCAATGGATACGAAGATGAGTCAAAAGACTGATCTTCAAAATTTCTACGTCCATCTGTTCTTCTTTTGGTCTTTCTAAACATTTTCCAATTAGCTGATCCTGATTAATGTGTATTTTTCGATCAATTTATTACTTTTAGTCAGATATACACAACTTTAAAGGTGACAATTGGTACTCTGAACCATAAACATGTTTTATCTACAAGTACAAACAACGCGTTTTCCGTGTAGTGTGGAAACACACGAAAAATCAAGTACGCAAAAGAGAGCGAACCAAAAATACTCTACACAGCCTTGAAATTTTACATTTTCGAACAAATGATAAAAACATTCAAGATGAAAACCGTTTGAATTGAAACTTGAAACGCCGACCCACAAATAAAGTTAACCGAAAAAATAAAATCAAAAGGGCCTAAGCCATGCTACATATGAGAAGAGGAACAATACTCTTCCATCAACCACAAACGCAAAAACTGTCAGTGGTGTGACGAGAAAAAAATCAAGGGAAAAAGAAAATGACAAAGGAAATTAGAGAAAATAAAAGCTAATTATAATAATGTAAAACTGTGCGGAAAAAAAGATATCGTAAGAGAAATGACAGCTGGACAGAAACTTGCACTAAGAAGCAGCATCAATGAAAAGTCGTACAGCGTTGTAACTATTCACTCCATTTAGTACAACTGTAGTACCAGTTATACCCAACACATGTAGGTTCTGTAGATGCTGTTGATGTCGTGATTGGAATCTTATGACTTGAAGTTGGTTTTGTGACAAGTGTTGATGTAGTGGAGAATGATGCACTCGTACTGCTCTTGTGTCCATACTCAAGACAGTAGCCTAACCATGACCACCTGATACACTCTTCGTCTGAGGAAGATGTTTGCGTGGTGGATGTGGTGGTGGTGGATGAAGAGTTAACAGTTGATGCTAAATTTTTAGTCTTTGTCGTCAAGGTGGTTTTATCATTCATGGTGGAGCTTAATCTTGTGCTATGACTCTTCTTTTCATGGTCATCATCATCATCATTATCATCATCTTTCCATTTGTAACATCTACCGTACCAAGTTCTTTTCAAACACTTGTCATCAGGAGGTTCTGTTTTTGTCGGCTTTGCGAGGGATGTAGTGGTGGTGCCTGAAATTGTTGGTGGGACTCTTTGACGTCTTTTATGATCAACAAATTTCCAATTGTAGCAGTCAAAACAAGGTGAAGGTTTGAGACATTCTGCGGTAACGTTTGACACTCTCAATACGTCTTTAATAACTGTTCTCAATCTGTGATTCAAGATGTTGACATGCCAACCTAAATCGTTAATTGTATCATAAACGCATTTTTTGCCAGAATGACACTGGGTTTCCATGGCGTAACCACCAAGCGAACAAGAAGAAGAGGCACCGTTACAAACGCCCATAAAGATTGGATCTGCATTATTACCGAAATGCCAAATATGTTCCATGTTTTCAGGTAGTCCTGGAGGCATTGGTAAATGTAATCTTCTAGTTGGTAGTAATTCACCAGGAGCTTCAAAAGTGACAACTGGTAGTCCAAAAGTTCTTCCCAGTAACGAACTCAAAGCCCCTCCCAATGAATGACCAGTAACCCAAATATCAGAATTTGGATACAGTGAGCTAACATTACGGTAAATGTCCAGTACAGCTTTGTAATATCTATCTTGTCGTCTTAATTCTTTTTCTAAGCAATTTTGATTACAAGTGAACGAGCTTTCATAACAATCGCAAACGGTGGTCCATAAAGATGAGACTCTAGCACAACAACAAGAAAACAACAAATTGTCATTTGTCTTGTCTTGTTCCACTGTAGCATCATCATCTGAGCTTAAACCTGCTGCTGAAGTTCCTTTAATTGCAATTATAACTGTTGATTCGCTATCATCGGCAAATACGTGTCCTCTGACACCTTTACCTAACCAACCAAATTCGTTACTATGGTTGAACGGAACCTGTACGTCTTCCCAATCTGCGTCTGATGGTAAGTTGACATATGCATCTGCAGACATCAATGCTAAGTTGAGTACTGTTTCAGTGTCTGTGATGTTTGGGATTGAAATGTAGTCTGTTGTCCAATCGAGACTCACCATCGATGCTCTCTCGGACCCAACCTCTAGAGCATAGTTTAAATAGGACTCGACAAAATCAGGGTCTCTGTCAGCCAATCTCACAACTGAGGATTTTGCGTTTGTAATTTTAAAACTGAAATCAAACGGATTCTGGTAGTTAAACAAGTCTAAATCAATCCCTTCAACAACCTCTTCAAGCTGATCATTCTCAATAGAATTCTCTTTGACTCGATTGATCAAGTCAGTGTAGTACTCTGAATAAGTTTCATGAAACTTGTTATCAATTTTCAACTTCCTATGATGTTTACCATCTGCAGCATTATGGAAAATGTGCTTTAATTTAAACAAGCCGCTTTTTGAATCATCATCATGCAACGGCACCTGTGGGATATTGAAATCATTATTAGCTACCAACCTGTTGAAATTCTTTACCGTAAACTGGTTTACCAATTGACCCCCTTCCCCTTCAACAACAACAATTCTCGATACCACAAAAACATAAATGAGGAGTAGTGGTAGTCTTGATAACATATTGCAGTGCACACTTGACCTGTTTTAGTATAAAAGAGAAATTACATCAATACTCACAAAGAAAAACTGGGTATGCACAAATATATAGCTATATTAAAGAGTAATATCAGATAGTTGTATCTATGAAAATACAACAACTCAACAATTCTTCTACACTACTAACAATACTTATTACTCTACTCTCCAACTCTTATCTCTCCCTTTCTTTTGCTTTATTTGTTTTATCAGTGACTGTGGCAAATGGCAAAAATAAAATTTAAATTAGTGTACGGGTGTATATATCAAATTATGTAATGTATTTATTATACAGTCTAGAACATGTATCTATATATGAATAATGTGGTTGTTTATAGTGTTATAAATAAATAAAGCAATCTTGTTCATCAGTAATCTACCATCCAGCATATTACACAACTTCCGAGAAGGTTGCATCGACTGGTTTCTCGATAAAACTGGCGTGGGCAAGGACTACTATTGCACTGAGTGCGGACAGCCACATAATGGTGGAGATTGGACTGGCAAATAGTAAAATGACCACATTGATCACTACAATTGGAGTGTATAGGCTTGTCTTTTGTAATGTAAAGTAACGCAAATCGATCTCATCGCTGGCTGGGAACAGCTTCCAAATAGCCAAATATGATAGTCCGTCGAACACGATTAAGAACAACAATGGCAAGTTGGTGAAGATGAAGTAAAGTGAGATGATCGCCACGATCAGTAAGTAGTTGGAACTAAAATAGGACAAATTGTACGTGACTCGTTGCTGTAGGTCAAACACACTGGATGGTTTGCTGAATCTGTGCACGTTGAAAAAGTCCTGAGGTGATTTCAGAGATCTGACTCTGGACTGGAACGAGGATGTGGTATCGGTCTGTTACAACACGCCATGTATCAGAATGGCACAAAGTAGGGTTCGTTAGTATTTATGCTATAAAGAAAGAGGTGTATTTATAATGCAAATCAACATACTCTCAACTTGTCAAAGTCGAATCTCGAAGTGAACGAGCTGAACTGGGCTGGAACAAATGAACTCATGTCAAGGTTTATGTGTTATAGGTTTATGTATATGTATGTTGCGAGCAAATGAGCGGGCAAATGCTTATCTGCTTTTGAATATATCACTACTTTTTCAACTCAGAACTCCAGTTAGTACATTCACAACAAGTCAAGTTAAGTTGATGGAAAACCAAGCAAAGCAAAAAAACGAGAAACAAGACGAGAGGATCGCTTCTTTTTCTTTCACTCACTCGCGCGCACTGGAGGAAAACCGCGTTTCAGTTTCACATTTTTGCCCGCACGTGAGCAAATTCACGATTCCCAGTTAAACTCTTACTGTGTAAGTATAGCTGTTTAGTGTTGATTAATTAAATAGTGTACGTTACTTAATACAATGTATTGCAGATACTAATCTATCCTAGATTTTGCGTGTTACCACTTCCTTTCACATTGGCTTCAGCGAATTCATCCCATTCTCTTTTCTGGTACGTGAGTCTATCAACGTCCACTTCGTCGTCTTCATCAAACTCCTTTTCTGGCAACTCGTCTTTCACCATACCACCATTTGCCAACTCGTAATCTACTAGTTCCTCCACGGTCATCGTAGGAAGTACTTGACCGGTACCTTGCACTTTCTGCTTGAGCTTATCTCTTGAAGAGACAATCGTAAACGGTCTCAACACTTTACCTTGTTTAGTCAAGATTGGATTACTTATCGATTCGAGCTTGTCGGTGAAAGAATCCGCAAACGTTTTCGGTTTCATTCTATCATCTGAAGGCGGCTGTGAAGATGTTTCTGGTGACGGAGTAGGCATATTAGAGAGTAATTCAAGTTCCATCAAGTTACTTTCCAAGTCTTGGAAACTCTTTAAAGCGAAATACTTTAACTGGTCAATGAGTATCTTTCTTGCCACTTCTTCGTCGAATTTCTCAAACTCTTGTTCATTCTCTATTATTTTCAACTGCTCTCTAAGCAGCTTCTCTCTTTTATACACTTCAATCTTGTAATCACGTCTCTTGACGGGATCTTTAATCTCTAATTCTTGTAATTGGGGATTATAACTTTCTTTGAAATTGCTCAATTTCTCTACTTGGTCCTTCTCGAGCAACCCGTAATTATCCAAAGTATGTAAAAACTGCAAGTACAAATCATTGGCAAATTTCAACACTCTGGCTCTCAATTTCAAGTCAGAACCGGCTAAAAGCACAATTCTAGCAATATAGTAATCGATAGCCAAGTACTTCAAATACTTGGTGTCTACTTCATCAATCGACTCATTGACACTGAACAACGACAAGTTATTGACTACTCTTTTGGCTTCTTGAAATGACTCTAGTGCCGAAGTTGACAGTTTCTTATACTCCTCGCTGTTCTTAGCAAGATTCGAGTTTTCCAACTCTCTGAATTTTTGTAACGACTTGGTGTAAATCGAACTTAACGAGTTGGGTTTATCTGACATTTTGGATATGGATTTGTATTTGAGTAGTTGTATCTCAACTAATTTCAAACTGGCACAGATCAAGTTGCTTTAATAGCTCATCAGACTGATACACTGATAAAAATGCACCCTTGGTCGCCATTGCACAAAAGCGAGACTGTTTATTGTGCGCACTAAAAAAAATAATTGGTTTCTTTAAAATTTTACAGCGTTTAATTCTACTAAGCTCTTGATTAAAATCAATCTTATTCAAAATCATTATAACATCCATTAACTTAAAAATAACTTAAGAAACATTATTCTTTAAAAAAAAAAGTTAAAAAAAAAGAAAAACTATGGGGAAAAAAAAAAAGAAAGCACATACTAAATTACAAAACATTAAAAAACGTTATATTAAACTAATAAATTAAAAGATACAAATTCAATCAAGCCAATTTTGTTCTTTTCAAATCACCACCAACTTCATTAACTTTACTGTCATCGAGAGTTTCCGCATTCTCACTCTTGAAATACTCTTCTTTCTGCTGTTGGAACTGCATCTTGACGCGCAATAACTCGTTATTCAATTCGTCAATTCTCTTCTTCAAGAATCCCTCACGCTGTTTGCTTGCGTTATCCATAGCTTCTAATTCTGTAATACGAGTCTTGTACAAATCATTAACTAATTCCAACTCCGAAATTCTAGTTCTCAACTCCTCGTTGTTAGTGTTACTATTATTACTAACATTACTATTGCTTTTGTTGATTGTGCTTGGGAACGGCGTTGAGTTTGCTCTTGATTCTTGGAACTGAGTTTGGAATGCGCCCCGTTGTGAGACTGGATTAGTATTGTTCAGTCTTACATTTGGCATGATTGGTGGTAGTTGTGAGGAGGAGTGAGAGTCTGTGGGTATAATCATTGGAGAGATCAAATGATCTGATTGAATTCTATTATTGTTGAAATTTGAGAATTTTCCTGTATCTGGAGATGGACAATGAGAGGTTAGATTCTTTAATGGGGGCAAGTTTGTAGATGTTAACAATGGTGAATGGTCTAAATTCTCTGATGGATTTGGAGAATGGTGTCTTAGCAAAAATGGCGAGGAATTGTTAGCAGGATTCCCATTATTGTTGTTATTACTGTTATTGTTATTTGGGAATGGAGAATTGTTATTTGAAGATAATAATGAATGGAGATGTGATGGTTGATGATGGGGCAGATGTTTTAATGGATTTAAAGGTGGAGTTGAGTGATTGTTTAACTCTGTTGCTGGAGAATAAGGTTTACTTAGATTTGCAATTGAAGGTAGCAATCCAGGAGAATTTATTCTTTGTGGTTGTGGTTGTAAAGGTGTGGATGTAGAAGAAGATGAAGTGGATGCTGCTCCAACACCAGCTTGTCCTGTGTTTGAATTGTCTAATTTTATACCAGGAATCTTTTTAGTATCATCTTGAAAGCTCTGCTGACTCATTGTTTCTAAAGCACCAGCAGCGTTTAGCATTGCATCACGACCAAGATTCTGAGAACTAGAACGTTCTGAGGATTGTGGAGCATTGAATTTCAATGAAGGTGTATTTGGGTTGCTATTATTACCATTTTTATTGCTGTTGATGTTATTATTATTATTGCTATTGTTATTGCTGTTATTAATACTTGACTTATTATTTGATGAATGATTTATTGAGCTCGTTGAGAGTAGCAAAGGAGATGTGACTCTTGTAAGATTTGGAGCAAACTGAGTTGGAGTAGAGGAAGGGTAGTGCAAAGGTTGAATAGAATGTTGCTGTTGTTGTTGTTGTTGTTGCTGTTGCTGATTAAAATGTTGACCTTTATTTAACCATGCAGAAGTTGCAGCGTATGAGTAAGGTGAGCCTGGGGTGTTGCCATTTTCATATTGATGATTCATGGGCAATAAAGACAATAATGAAGGAGATTTCAAACTTGACTGAGTAGTTGTCAAATTAGGTGTTGAATTTGAAGTTGATGTTGTATTATTATTGTTTGATTTTAATTTTTTAGAAGATGAAGATGATGAGGAAGAATCTGCAACAGTTGTTGAATTTAAAGAAGGTGATGAAAGTTTTGATTTATTATTATTTGGTTTATATTGTTTTGGAGAGAATTTTGTAATTTTACCATTAGTTATAATAATTGGATTATTTGGATCTTTAGCTTTCAATTCTGGAGTATTTGGATTTGATTTTGAATTTGAATGTTTAACTCTATTTCTAGATTTAATAACATCACTTTTCAATGATATAGGTCTTGGTCTACCATGTAATTTTAAAAATAATCCACAAGCGTTACACAACACTTGACCTGTTTCATCTCTTCTCCATAAAGGTGTTGTTTGAGTTTTACAATTTTTACAAGTTGGTATGGACATGTTTTGTTTTGTTGTAGTAGCACCATTTGATTGTAAAGTTGTAATTGTTTTAGCATTTGGATGCATAGGTTCATTTGTACTGTTGTTGTTGTTGTTGTTGTTGTTAGCTGTAGATGAGTTTGATGATGATGAAGAAGAGGATGAATGGCTCGACATGAGTTGTGGTGAGTGTGGATTAGAACGCACTTTCAACAAACCATGATGTTTATTAGTCGATTCTGAGTTGATTTGGTCATGTTGTGATTGTTGATTAGATAATGAAGAATTATCATTTTCCAATTTTATTTCAACATCTGGGGATTGTGTGGTTTTAGCGATAACAGCAGTGTCGTTATTTGCAAGTGCGGGTGCGGATGCTGTTGGCACTGGTGCTGCTGATGCTGCTAAAGAAGAAGCAGGAGCTGTATTGACCATTATTGGGCTGTTGTGGAAAGTGTCTTTTGACGGATTCAAGATATTCTCAGGCTTGACAACAGACATATTATTGGACATTGAACGACGGTGGAGTAAGTAACTTTAATTAATGTATGTACATATAACACAAGACCAACTGAAAAAAAAAAAAAAGACGTTTGAAAAATTTGGCACTAGAGCGGCGAGTGAGTGAGTGGGTGAGTGAAAGAGTGAACGAGTAAATGTATCGTATCAGGATGGGTGTATATCAGACTAGTTTGTGTGCCTTGATTCCAAATGAATGTTGAAATGGTACTTATATTAAGTATGAGTATGAATATAAATATCTGAATGGACAGGTCAGTTGGTATGAAGAGTCCAGAGCATGAAATGTTGTTTGATAATAGACAGACAGACAGACAGACAAATAGAGAGCGAACAATAAACAGTATGAGTAAGTTAAAGTTAGATAAAGTCACTTGTAAAGAGTACTTGTACTTGTATTGTATGTGTATATAAAAATACTAGATAAGATATAAACTAAAACGTATATGTCTATAGTATATACATCAAAGCTGAAAGATTACATTACAGTAAATATATAATCGACATAGATATGGAAGTGCAAGACAGGTATCAACAAAGAGGAAGAATGACAAAAAGAGAGATGCCAACGATAAAGAAGATAAGATAGAGAGAGACAGCGAGAAAAGAGATGTGAAAGAGCTCCTGGTGGGAATAAAGTGCGCCCCCCGGTACTCATCAAAGCTGAGCAGAAAGTCCCCCCCCCCCCCGGTAAATCTCCCCCTGACAACCACCGCTATCTCTCTCTCTCTATCACTATCAGCGATAGAGCACATCAGCACATCCATCAGCACCAAAAATTTTCTCGCTCTGACCGACTGACGGTGAAAAATTTTAAAAATGAGAAAAAAAAAAAAAGAAAAAAAAATTTGGCGAAAAAAAAAAAATCAAGAAAACGAGAAAAAGAAACGAGAGAAAAAAAAAAAGAGAATGAAAGAAAAAAAATTTCAGTGGTTATAAATAGATTGATCCGCGTGGTGGATGGGTGTTGGTGCGGATGGAATGGGATGGTTTGGTCTGGTTTGTTCGGCCGGGGCACAGTAGTATTATATACTACGCTGTGTGGTGGTACGCTCTGGTACGCTAGTGCTGTCCTGTCCTGTCCTGCCCTGCCATATTCATCATTTGTACAAATTATACACCGTACCGCCCCTTCGGAGATGCATCCATCCACTGCTATGCTATCTCAGCCTACTATCGTTTCTCTCACCACGCAATTGAACAACAAGTCTCCGTCCGCCGTAGTATCACTCTGTTGTGTGCTACCCTAATCTCTTACGTAATTGCACTCAATCCGTAACAATTTTGCTCTCACTTTCTTTGTTTTTTCTCTCTTGTTCTATTTCATCTATTTGCATTCCGGCTCTTTCCCTTCAAAAAGCGCATCTTTTTTAAGCCGAGCGCCGTAGGGTCCGTTTGAGCAACTGGTTCGTTTCACTGCACTGTGCTGCCATGCCTTGCCTGCCACTTGTCCAACAACAGTAATTGCGTGGTGATTCAATCAATCAATCAACTAAAAGCATTTCAGTTTATTTTGTAATTTAAATTTTTATAAGTACAAAAAAAACAAATAAGGGTTTCTTTATTACTTAGCAAAAGTTTTTTAATTACAAATGGTTAGTGTGTGATTCACAAGATAAGCAAAAAAAAGCAATTGTACTATTTGTATTTGTGTTTTTTATCTGTTAATACCGTATTATGCTTATCGCATTACCTTTATGGTAATCATCATCCTTTGATAGATAGTATACTGATTTGATCAATCAATCAATCAATCAATCAATCGATAACGTACACACCTGCAAAAACCACTCTCTCATCTACACAGCCTTTAACTATCTCTACCTATCGGTACACACACTCTCACTCTCACTCTCACTCTAACTTTTTTCTCTTCTCCCTTGTCGGTGTGTGCGTAAAATGCCTATACAGTAGATAAGATGACGCTAGATAAGTGAATGTGAGAAAACCTTGGGTGTTACCCGGTAATTATTTAGGTCTAGTGTCATCCATTTCGCTGGCTTATGTCATTGCTTAGCTAACAGTTGAAAATTATATTCAGGCTGTGTTTGTCTAATTTGGTGTAATGATGTTGTAGGTCTTGCGATTTTTTTGTTTTTTTATTTAAAGTGTTCGAATTCAGCGCTTAATTTTAAATTTTTACATCTAATGGTTACCCTGCTTTTTGAGTACCTCTGTTTTTTGTCCTCAACAAAGTAAGGATCAACATCCCCTTTTCGCTTCTTGTGTTCTTTGGGCGTTTACTCAAATTAAATACCATTTCTACTAAAACTTATCTATAAAATTGTTTTAATTTTCTTTTCTTTCTTTATTTATAGTAAAGTAACAAAAACTAAAATCTGCTATCACGCTATTGCATTTTTTATTTGTGACTTTAAACTGGAAAAAACAATCAGTCTTTACAAAATTAAATCAAAAAAAAAAAAGTTAGAATGGTTTCTTATTCAAATTTGTTACTTCCACTTTTGCTATCTTCCAGCATCGTCTTAGCCGAACAAGCACCTGAAAATACAGACTCGCCAAGATTTGTCTCTGCAAAAGCTCATTTAGATTCAGGCAAGACAAAAGGTGTTATTGAGTTTTCAGCTAAAAATTCAACAGTCAAAGTCCATTTAGACATTACTGGATTACCTGAAGAAGGTGGGCCTTTTTACTACCACATTCACAAAAACAGAGTTGACGATTCAGGTGATTGTGAATCAACAGGTACACATTTCAATCCATACGATGCAAATTACGATGATTGCGATAACTTTCACGACGACTCATACTGTCAAATTGGTGATTTGTCAGGTAAACATGGGTTCATAAATACAACCTGTTTTGAAACAACTTATTACGATCCTTATCTTTCTTTAAATCCTAAAAATGAAGCTTACATTATTGGTAGATCTGTTACTTTGCATTTTGCAAATTTGACTAAAATCACTTGTGGTAACATTGAAAAGAGAAACTCAATCTTTAAAAGAAGTGGAGATTTAACCATGGGTGAAGGTCTTGGTGTTGGTGCTGGTGATAGTGATCAGTTTTATGTTCCTATTCCATTAGTTGACCTTGGAACCAACCATTCTTTTTTTGTTAGCAATTCTTCAATCACACCTACAGTTAATGAAACTACAAATGGTACAGCACTTAAAACAACTTACTGCGATGATGCAAACACAGCTAACTTTAAATTTTTATCGTTATTTGGTGCCATCTTGGCTAGTATTGCTGCATTAGTTTAGTCAAACCAATCATGCGTATCCTTTGTGTCTTTTTTGCTCTTGTTGCTGTCTCATATATAGATAGCTCTTCTTCTTTGTCTTTTTATTAATTTATTAAAACATTATTAAATATTTAAATAAGCGCTCGCTACTAGTAAAAATAAGGAACAAACAATAAAAAAAACAAAAACAAAAAAACATTACATCAAGGCTGTGTTTCTGGATAATTCTTTACTCCATCTGATAAACTCTTTTTAACATTGCTCTTTGACCCACGTCCTTGGTCAATTAGCTGTTTATTTGATGATCCCCTTTTACCAATTGTACTTTTACTTTTACCTCAATTGATTACTTTAAACTTGCTCAATTAGTTTTTTAAATTACTAGATTCCTCATATCATTTACACAATTGTTCATTAAACGCTAAAACACGATTCACATTTTTCCCCATCTTTAGAATTTTCCACTTTTTCTATTTCCGGGTGTCCCTGTTCCTTCGCTTTTGTTGATTTCGAAAACTGCTTTCAATAGTACAAAAACAACTAGAAGATGACTGTCTTTGTTGCCTCTTTGTAAGTATCCATTTACTTCCCATCATCTTGGGTTGTTTTTAAAATTTCTTCGCAAGTTTCTCTCATCCACATTACTAACAATTTCAATACAGATTCTTGCCATATACAGTTCAATTCGAAGTCGAGTCGGACTCTAGAAAAGACAGCTCAATTTCTGAAATTGCAGAGCCTATAATCACTTCGAAATTAAGACCAAAATTGAATGAAAAATCCATCTCCGAAGCTAATGTGAATGTGACTAAATTGAAAGATGACGATTCTACAATCTCAATTATCAAAGTATTGTCTCATAACAATGGCTTGAAAAATAGCAATGAAGATTCCGACCAATCATTAGACTTGAACTTGCATTCACAACATCATCCACTTCAAATTGAACAACAAGGTCAAATTGAAAATAAGATAAATCCTTTGAAACCGAAACAAATTTCAAAATTGAATTCAGAGTCAAGTTTGAAATACAGTTCTGGAAATAACGTTTCAATTCAAGATTTCTTCTTTAATAATCCTAATCAAAAATTGAATTTAACACCTGTTAAATACGAATCTGCTTCATCCGTCATACCCGATGATTACTCTCAAAGTGGAAATAATGCAGGTATGCAATCAGACATCTCTTCATTGTCTTCCAGTTCTTCTTTCTCTGATCAACACCACTCACAACAACATTTATCATCGGGTAAATTACCTCCTACGCCTTTAACTACCCTTGTTCGTCCAAAACACATCAGATCAAGTAATTCATTTAATGATAAATATTCTTCGGTTTCCGAAAAGAATAAATCTAAATCTTTAGAACCATCAATTTCAGGAGTTGTGATTAATAGATCAGGAATCTTTAATCGTCGCTCAAATAATTCACCTTCATCAACTTCTTCATTTGTTGAATCTTTTGAGAAGAGAAAATTAAATGAAGATAATGATAAATCAAATTCATCAGTATTAATCGACGATGATTATGATTATTATAATGATGATTATCGTGATGAAAATGTCGAAAAATTTTCTACAAATAGTAAAATAACTCCCTTTGGTGGATTTTCAAAACCAGATTATAAAGATCTGTTATTAAAGGATAACCTTTTCGCAACTGCTCCATGGAGAGTTGTTGATTACGATAAAGGAAATGGTAGTTTGAAAAATGCAATTAGATTAGCAAGATTATCAAAATTAAAACATTTTGATAAAGTTATGTGGACAGGTACTTTATCAATGCCTTCTGATATTGTTCCAACAAGTACAAAAGAAAAAATTTCAAAAGAAATGAAAGATAATTTCCATTCAACTCCAATTTATATTGATGATGAAATTTTTCAAGGTCATTATTTCAGTTTTTGTAAACAAATTTTATGGCCAATTTTCCATTATCAAATTCCTGATAACCCAAAATCAAACGCTTTTGAAAATCATTCTTGGAAAGATTATGAAACAGTTAATCAAATTTTCGCAAATTCAATTATTGAAAATTATAAAGATGGTGATGTTATTTGGGTTCATGATTACCATTTAATGTTAGTTCCTAAAATGTTGAGAGAAAAATTACCAAATGCTAAGATTGGATTTTTCTTACACGTATCATTCCCATCAAGTGAAGTTTTCCGTTGTTTGGCTCAAAGAAAGAACATTTTAGAAGGTTTGCTTGGTGCAGATTGCATTTGTTTTCAAACTGAAGAATATGTTAGACATTTTTATCAAAGTTGTAATAGATTATTATTAGCAGATTTTGATGAATATGGTATCAAATATAAAAATAAATTTGTTAGTGTTACTCATCATCCAATCGATATTGATACAAACACAATTTTGAAAAAATTAAATAGTGATGTTGTTATCAATTGGAGACAATTAGTTAGAGAAAGATGGCCAAATAGAAAATTAATTGTCAATAGAGATAAAATTGATCATATTAGAGGTATTAAAGAAAAGTTATTAGCTTATGAAAGATTCTTAGATGATAATCCAAGTTATTTGAACAAAGCATTATTAATTTTAATTTCAACAAAAAATTCATCTCAAAAAGTCAATACTAATGAAATAGATGAATTGTACGAAACTGAAATTTTCAAAATTGTGGAAAGAATCAATTCTAAAACAAATAATATCTCAGATGATAAACCAATTGTAGTCTTAAATCAGGATATTGAATTTGAACAATATTTAGCATTATTAGCAGAAGCCGATTTATTCATTGTTTCAACATTAAGAGAAGGTATGAATTTAACTTCACACGAATTTGTGGTTGCTGCTCAAGAAACTCATTCTCCTTTAATATTAAGTGAATTTATCGGTTCTGCTCAAGTTTTAAACAATGGTGCTTTGATTACAAATCCTTACAATATTAAAGAAGTCTCTGAAACAATCAAATATGCATTGGAGATGTCAGATGATGAAAAATTTAAAAGATGGAAATCAATGTATGATATTTTGATTAATCAAGATACTAATTATTGGATTAATACTTGTATGAATGATATTGAACAAGCAGTTGATAAGAAATCAAAAGAAAAATCATCAAATTTAACTCCAATGACAAAAGAATTATTTGAGTCAAAGTATTACAATTTATCAAACGACTTGAAGAATAAATTGTTTATTTTGAATTTTGGTAATTTAACCTCGAATCTCGAACTAACTGATGGAAGAACAATCAATCCTGTTCAACAACAATATATTGATTCTACAATAAGCAATTTGACAAGTGACACAGATAATATTGTTTATATAGTCAGTTTCTTGAAAAGATCAGACTTGTTAAGAAAGTATAGAAGAATTAACAATTTAGGTTTGATTGCTGAAAATGGTGGTTATATTAAATTACCAAATTCAGATAACTGGTTCACGGTTGTTGAAGAAAATGAATTAGACTGGATGTCTCCAGTAATCGATATGATGAAATCTGTGTCTGAACATTTACTAGGTTCTTATATCGAAGTGGAAGAATGTACTGTTAGATTTCATACTGAAACTTGCATTGATATCGATAAGGATCACAAATCTAAACTTGTTGGTGATTTTATTTCACATATCAATGAAATGTATGTTAAAGATTACAATTTACATGCCAGTTTGATAAATGGAGTTGTTGTCGTTCAAGAGTCCAATTTGATTCAAAGAGCAATGTCTTTTATTATTAACCAGGATAATTATTTAGGACATTTGAAAATGATGCCAACTTCATCAGTTGCATCCCCTCTGGTGCAACCACCACCACCATCTTCTGAATCGAGTAATTTCAAGAATGAACTCAAGTTTGGTTTTGCACTGGTTGCCGGTGGTAAAAGCACTGTTGACGAAGAATTATTTGACTTTTTCAATGATCCACATATTCCAATCGAGAATAAGTTTACCGTTAAAGTTGGTGACGATAACTCTCAATCTAAAGCTGAAGAAAATTTACAAGGTGTCAATGAGTTGTTGATTTTGTTGTCCAATATCAGCAGCAAGAATTGATAACTGATAAAATTTTCTGAACTTTTTTTTTTTTCCTTCTCCTATGCCTTTTCAATCCTTTACTTTTAACTACTTAAAATTTCGCTTTTCATATACATAATTTACTTTTTTTTTTGAATTTACATTTCAATATAGACATTCGTTATTAACTTTTCCATTACTTGAAAATCAATACATTATACCGCTACTTCAATTACAATTGTTTTCTCCTTTTATAAGTACTACTCAGGGCATGTCTGTTTGGCTCATATGCTGGTTTCGCACCTCTTCCGTTATTCGAACTGGTTTGCTTATTAGTCGACTGCGGGCCCTTTGTCGTTGAAGGGTTTCTGTTCAAGCACATCTTGTATACTTGCTCTAGTTCTTGAACCGCTTTTGAGTCTAAATTAAGATCAAAAGGTTCAAAACTGTCGTAAATCAATGAGAATTCAGAGTACAAGCTAGACATCTCTTTACCACTTGCCGTATTCTTGCCTGATCTCTCAACCTGCCATAAGTTTTCTTTACCTCTTTTCTGTCTCTCTCTATCAGCTTCGATCCTGGCTAGCATTTGCTTATGAGTCAGCGTTAATGGATGCGACGATGTTGATGATTGAGATGAACTAGAAGGTGTTGACTCTTGCTGTTGTTGTTGTGTTACTGCTTGTGTATTTGCAGCTAATGCATCTTGATGCGCACCGGCGACATGATCGTTTGCGTCTAACATGGGTTTCACAGATGGAGATCGATTTAGAGTAATTGCGTTCAGTTTTGAAATCTGCTGTTGTTCTTTAGACTGTGAATCTATCACCTGTCTTTCGTACTGACTTTGGTGTCTTTTAGCAATAAGAAACTCCCACACCTCTCGCAGAGCTATCGTTACGTTGTCATCTGCAATGGAGTCGGGTGGGAACTGGTCAACCACGGGTGTAGGCAACGAGTCCCTTGGTCTGTTACTGTACAATGCCTCTTCGTCAAACCTTAGATTCAAATCAATGTACTCTAAGTCCTTTTCAGATAGCAAGTTTGAGTTGTAAACAAAATTGTAAATTTCCAAGTACTTGAAGTTCAAACATTTTGAAATATTTCTGATTATCAAGTATGTAGCATGCAAATTTGTCAAGCATTTGAATTCATCCCCAGATACCAAAGTGACAGATGTTGCTGTTGCCGCTGTTGTTCCTGTTGTTGAAGGTGACGGCGTTGATGTCTGTGTAAGATTAGGGTCCTGTTCTGGTCTTTTGGGGAGCACTTTCACAACTATAGTGATCAAATCTTTGATTATCATGTCCTGATAAGGGACAGGTTTCGCTGCATTTTCAAAGCAGGCCGACAAAAGGTCCTCCACAAGTTGCAGGATGTTCAATCGTATATTAAGATGCACATTACTCAATGTCTCTAATATCACTGAAAATAAATCCTCACTGAACTCAGTATGCTGTAAAAGAAACTTGCAGCATTCCTGAGATGCTATCTTAGCTGGTGGCAGAGACGATAGCTGTTTTGTAAAATAGATTCTAGCCTCAAACGAGTTCATTTTGCAAACAAGAAACCACGCCACAAGCAAACACCTATTAAATGCTAGATAAAAGTCTACTTCAAGAGCAATTCTACAACTTAATGATGCAGTGATAAAGTCTTACAAAGTGTCTATTCAAATCACATAGGTCAACTTTTAGCTAAAACATGATGGATGGTGAATAGTATTACTGGATTACTGTCACGCGTCGATCGACCACTTACCCGGTCGACTTTTCTTATTAACTTTTTTCGACCGAGTCGATTTGCGTCGATTTGCGTCGATTAATTTTTTTATTATTTTTCTTTTCTTGCTTATGTCATTACGTAACACAAAATTTTTCAGATGTCTCACGGGAGCAGATACAGAGGAGAGAAAGAGAGAGAGACTGACAAGACAAGACAAGACAAGACAAGTACTGTTTAAAGGTTTGGTGATAAGACTGATATAGTTGGAGAGAAACAAGTCATTTAGCTTTTTTCTTGAAAGTACAGTTTTATACCAAAACATTTTTAGAGTAATCGTATTGAAAAAATGGCTAACAAAGGTAAAGGTAAAGGTGGTAAGAATAGAAGAAGAGGTAAGAATGAGAATACTTCTCAAAAAAGAGAACTTATCTTGAAGGAAGAATTCCAAGAATATGCTCAAATTACCAAGATGTTAGGTAACGGTAGAGTGGAAGCATCTTGTTTTGACGGTACCAAGAGAATTGCTCACATTAGAGGTAAATTGAGAAAGAAGGTCTGGATGGCCCAAGGTGATATTATCTTAGTTGCTTTAAGAGATTTCCAAGATGACCAGTGTGATGTTGTTCATAAATATAACGCCGATGAAGCTAGAACTTTGATATCTCAAGGTGAGTTACCAGAGACTGCCAAGATCAATCAAACTGATACTTTCGGTGGTGATGAAGACGAAGACGCTAACTTTGAGTTCGGTGCTGATTCAGATTCCGATGAAGATGATGAAGACTTAGACATTGATGATATCTAATGTTCAACGCTCCTAATTATTAATATATACACTAATTTCTTTCTAAACATTTTTTTTGTATTTGTTAAGAATTGTTCCGTTGCTGGGATTACTTGATAAAACTAATTGTAAATGAGTACGCCTTATTGCGGTGGTGCTTACCATAAAAAGTTGTAAGCAAATTACACACAGTCTGAAACTATCTACTATTCTTATATTGTAATAACTACTAGTTTGTAACTACAAAAACAAAAAAAATATAAACAGTAAAATAAAAATACCCAAAACTGAAAGAGAACCAATCGAATAAATCAAAAAAACAGAAACAGAGTGAAATCCAATATGTGGGGCTTAACTTTAAACTAGTCTGAACCAGTTACCAACCTCCCAACGATGCAACCTCTACTAATCTAAAAAATTGTCGAAACATACGTAAAACTGCTTCTAATTTAAATCTCAAAACTGTCCGATCTTCTATGTATACGCTGAATTTCAATGTCACCCTGTTGAGCATTCAAATCATGATAGCTACTATCTTGAACAGGTCTATTCAATTGCATTGATCTTCTGAATTGGTATGCCGACATATCTGAATTTAATGGAATATCACTCAACCCATCTTTGTTTGAGCCAAATAACTCTTCGTTATCTGGTGTCTTTCTCGAAATATCAAGCAAGAAAACTCCACTGAAAATAATCAAGAATCCACAAATCAAAGAAATAACATTAACCGAAGAAGAAGTGTTGAAACCTCTAAATAAGATAAATGATGCACATAGCGTTGCAGTGGTGAATGTGACATAATATAACGGATTGACAATTGAAGTATCAAATTGAGCTAGAGCTTTATTGAAATAATTCATCTGTGTCAATATACAGAAAACAACAGTAACAATAAAGACATAAGTTGATGGATGTGTAAATTGATTATTACCACCTAATGTCAACTTTAATGCAATACCAAACGCCTTGATTGCACAAACGGAAATAGATCCAACTAATGAACAAATGGAAATGTAAATCATAGGGTTTTGATTACCGTATTTAGGAACAATCTTGTAAATCATGAAAATACTGTACACTGCCACAACAAACACGTAGAAAAGAAAACTTGGTTGTGCAGCATAATCAAGTATCTCGTCAATTGTGTCCACTTCTTTATCAGCAGGAGCATGCAAAACAATAATAACAGATCCTAATAAACAGATTGCACATCCCATTTTACCCAAAGTACCCAACTCTTCTCTTAAAAAGATTGATGCCAAAACGGCACCAATAATCACCGAAAGTGCGCCCAAGGGAGTAACAAGTATTGGTGGTGCAAATGTGTATGCTGCAAAATTGGCAATCTCCCCGACAGCCATCAAAGTAGTACCCAAGATCCAAGTTGGATTTTTCAAGTATGTGAACGATTCACCTCCTGTTCCATCTTTCATCAATCCTTTCTTCGTCAAGACAAATGACGTACCAATCGCCAAAGACGAACTTATAGCTAATGCTAATCCAATATATTTTTCTTCCATCTTGTGTTAAATTCTTCAAACTATTATTTTAATTTCTTGATTCCTTTGTTGTTTTCTTCCAATACTTTACGAACACCTGTCAAATTCCGAAAACGAGTGAATTGGCTCCTTTAAAGGTCCCTGAAAAGCTACACTAAAATGTTGTCTTGAAGCGTTGATCTCGCTGTTTCTTAAACTCTTTCAACTAAAAAGAATACCGCAGCTTACAACAGTACCTGCAATTGTTCTCTTTAGCAACTGTGCAACTAGCAAATCAACTCTCTTCGTTCCCTCCCGTCATCTATATAAAACATGAAAATGGTGTCCAAATTCACCTCTATTCTCTATCACGACTTCTCACCATTACACGACGAGTGAACGTTGGCTTAAAATGACAGATTTTGTTTACTTTTCACTTGCATAATTTTTTTTTTGATTTTTTTGACTTTTTTTTTTTTTTTTTCACCATGTTTTACTTCATTTTCAGCATTTTAACGATTAAGAGTGTATTTTAGACTGTGACTGATTACAAAATAGCAGTTATTAGTGGCCAAAAAAGACACAGAAAAGGCATTATTTGAAGTGCCAAGCTGGATAATTGATTTCTTTTTTTCACTTTTTCTCCTTTACAAATGTCAGTAGCAGTAGAAGGAAATCCAGCTAGTTGGCTCGGTGATCAGGATCCTCTGCCGTTTGATGAATTGAACCTGCTCAAGCAGAAACTTATCAAGAGAAAGAATTTTATAAAAGAGGACAGTTCTGCAAACTCTGATGTTGAAGTGGAACTGTTACCAGAAGTGATTAAGCCTTTATTTCAATCTGTCGCAAAAGCCGATGGCCTTAACAACTACAGAGTTGTCGCATGTGATACGCTGTCAATTTGGCTGGTTAGATCATCTCAGGCTTTAAACACTAACCGAGAACTCAAAGATCAGTTTCACAGTCTAGTCACAGTCGATGAAGCCGATTTCTTGTATCAGTATGTAATTGACTTTTGGAACGAAACAGGAGCAGCCTTGGGAAACTCATTAAAAGAGCTTTTCATCAAACTTATCATATACATCAACAACGTCTTCCCCTTTGAAGTTAGAGATGAATTGTACAAGAGTTGGGTTCAAAAGACATTGAAGCTCCCATACTCAATGAGAGCGGTTTATTTCATGTGTGAGCATCTATGTAAAGAAATCTCACAGGCCGATTACATCTTATCTGAAAGACAATCGTTCATTTATGATTCATTACAGCTTATTTGGAGTAACGCTCTTGCTTTCAGTATAGGTAAAACGCTAAACTGTCTATTGAAAAACATATATGTAAACATGGACAAGGACACAGACAAGGACAAGGACAAGGACAAGGACAAGGACAAGGACAAAGAATGGCTCTCAATATGGTTTACCCCGGTTTTCAAAAGTTTACAAGACAGTAAGCTTCGAAAACATATTGAATTATACTTGTTACCAACGCTTTTCAAAAATTCACATTTGGCCACAATAGAGTTCATCGATTCTGTGAAATCAGATACTGCAACCTTGTTGGGAAGTTTGAAAATTGCTCAAGAGTTGGCAATTGTGAGTGATCCATTTGATAACAAACCGGGTCCTATAAATAAAGTGTTTTCCATTGAATTTTTGCAAAATCTCATGGTTCAGGAAAACAACCAATTCAGGTTGAATGCAATAGCTTTGTTACTCAAATCAAATAAAGGTGCACAACCAATTAAGCCTCAAGTTTACGAAATAATACAGGACAAACTACCAACCTTTTTCATTGAAGATGACATGGAAACGAGAAATGAGTTGTTGGGTTTGCTAAATACATTTGTAATCAGAATTAGAGACTCCACGTATGCCTTGGATAGAGATGCCAAAAAGCTGGCTGTTAAAGATAGTGGAAAATTTGAAAAAGAGATTGAGGCTAAGGCAAATCTTGTCAACAGCGGGAAACTGTTTATGGAATCGCTTTTGCATGCCATCCAATTCAATCTGCAACCAGGGTGCTCTTATCAAAGAACAAGTTTTGCCTATAAATTATTGATTTGTATCATCAAATCAGGCTTAGATTCTAGAGTTGATAAGATTCATTACGACAAACATAAACATATTGGATATCCTTTCCAAGTTGATATTTACACCACGAAATTGGTGAGACTTGTGATTGATAATATTTCGAATGATTTTGAAGATGTGAGAGCAAATTCAGCATTTATCTTGTCAATTTCTCCCGTTGCAATTGAAAATCTTGTCGATCTAGATGTTATAACTGAAAGATGTGTGGAAATGTTGAATGATATGAAGGGAAGAAGTGTTGACTCCGGAGGCAGGTTTTTCCAGTTCTTGGTCACTTATTATCAGTCCAAGTCTCAAATAGAGAAATGTCATGATACAATCAACGTTTTAATTACAAGATTAGAGAGAGCAATAAATTTTGCCAAAAGAAATTTAATTACTGCATCATACGAAGAAAATGTCCATGGTTACTACGCTGCTTTAAGATTTATTTTTGAGAAGTTGGATGCTAAATTATACTCAAACATTCATGATGTCACTGAAAGATGTCTAAAATGTTACAATTCTACATGGTCACTGGTTAAAGAATTTCTGCAAAATGATTCACCTGAGGGTAATATTCCAAAAGGAATGAAAGAGTTGTATACTTCTGATATGGAAAAAAAATACGGCAAGGCGACACAAATCATATCTAGTTATTCTTGGAGATCATTGAAAGAGTCTAATAACTTACTCAAGGAGTTTTTCGATAACGATTTGTTAACTTTCAACTCAAAAGCTACTATTTTATCAATTGGAGACACTTTGATTGAGCAGCTATCAACGGTGAAACACAGAGGAGCATTTTCATCAGTTTATCCAACATTAGTCTCTTGCTGCAGACGTTGTCATAAGATTGAAGGCTTGAAAGAGGTTCCTCAAACGTGGTTAAACGACAATCTCTTACTTGTCCAGAACCAAAACCAGCTGATCACTAGAAGATCAGCAGGTATACCCTTATTAATCACAGCGATTTTAACCGCTGATAAGAGTTCAATTTCAAGTACTTTCCAACAATTGATTAAAATCGCACAACAACCTGTAGTGTCAAATTCTATCAGTTATACCGACTTACCACAGGTTAATGCTTATAATTGCATAAAGACAATATTTATAGATTCTACATTGTCCGAAAGCTCGATAAATTATGTTGATCAAGGCTTACAACTAGCTCTTACTGGATTTGGATCACAAGTTTGGGCAATTAGAAATTGTGCGGTGATGTTGTTCACTGCGTTACAAAACAGGCTATTTGGCACTACCAAAGTTACAAAGACAAATCAAACACTGTCTCATGTTTCGGCAAGATTATTTTTCACAAAATTCAAATCTATCAGAGAAATATTATTGCAGAATTTAACTTTATGTGTTAATAACCAAACTGAAAAATCAGACGTTGAAAAGATCTTTCCAATACTAACTGTGTTGAGTAGGCTTGAAGCTACATCAGATTATGATGGCCTAAATGAGTTCAAACCACTGGTTAAGTCCGTGTTGGGCAGCAGGTATTGGAAAGTGAGAGAAATGGCTTCGAGATCGTTACCGTCACTGATAAGCAACGACTTGTTGCTAGAAGAATGTACATTGTTGATTAATTCAATCATTGATACAAAGACTGGACTGAATAGAAAACACGGGTCCGTTTTAGCATTGAAAGAGTTGATCATCAGGTTCAAAACAAGAAACGAATCTGAAGAAGTACCACTTGCAATCATTAGTATGATAAAATGTGAACTTCCTTATGTTCTTGGTATGAAATCATATGCTATTCAATTGGCCTATTTCCACTTACTTAAATTAACTGACAACTATTTGAACGATTTAGATACACAATTATTAGGCAGATGGTTTATCAAGAATAACGAGTTGAACGAGAACAAATTGGACGGAGCCAAACAATTGGCGTTGAAAGAGTGTTGTGAAATGTTACTTAAATACTATTTACAAACAGATGATATTCTGACATTAAATGAATTGATTGAGTTTTCACTTTACAGTTCGTTGTTTGAGGTGCAAGTTGTGACAGTTGATTTGTGTGTTTCTAATATTGGGCGTTTAGATTCAACTACAAAGAGTCTCTTGGTTAGCATTATTTGGGAGTTGAGTTTTTCAAATTTGTGGGAATTTGTTAAATCCAAATGCTTGAAGTTATTGAACATGTTGATTGTTTCGGGAGCCGGTTTGAAAGATAGTGAAACATTATTATCTGACAAAATCAAAGTTTTGATTGACTTTACCGAAAATAATAAAAATGAGGATATCACCACGAGTGCTTTAGAATCATTGGGGTCATTGATAGCTAATGATATGAACACACAAAATTGCAAAAGTTTGTTTTTCGATACTTGGTTTTCACAAATTAAAAAGTCTAGTCATGAAAATATGGAGTACACGATTAGAATTTCAGCTTTAAGATCGTTAATAGCATTCAACTCAATATTCACTACAATGGACAACAATAAGTTGAAAGTTTTAGCACTGCTTTTCAATTTCCTGTCTGATGACGATGATGAAGTTCGTTTATTGTCTTCTAGACATTTAAGTAAGTTTTTGAACTTGGATATAACAATGATACCTATTGAAATTGAAAAGAAGATGGTCAACTACTTTATCGATGTTTTGAAAGATGTAAATTTTACAGATTCAATCTTTGAAGAGGAGTTTAACTTTACGAGAACATGCTTTTATGATAAAATTGGATTTGATAAATTGTTTGTTGAAGACTTGCAACTATTCACCATTGAAAAGCAAAACTTTTACAGAAATGAAATCGTTAAAGCCAAACAATTTAATGAGCTTGTGCTTGGTGTCAAGAAAAATGCAACGAAATCTTTGCTTGAGGAGTTTACCAAGTACACCAGAGAGCAAGCGGTTTCAATATTAGAAACTTTAAAAGCTAATGAAATTGAGCAAGATGGCTGTTTTGGGTGGTTAACAGATGAAGATAAATTTTCTATTGTTTACAGTTGTTTGATCAATTTGAAAACCTGCATCGATCTAGGGTTAAAGAGTAAAGTAGAGCAAGAAATTAAAGACTTGAAATCAAAGCTTTTAGGTTCTGATACACATCCGTCTATTTTGGAGTTGCTTGCACAGTTGTAATGTTATATGACATTGCAAGACATCTTTTAATACTATTAATAGTTGTTTTAACTGTATAATAAACTTTTATAAGCAATTTATAAGCAGATCTGTCAAAAAAGAGCCGCTGATCGCTCAAGATTACTAAAGCTCATGCAATGACTAAAAAGCAGTGAATGATCCGATGTAAAGTAACAATATGTACAATATAAATACATATATATAGGCACCTCTCATCGAACAAACCATTAAAATATACATATATGAGTTTATTCAGTCGATATTAATATACAGTCAAAGAATTGTGTGCTTAGCTACAAGTAAAATTTCAATACAAACATCATGAGTGAAAAAGTCACAGCTACCGAGTCTGCTGCATTTACAAACAACATCCAATCGTATGATTTCCATTTATACTACCGTCAAACGCATCCAACAGAACCTACTATTGCTCGTGAAGTTATAGCAAAGTTAAAGAATGATTTTCCAGAAGAAGTCGACAATGGGAAAATTAGAGTTTACAAGTTTCATGAGGGACCTATCGGGCCTCATCCTATAGCTATGGTGGAAACTGATGTTAGAGATGCAGGTACATTCTTGAAGATGTTGCAATGGTATCAGATAAACCATAGAGGTTTGTCTGTATTGATTCACCCTCGTACCGATAAAGGTGATTTGCTCGATCACACCGAGCATGCCCTATGGCTTGGTGAGAAACAAGCCTTAATTACGGAGTTTTTACAAGATTAGTTTGATGTGTGTGTATATATGTATGTATATGTTTCAAATATATCTGTACTTTACCTGTAAGATCATTTTCGCCTAATAAACTTTCAACGTTCCAGTCTTAAACAAGTAGTTAAGCTGAGTCTGTTGCAACAACAAAGCCACGACCTCTTCTTAAGACAATCAGCCACAGTCCGATATGAATGATATTTCACAATTTCCCCCTCGTTGAGTGGCGGAAACAGCATATTCTGGACAGGTTTTTGGGCAGACTTGGGTTTCGTCTTGTTAAACCATCTTGTGCAATGGGAACATCTTTATAATTACTAGCTCTGTGATGATAAAGAGTGAGTAAAGTCACATGAACAAACGATTTTTTGGGTAGTATGTTATTCTGATATCGGTGAAGCTTTAAATGTTTGGTTGAAAGTAGACAACAGTGGTACTTGAGTACCACCCTGGATTTGGTGGTAGTTACTGATCTATATATATATAGATAGATAATATGTAAATCGTGATGTATTCTGGTTTTAGTCTTGGTGTGAAAACACCCTTGTTGTAGCGTAATTACAGGCCAAGAACAATAATGGCGGAGGAAGATAACAAAACAAGTCAACCTGTTGAGGCGGTTAATGATCCAAGCTCACTGGATGGTACAGGAAGCAATTCAGGCAATGGGGTTGTCTCGTTTGCACCAGGGATCTCGTCGTATGATATTCACTTATACTACCGTTTTACTGATCCTGTTGAGCCTATTGTTGTACGTGAAGTTATCAGCAAGCTGAAGAATGATTTCGCAACTGAGATCAAAGACAACAAGATGCTAGTCAAGATTTTCAGGGATGCGCCTATCGGACCACACCCAATCTCTATGATTCAGACCGATGTTTATGATGCATTGACTTTATTTCGCTTAATTCAGTGGTTTCAATTGAATCACAGACAACTCTCAGTTTTGATTCATCCAAATACTGGGAAACCACTGTTAGATCATACTGAACATGCTTTGTGGCTAGGTCACAAACAAAGACTGATTACAAGGGTTTTCAAATGAGTAAGTTTAATCCATGTAGCTCAAGTTTTTCAACCTATTTAGATTTAAAAGTACATTAAAGAGAACTCAATTCTAGTAATTATAAAATAGCTTTCATTTTTTTCGATAAAAGAAGGGGAATCAAAAATCGTAATTAAAGTTAAAAGAAAAAGAGATAGAAGTTGAACAATAGTAAAAGACTCGACAGTTGTTCAATCTCCTAGGGGTAGATAATTAGAGTAAGCAAAATAAGAAAAAAAAAAGCACAAACCGAGTAAATTGACTGACGACAAAAGTATAGTGAATAGTGAATAGTGAATAGTTTTAGTTCAAGTGATAAATAGATAAAACAACGGACGAGAAATAAGGAAAAAAAGAAAGAAAGATACTGTAAAGGTGGTGATTCAAAAGAAATAAAATGTTAGGGGGGAGAAACATTCAAACGAATTTAAACAGATTCTTCATCAGCATTTTGAGTGTTTCTTTTGATTTTGAAAAATCTAACACCACCATCATTAGATGATAATGCACCTTGAGGTTGTGGTTGAGATAATTCATCATTAGCTGGGGCACCTCCTAAAGGAACTAAAGGAGCTGGATTCAAATTATTATTACCGTAATATTGATCTTGATGTTGTTGAGCTAATTGTTGATGAGTCTTGTAAGCTTTACGAACAGTTGAACAACAAGTGAAGAAGAAGACTAAAATTAAACAGAAAACTGCAGCCCAAGACATTGCAAGAATATCAACACCAATTTTAGCTGAAAGACCAGCATCGTGGAATTTGTTTCTAACTAAAACTGAAACAGCAGTTTGACAACAAACACCAGCCATAACGAAAATTAAAGCTAAAACAACAAAGAATGATAAAACGGCATGCATTGCTTCCCAACATGATTGGAAAATGGAACAAATAAATGAAACACCTGAAAACACTAAAGCAATTAAAATGAATGGGAATGCAAATCTAGATAAGTAGTAATAAGTATCTCTGTTATCAACAAATGATTGAGGTAAAGTTGTTGAATTTCCAAAATTGTCTAATGGAGATAAAGGCAAGTCTGGAGATAAGTTTGGACAAGCACCATTCACGTTTGAGGAGTAACTATCTGGAGTACAAATACCCCAAAAGGTCCATCTTGAAATATCAGGAGCATTTTCAATTGAAGAAGTCTCAGCTTGTAGCCAGTAAAATCTATCGAATGGGAAATGATCAACTGAACCTGAAAAGACAACAAATAATAAGAGCAATGTTGTACCTGCTAACAAGATGAATGTTAAAATTCTATTTGCGATTCTAAGAAGCATTTTAGGTGTATGTCTATGAAAAAGTTCTATTTATCTAATGTCTTTTTATTTTAATGAATATAGTATTACAATGAGGGAACCTTTAAACTGTTGAAGCAAACTAAAAAAAAAGTTGAATAATTTAAAAGAAATGACTATCTATGGTTTTTCTTTATTTTTTCTTGTTTGTTTGATTAAAGGAGTGAATCAATAGTAAGTTGAAGCAGTGAAATCGACAAAAGAATGAATGAATTCAAAACAAAGATTATTAAATTTAATGATTAATTATTACTGTTACAATTAAAATGTCATTTTTACTAATTTTTTTCTCTTGCTCAAAACAAATACATTATAAAATGAGTTGACAATATTACCAAA
Organism: Ogataea sonorensis; assembly: GCA_037951595.1. Taxonomy (NCBI): domain Eukaryota; kingdom Fungi; phylum Ascomycota; class Pichiomycetes; order Pichiales; family Pichiaceae; genus Ogataea; species Ogataea sonorensis. The sequence continues at coordinate 662,311 of JBANDG010000010.1, forward strand.
AAGAAAATAATCAAGGGAAAAAAGAGAAGAAATTAGACACATTTCATCATTAGAGAAAAGCAATTAAAACAATCTCCAGATACACTTGAATGTATTGTTACTAGTTATTATTATTAAATACATGAGCATGATTTTCTTTCACTTGTGTGTGTTTTTTTTTTTGTTTTTTTTGTTGTTTATAGTTTATTTTGGGAAACATTATAGATTTTAGGGCTGGGTACAGAAAGTATTATGTCATGGTACATATAGTAAAATGTATGTGATTAGCTAACATTTGTTCTTTGAATCTGGTGTTGCTGCTGCTGTTTGCGGTACGGCTACCATTTACTGCCTAATTGGGTAAAATGACAACACTAAAGGAGTAATAGTGCGGCCTTTTTCCTAATAAGGTAATTTCTGCACCCTTTTTGTGTTTCCAAAGAAAAAAAAAATAAATGGGGAGGCTGGTGCAGGAGAAGAAAAAAGAAAGGAAGAAGTAAAAGAAGTTTGCGACATGGCTGGTGCAAAAAATGGCTGTGGCGTAGCACAGCGTCGATCGACGCCAGTTTTAAAATAATTATTAGACGACTATTCATAAAATAATTGCACCGCTTCTTTTTTTTTTTCAAACCGTTCTTTTAATGCACAGCCCTTTATTTACATGTTTAATGTTCCTTATTGAAATAGCTTTCTTTTGTCATATTTGTCTATTTAACAAGTAGCTGTATTGTTGATGGAGAAGTGACAAGTACTTATTGGTGCTTTAAACGGTAGTTATTATATTTGATTGACTTGGATGCACTGTTTTGCTGGTTCAGGTGGAGAACTCTTAATACAAAATCAGCAAAATAATGACCGCAAATGATGAAGATGAGAGCAATTCATTCTGGTTGCAGAGCTCAGAGTTTAAAAAACGCTCTTTGCAAACCAAACAGTCGATTCAATCCCTAAGTTTAGATACAAAAAAGAGAGGCTTTGAAATTTTAACTGAGATAGACACGAATCTACTAGAAAACAATAAAGTTTACACAAAATGTTCTACTCCTAAACAGACCACGACAATCTTGTCTTCTGTTGATCGTTCCACTATATTTGATGCGAAACCTGTGACCAACTCTACTTTCCATGGTCCTCTGTTTGTTGGTGTCAGCTCTTCACCTTTCAATCCTGATAAGTCGTTGGCCACGTCGACTTCTTCACCTACTAAGACAGCACAAAAGAAAACTACAATAGTGAACATTGAATCGAGCCCGAGTGCATGTTTAATGCCTTCTTCGCCATTGGGCAACAGAAATTTCACAAACCCTACTCAGCAGCGTAAAAGAAAAGCTTCTGATATTTTCATTGGCTCCAATGATCTAGACAACGAGACTTTTAATGAGTCTTCTTGTAACTCATTCAATGATATAAGAACAACATCTTCGCCAACAAAAGTTTGCAACTTGATATCCTCATCTCCTACTAGACAACCAAAACGAGCCATGACTAACAAACGTGCGAAAAATTTCCACACATCAGTAGCCAAAACCTCTCAATCACTTGTTAAAGACAGCAATAAATCGTTAGAGATAATAAATCTAGATTCAGATTTGACCAATGCAACTAATCAATCAGTTGCGGAGATTATTTTATCTCCTCCAAAAGTGCAGGAATCTACGTTATCTTTTCTGCCGGTTGCTGAAACTGTAGACAATGCTTTGACGGAAAAGGAGTCATCAACACCTATTCAAATGCCAGTTGAAAAAATTGAGCTTGTGGATTCAAGTCAAGTGTCATTTATATCCGATTTTACAATACCTAGTTCACAACAGAATAAAATGGCGACAAAAACATCCACCAATACACGATTAGTTGATATAGTTAATCCAAAGTTGAAGAAAAATGACAATGTTCAACTCGATTTAAGCTCAGATATCTCACAAGACGATAGCGCATCTGATATTGTATTTGCCAAATTATTCAATCCAGTCACTGGTGCTAGTTCTACCCATACAGATGCAAAATTGAAAAAAAAATCTAGTAAATCTTTGAAAACCAAAACGATACAAGGGGACACTGTAAAGTCTTTCTCTAATTCTGATGATACTACAAGTACAAAAGTCAACTTGTTTTCAAATTTGCTTAGCAAGTCTCAAATACCTAATTATACACTTTCAGAATTAGATGATTTACTGGAATATGCCAAGCTCAATCTACCATTAGAATTGAAAAATATAAATAAAACACAAAGAAGTAAAATCGAGTATCAGTCAGATATTATACTTTCGATTGAAAATGAGCTTTTAAACCGTTTACTAGAAGTGAATGAAAATTTCGAGACTTTACTTCATCCAGTCAAAGTGCAGTCAAACTATACTTTCACACTCCCTATAATACAGTTCAAAAGAAGAGTCAAGTCTGTGTATCATCCAATAAAGGACATTTTCATTCCAATAACTCAAGAGTTTGTAAATAACGAGAATATTCTAATTTTACACTATGAAGCAACAGAAGTTTGTGAATTGATAAATGAGCAAAAATTGGAAGATTCAATATTAAATTGTCAGAAAATCAATCCTGATGCTATTATAATACTAATGATTAATAAATACGATCAATTTTTACAAAACATGAGAACAAATCAACAACGTGAATTTTCTACAAAAGTACTACAAGTACTAGACGACTCGAGTAGTACTCAAAAGAAAATTACAAAAAACAAAAACAGTACTCAAAGCACAATATCTGTTGAAAAATTTGAGCATAAATTGTCAAGTTTAGAAATCAATTATAATATACATATTTGGCCTATAAATGGATTGAAATTTTTAGTCTTGTGGCTTCAATCATTTGCATATTCAGCTTCTATAAGATACAAAGATCCACATGAAAGAAATTTGGAATTGTCCACAATTGGCAATATAAAATCCGGCAAAGACACCAGCGACTCACTAGTTAAGAGTTTAAAGCAGTTTAAATTTGTAGTTGACGGAACTGCAAATTCCATTTCAGCAAAGTTTAAAACAATTAGAGACTTGTTTGTAGGTTTGCAAGATGAAAATTGCTTCAAGTTGGCTAATGGTAGCAACTTGATAAGGCAAGATGTTGAACAAAACATGAGAAAGTTTTTCAGTTCTGACAATCCTGATGATATTTTAATTTGAACTAAATTTTTTTAATTTTTCTTTCTTAACGATTTAATGAGTGCAATTTTGGCAAACGTTCTATTATACAGGTGGTATTGGTTGTATGTAAGAATATACACAATATAGAAAAGATGTTAGTAAAACCGAGATAGGTGGGTGATGAAGCAAAAAGTTATGAAACTTTTTTTAAGCAAGTACTGACTTTAGTGTTTGTAAATCGTCTTCATTAACTTGATCTTTGATTGAATCTAATTTATCGACAACTTTAATTATTAAATCACGTTCATTAGAATCAAATTTGTAATTATTTGTAATCAAATTACTCAAAATGTTTAAACCCATATCAACACAACCAATATGATGATTACCATTTTTTTCAACACTTGACAATAATTGTAACAAACTTTGCACCACTGCAAAATCATGAATTTTCTGTAATTTAGCATCATTAACATCTGTTGAAAGCAAAGCATTAAGTAAAGATAAAATTCTCAATTTCAATTTATCGCTAATCTTGTCATCTTTTAAAAGTGGAGCAATTATGGACCAGCCATTATACTGGTTAAACTTCTCATAACCTAAAGGATTATGTCTTATTATATTGGACAAAGCGTATAATGCTTTTAATTGAACAGATTCACTACTGTTTGAAGCAGATGAGGACAAGTTGATTAATCTTGGTAGACCATTCTTATCATTATCGGCATAATTGTTCAAGAATGCCTCTTGTGAATTTGGATTGTTCTGAACAGCTGTACCAATAACAGAACAAGAGAATTCAACTAATTTTAACTCTTCCTCACTTAACTGACTTAATAACGGTTCCCATAATTTCAAATTTTCAATGTTGTTTGCATTATCTAAATTTTCAATCAACATTTCAAAATTGTCAAAAGCTGTAAGTTTGTTCTCTAAATCCGCATCTGGACTCGTTATAATCGCCATGTTTTCTCTCATCAATGTTGGTTCATCCTTTTGAGCACCAAATAACTGTGCTAGTAATTCTGGATCGACTTTACCAGCTTTAGCTCTGTCTTCAGCATTGTCTGACTGATTAGCAATTGACCATTTTAGTAATTTTTCCATGTTGTAAGTGTGATATAACTAAGTTGTTTTTGTGTTTAGTTTAACTTGGGCTATTCGTAAACGTTTTTCAAATTAGTTTTCAATCAACAAACAAGCGATAAAAGGTCTTTTAAATACCATGAAACCAGTTAAACCCCCTAGTAAATCAAGGAATCAACTAGAACATTTAAACCATTTTGTGTGTCAAAAAAAGAAAAAAAAATATATCAAAAGGTCGTGTAAAAATATTAAAAAAATATGACGTAACTTATTATGTCATGATTTGATTTACTTGATAGATGAAAAATGTCTAGTACCAAAGGTTAATGTATTAAAGAGAATGGTTTGATTGATAGATGTATATGGTTGATGGTAGGATTACTCCTGGTATTTATTGCTTGAATTGCAATTCTAGTGAGGTTTAGCAGCAAAAATGGATGATATTGCAGATAGAGCGTTTTCGGATAATCAGAACGCCAGTGGAGGCGTTGGTGGTTCAGGCAAGATAAGCACAGATGAGACGCCGTCTTTGCTATCAGTGATATTGGATGTTAATCCGTTAGAATGGAAGAAACTTTCAGAGAGCAGCAATGTGGATTTGCGGAAAGTAATCTCTGCATTGATTGTGATGTTGAATTCGCACTTAGCATTGAATAGTTCGAATAAAGTTGCAGTGTATTCTGCAAATAGTTATTCAACTGGAGCAAGATTGATATATCCTAAAAATGAAGAGCTCGATGAGAGTGTCAAGAGAAGAAAAAAGAGTAGATTGAGTTTTCTGCAATCTGTGGGGATGTACAGACAATTTAGAATTGTTGATGAGTCTATACTTTACGAGCTTAATGACTTGTTAATGAATGAATGTGATGATTTAAAATCTGTTATTGATAATACTAGTGGTAATGGGAAGCAAGATGACAATGGTGATCAAATGTATATCAAGGGAACTTTATCCGGGGCATTATCGATGGTGTTGAGTTATATAAACAAATTACAGGTGAATGAAGTTTCAAGAGCAGGTTTGAAATCTAGAATTTTGATTATAAGTATTAGTGATGATAGTACGTTACCTTATATTTCAATAATGAATGGTATCTTTGCAGCGCAAAAGATGAAAATTTCAGTTGATGTTTGCAAACTGGGACCGAATTCGACTTTTTTACAACAAGCTTCAGATGCAACTAATGGGGTTTATATCTATATTACTAAACCTGATGGATTAATACAGTATTTGTCAACTGCGTTATTTATTGATCCAATGTTAAGACCGATAATCGTGCTGCCTACAAACACGTCGATTGATTTCCGAGCTTCTTGTTTTATAACGAAAAAGGTTATTGATATTGGATATGTGTGCTCTGTGTGTTTGTGTATATTGAGTATTATACCGAGCGATGAGAAATGTCCAACTTGTCATTCTAAGTTTGATCATGCGTTGATGACTAGACTGAAAAGAAAACCTAAAGTGTTACCATTGGTTAAAAAGAAGAAGAAGACTGTTGGAGGGAATGACAGTGAGACGACAACGGCGAGTCAGTCAGCTACCCCGGTTGCTGTTGATTCTACTATCACTTCTTCTTGAAGTGATTACAAAAGGAGTATGAGCGTGTATACGTTTTTTTTATAAAGTAATCGATAAACAAATAGTTAAAGTAAAATTATAGGTATGAATATACAAATACAAATTGCTTAAGCAGTGGAAGTTGCTTTAGCGATTGCTTCTGTTGCGGTTTCCACAGCGTCTTGCACGAGGCCCTGAGATTTTTCATATGCTTGTCTCATTGCAGGAGAGACAGAAGGGAAGACAATGTTCATGTAACTTGCGAAAAGACCGACAAATGCTAATAAGCACGATAACAAAGGTGAAGTGGCACTTTCATCATTTGCAATCAAAGGAGCGTTCAACAAGTTTTGCACTGTTAAAAAGACACATGCCCAGGCCATTGGTTTGTTTTTCAAGAACATTGCAATCATTGGTAAATTTTGTGAAGCAAAACCGGAAGCAACATTTTTTGGAGCCACTGGGATGTGAACGTATCTGATTTGATTGTAATTAAAAAGAACAAGAGTTAGTAAGGTGAATGAGATTGAAATACAGTTTACAGTATTATGATAGTACTGTAGTTAAAATGGACGCAGGGAGTACTTACGGTTTCACCAATTCAGCACGCTTGACATCTTTCACCATTTTTATTTTTCAAAGTTGAATGTATTGCAGTTTGTGTGTGTATATATTAAACCAAATAACCTGATCCAACGTTCTGCAAACAAAAAACACAAATACTATATAATATACCAAACTAGTTATTCACTTATATCTATCTATCAATCTATCAATCCACTACTTGAAGCTCAATCATCTCAACAATCTGAACACAATCAATCGCTCACTGATAAAAATGCGCCTTGTAGTCAATTCAACGCCACGAGGGGTCTACTAAGTGTGGCGGTACATTGTGGCTGATGAAAAAAACCAATTTTTTAAGATTTCACTGCCTTTAAAAAAAAATATAAATTAATACTATGCATATACAACTCTACACCATACTTATTTTAAATTTACGCGCGCAAAAAAACAAAAAAATTTTTCCAGCGCTGAAAATTTCTCGTCTCATTTTTTCAAATTTAATTTTCAAATTAAATTTTTCACTCAACGCGCGCCAAAAAAAAAAAATAGAAAAAAATTTCTCCGCTGATGAAAAATAAAAATAGCACAGCCTTGTATGAATTGGTAATTATAATAATTTTATTATTATTATTATGTCATCACATGTAATTTATCATAATAAGAATAACGTAATCAATAACACTTTTTTATACTCTTCATCGTATAGCTCTTAATTACACAAATACACTCGTAAAAAAAAAATCGAGTGAGGAAAAAACGCCAAATAGAGGGAAAAAATGAAATTAAATAGTGAGAGTGTGTGGTTTGTAGTTGGTTAATATTTGACATGGAGAGTGAGAGGGAGAGGGAGAAAGAGAAGGAGAAGGAGAAAACAAGAGGGAGAAGGAGCTTAATTAGTTTTCAACGGATTCATACTTTGAGTAATCAAACACTGGTTTTCATTATCTGTGATTTTTTCAACAAACAATCACTTTCGATCAACATAATTTCAGGGAGTCTGACTCGTTGGTTAAAAAAAATCACGAAAAAAAGGGTCACTTTGATTTGGAAAATTGTTTAATTTCTCGGTCATTTGTAATAATTGATCTGAAACTGATAATTTATTCCATAACAAGTCAACCAGACAATCTAGTTTACTATTGATTTGGTTCATTACATCAATATATTCACATATACCGCACATACTTACACATTCACTAGTTGAACTTTTTTCACTTTATTCAATATCCATTCTTTGTATAACATTTAAAATTATAAACACCACACCTCCACAATGGTGAATGTCGTCTCTGAAGTTTCGGCAGCCCTTGCTAGAATATGCGCAAATCGTCCAATTCACGTAATTGTGACAACAGCACTTTTAGCTTCTATAACATACTTGTCAATTTTTGATCATTATGCATCATCATCATCAAATTTCACCTCTGATAATACAGCAACTTTTTATCATCCTCCTGGTAAATCAAATCATAATAAATGGGTCAAAGTTGATGATTTATCAAAATACTCTTCACCTTCAATAGATCATTATTCATTGGTGTCTTTTAAATTTAAAAAAAACGAAAATGATTTACTACCATTGAATGAAAATTTCATAATTAATGGCAATAATAATGAAGATGACTCTGAAAAATTATTATTATTAAATTATTCAGATTCAGATTCAATGTTAAATTCTTTATCGCATTTGAAAAATGAACAAAATGTTGAATTTAAAGTTAGAAATTCTCATAGAGTTGGTCGTTACTATGAATATTCAAAATTATTAATTTCAAAATTAATTAAATCTGTTCAAGGTGCTGAACCTTTTGATATCACGCTAGTTATAATTGCTTATCTTGCCATGTGGATAACTTTTGCTCAATTATTCTTTGAAATGAAAAAATTAGGTTCAAATTTTTGGCTTGCATTTGGCTCATTATTAGCTTCACTTTTCGCTTTCTTATTTGCATTAGCTTTTACAATTATTTTCTTAAACATTAATGTACCATTGATTTCATTATCTGAAGGTTTACCATTCTTAGTTGCTACAATTGGTTTTAAACATAAAATCGCATTTACTGCTCCTGTTTTAAAAGCTTTAAAATCAGGTTCAAAAGATGATGTTTCAATAATTATTTCAAATATTGTTAAAAATCAAACTGCTTTACCTTTAATTAAAAATCAATTAATAATTGTCTTTTCATTCTTATTATGTTCCATTTTAGCTCCAAATTTAACAGGTTTAGTCAATTTTTGTATTTTAGCTTCTGTCATTTTAATCTTTGACCTTTTATTCACATTCACATTTTATTCTTCAATCTTATCATTAAAAGCTCAAATTAATAAAGTTCATAATGAAATTGAATTAAAACAATTTTTACAAGAAGATGGTATTAGTGAAACAGTTGCTGAATCAGTGGCTTTAGGTACAGAATCAAATAATTCAATTTTCCATTTAAATAGTAATATTGTCAGTTTTAAAATTATTATGATTGCAAGTTTCTTAGGTTTACATTTATTTGCCTTTGGTACTTCTTGGTTATATGATGATTTAGCAGATTATAAACCAATTGATTTATTCTCAAATTCAAATTCAATAATTTCTAAAAATTTATCTCAATTTATACCAATTGGTAAAAATGGAGTCTTGGTTACAATTTTACCAACTAAAATTTATACAAAAGTTGATATTTTCACTAAATTAGAAGATTTATTCTTAATTACTTGGAATAAATTATCAAAAGCAATTTCTGATCCTTTAGTTGGTAAATTCTTATTTGTCTTGGCTGGTATTAGTGCTTCAATTAATATTTATTTATTAAATGTTACAAGAAATCATTTATCTTCAAGTTATATTAATAAAAAGAAATCAACAATTGTTGGTAAAAAAATTGATAATCTTTCCTCAGTTAAAAAAGCTACTTCTACTCCAACAACTAAAAATTCAATTTCAATTGTCAATTCTGATAATATTAAAACATCTGGTGAACAAGGTGATAATTTTAAAGAAGCTCAAATTTTAGAAAGTGATGATCAATCAAGTAATAATGAATCAGAATCTCGTTCTCAATCTAAAATTGTTACAATTCGTCCATTTGAAGAATTATGTGAAATTTTAACTTCTGGTAAAGTTTCAACATGTGAAAATGAAGAAGTTGTTGAATTAGTTACAAGTGGTAAATTACCATTATATGCACTTGAAAAACAATTAAAAGACAAGACTCGTGCAGTTATTGTTAGAAGAGCTGCAATTGCAAAATTAGCAAATGCACCAATCTTAAATACAAATAGTTTACCATGGGCTAATTATGATTATGATAGAATTTTTGGTGCTTGTTGTGAAAATGTTATTGGTTATATGCCTTTACCAGTTGGTATTGCAGGTCCAATTATAATTGATGGTATTCCTTATCATATTCCAATGGCTACAACAGAAGGTTGTTTAGTTGCTTCAACAATGAGAGGTTGTAAAGCAATTAATTCTGGTGGTGGTGTTCAAACAGTTTTAACTAATGATGGTATGACAAGAGGTCCTTGTGTACAATTCCCAACTTTAGCTAGAACAGGTGCTGCAAAACATTGGTTAGATTCTGATGAAGGTCAAAAAACAATTAAATCTGCTTTTAATTCAACTTCAAGATTTGCTAGATTACAACATGTTCAAACTGCAATGGCTGGTACTTTATTATTTATTAGATTTAAAACAACAACAGGTGATGCAATGGGTATGAATATGATTTCAAAAGGTGTTGAACATGCATTAAATTTTATGGTTAATGATTGTGGGTTTGAAGATATGGAAATTTTAACTTTATCAGGTAATTATTGTACTGATAAAAAACCAGCTGCAATTAATTGGATTGAAGGTCGTGGTAAAAGTATTGTTGCTGAAGCTAGAATTCCAAAAGATGTTGTTAAAAAAGTTTTAAAATCAGATGTTGATGCTTTAGTTCAATTAAATATTTCTAAAAATTTTATTGGTTCTGCAATGGCAGGTTCAATTGGTGGATTTAATGCTCAAGCTTCAAATTTAGTTACTGCTGTTTATTTAGCAACTGGTCAAGATCCTGCTCAAAATGTTGAAAGTTCAAATTGTATTACAATAATGAATAAATTACCAAATGGTGATTTACAAATTTCAGTTTCAATGCCTTCAATTGAAGTTGGTACAATTGGTGGTGGTACAATTTTAGAACCACAAGGTGCAATGCTTGAATTATTAGGTGTTAGAGGTCCTCATCCAACAGAACCAGGTGCAAATGCAAGACAATTGGCTAAAATTGTTGCTTCTGCTGTCTTGGCTGCTGAATTATCTTTAGGTGCAGCTTTAGCTGCTGGTCATTTGGTTCAATCTCATATGATTCATAATAGAAAAGGTCCTGAACCAACAATAACAAATGTTTCTGATGCTGCTGCTGCTGCTGCTAATACTACTAAAGAAATCACCTCAGATGATGTCAAAAGATTAAAAGAAGGTTCCAAGATTTGTATCACTTCTTAAACAAAACATGATTGTTTTATTTTTTGACTATATCTAGTCTTTTTCCTGTTGTATTTCTTTGTGTTCTTTTCTTTGTACTTTTTATACTTGTTTCCCCTTCTTTCATTCAGGCATTTTTTTTTTTAATTTTCCACTTTTACTATTTATTGATCCAACCCTCCATTAATATTGTTTTTGCTATCTTTCTGATCTTTTATTATATTTAATCTCCGTCTGTATTCACAGGTGTCTTACCTACCTATTGTTCACTACTACACTACTACACAACAGCTTATCCGAGCGGAAAAACACTTTTCGAAAAAAAAAAGAAACTGACGTCAGACGCTGCCGTTTCTGAGCTGTGCACGCGGGTGATAAAAAATCGATGCGAACGGCTGTAAGATTGTGATCACACGATTGCTCCTGAGTTGATTCTAGAATATGATGGGTATGAGTTGATGAGTATAAGTATAAGTAGCTGTGCAACACAACTGGTGCACAACTTGACTACAACAAAACAAGTCATTTTAATACTTTTTTCAGTTTCTATATCTTACCAATTCAAGTTTGGTAACTATTTGCAAGCAAACTAGCGCAATTATCATTACAATTTAAATTATCCACATTCGCTTCATTCCTTGTTGCATGATTACAGAATTTACCAATGACTATAAATAGTACAGATAGCACACAAATAGAGCAAGGTATAAGCGGTCCGGATAAATCTTCTTCTGGTTCAGACAACAACAACACTACTTCAAGAAAAATGATCAATCCGTCAGATTACACAGATCCTAAAGTTCCCGTTAGTGGCAGAATATTGAACTGTGTCACACAACTTCCAAATCAGATTTACAAAACTAAGGATGGAGAATGGGATGTTAAGCCATTGAGAGGTAGTTCTGCATTATACGGTTCGAATCAATTCTTGAACGAAGAGACAGGATGGGAGTCTCATTTGATAGGATGGACAGGTGAATTGTTGACGTATAATGAATCAATCCCACATTCGATCCCAAATAATGCATCTGTTGAAAATGATCCATTGTATTTGACTGAACAAGATAAGATTACAGTTACTGCAAAGATAAGAGAGTCAAACAAGACTGAAAACGTTTATCCTGTTTGGTTGCTTAGAAAAGATCAAGATAGATGGAGAAAATATGCTGAAAACGTTTTGTGGCCTGTTTTCCACTATATGCAAAATACTCCAAGTGATGGAACTGATGAAAAACAATGGTGGCACGATTACGTTAAATTTAACGAAGCTTATGCTGCTAAGATTAGAGCAATTTATAAACCTGGTGATATAATTTGGATTCATGATTATTATCTATTATTACTACCTCAAATTTTGAAAATGGAATTCCCAGAAGCTCATATCGGTCATTTCTTACATGCGCCATTCCCATCTTCAGAGTACTTTAGATGTTTATCAAAACGTGAAGTCTTGTTGGAAGGTATGTTGGGTGCTAACCAATTAGGTTTCCAGAGTTACTCATTTGCAAGACACTTCATTTCTTGCTGTGCAAGACTTTTGAAGTACGAAGTGACTCCAACTTCTGTTCATGTTCACTCAAGTGACGTTAATATTGTTACTTTTCCATTAGGTATCAATGTGGAAAAATTAGAAAGAGATTCATTCACCGAAACTGTTGAATCCAAGATTGCCACTTTAAAACAATTAAATGGTCACAAAAAGATCATTGTGGGTAGAGATAGATTGGATTTGGTTAGAGGTGTTATTCAAAAACTTGAAGCTTTTGAAACTTTCCTAGATATGTATCCTGAGTGGATTGGTAAAGTTGTGTTGATCCAAGTGTCGTTCCAACCTTTTTATCATAGTGCAAAATTGGATAAAAAACTAAATGAATTGGTTTCCAGTATCAATGGTAAATATGGATCTTTGGAATATACACCTGTTCAAAATTACACAATGAGAATAGCTAAAGACGAATATTTAGCTTTATTAAGAGTGGCTGATCTATGTATGATCACTTCAATTAGAGATGGTATGAATACTACAGCATTAGAGTATATTGTTTGTCAAAAGGAGAAAAGCTCCCCATTGATCTTATCTGAGTTTAGTGGTACAACTACAGTCTTGCAAGATTCAATCCAGGTGAATCCTTGGGATTCTGTGAGTGTTTCAAACACAATCAATGAATGCTTATTGATGCCTGATGAAGTGAAGCAGAAACTTGAAGCAAAACTGTATAAATCAGTTGCTAAAAACACTGCTCAAGATTGGACTTTCCACTTTTTGGATAATTTATTAACCAGTGTTAGTAAATCTTCAAACAAACACGGAACTCCATATTTAAATAAACCAATGTTATTGAACGATTATGAAAATGCAAAATATCGTTTGTTTATGTTTGATTATGACGGTACTCTCACTCCAATTGTTAGAGATCCAAGTGCTGCTATTCCATCTGCAAGATTAATTGATATGTTGGAAAATTTAACAAAAGATCCTAAAAATGAGATTTGGATTATAAGTGGTCGTGATCAAGAATTTTTAGAAAAATGGATAGGTTCAAGATTCCCAAGTGTTGGGTTAAGTGCTGAACATGGATGCTTTATGAAGAAAATTGGCGATAAATCTGACAGTTGGATCAATTTGGCTGAACAGTTTGACATGTCGTGGCAAACTATTGTCGAAGAGATTTTCCAGAAATATAATGAAAAGACTCCGGGTACCTTCACAGAAAAAAAGAAAGTTGCATTAACATGGCATTATAGAAAAGCTGATCCGGAATTGGGCTCATATCAAGCGGAAAATTGTAGAAAGGAACTAGTTGAGAAATTAAAAGGTTACGATTTAGAAGTTATGTCAGGTAAAGCCAATTTGGAAGTTAGACCATCGTTTGTGAACAAAGGTGAAATTGTGAAAAGATTAGTTTTGTGTTCTGACCCAGTTACTAAAGAGCAAAGACCCCAAGAACATGTTCCAGATTTCACATTGTGTCTAGGTGATGATACAACTGACGAAGACATGTTTAGAGCACTGAATAAAATTGAACAATCTTGGAAAGATAGTGGTGTTCTGCCAAACAAATCAAACTCTTACGGTGTATATCCTGTCACAGTCGGACCAGCCAACAAACAAACTGTTGCGAAGGCGTACCTGAGCGATCCAAGTCAAGTGTTGGATACTTTGGGATTACTAGTGGGAAAGATTTCATTGTTTGAAACGGCTGGAACTGTTGAAATAGATGACAGAGGTCATCTGAAGGACTCTGAGAGTGCTGCAAAGTCTGAAGTTGCTAGAAAACTTTATCAATCTAAAGCTTCACAGAAAGCTCAAGCTTAAGTAAGATGGTTGACAGTTTAACTTTCTAATATCATAGTTGCGTCGGAGTAGTTTTACTCCCATGTTTTTTAGCGTTTTTTTTTTTTTTTTTGACTTTAATATTTTGCCTTTTTTCCTGATACATTACTTATACACATTTCCGGCCTTATTTTGACCCTAACTGACACTTTTATATAGACACTTTGTACGTATCATTCTTTGTGTACTTATAGATAAAGACCGTTACAAGTTGTTAACAATCATCTGTAGAAAATAGACGCGTCGATCGTCGTAAAGCGCATTTAATGTTCACCGAGCGGCCCTTCGGCTGATATAGATAAAGTGACACTTTTAAACAGAATAAGAGAAGTACAGTTTATTACCTATTTACAGTCACTTGTTACTCTTCATGGGATGGGAGAATAACTTTGACACACTAAACAATCGGAGTTGCTTGAATTGAATACTTTTCTGACACAGCATAGCATAGTTTGGGTTTTTTGTTGAGTTCTAAATTTCTTATTATTATTAAAAATGGCCGAACCGTTTCCGAATCCTTCAGGGGAAGAAGAACAGCAACGGAGTTACTATGGTTCTACTGGGAACAGCTCTACTGACGATTTTCTTGCTACTCTACTTAGTAGCAAGAATGGTTCTTCCTCCAGTTTAAATGCTAGAAAAAATTCGCTTATAACTAGTCACTATATCAACAATAATAATAATAATGGTCAGTATGTGAATAGGGCACATCGATCAAGAAGTTTAACTGAATCAATTGCCGATTCTGTCATTTACGCTACAAATGCTACTATTGCACAGATAAGAAGGCAGCGGTTTGTTTCATGTTGTATATTTGGGTGTTTATTCATCTTTTTATTCAACTTAATTTTTTTGCCAAGGACTTCATTGGATAGAGATTTGCGTAGACTCAATGGTGAGTTTCTAACATTTGATGATTGTTCTAGGTTGTTTTTAACGCACTTGAATTTCCGTAATAATGTGGGGAAGTACATGCAATTTGATCAAAATCAGTTGAGAATACCAGGGGAAAATTACGAAGAGCTATTGAACTTGTTCAAGACTGAGTTCAAATCCAAATCCACAATTGACAAGTACGAAACCTGGGTGAGTAAGCCAACTGAGAATTATGTCAGATTGAGAGATGCAGATAACAACTTGGTTTACGAAGCTGGTCTGAGAGAAGGAAACTTATTGTCGTATCATCCTTACTCAGCCAACGGAACTGTAGTTTCGAATTTTGTCTTTGCTAATTATGGAACAAAATCCGATTTTGCCAAATTGAACGAATCGTCTGTTTCTGTAAAAGACGCAATTGTGATTTTAAGAAAGGGTAAGATCCATCCAAGTAAGAAGATTGAAAACGCTGAGGTTAATGGAGCTGCAGCTGTGTTATTGTACTCTGATCCATATGATGATGGGAAATTCACATTGAAAAATGGGTATTCAGCGTTTCCGAACGGCAAAGCTCGTCATCCGAGCTCAATTGAGAAAGACACGGTGAGTTTTATCAATGATCAACCAGGAGATCCGACAACTCCAGGATGGTCTTCCACGTTATTCTCTCATAGAATCAAACCACACACGATACCTAACATTCCGTCGTTGCCTATCAGTTTCCAAGAAATTGAGCCAATACTATCTCATTTGAATAACACGGGTCCTAGTCTAGGATGGGAAGGTGATTTAGCATTTACTTACTCACCAGGTCCTTCTGATCAAACTGTCAAACTTGAATTGGGAAATTTAGTTCAATTTAAAATCAAACCAATGTACAATATTATAAATGAGATCAAAGGTGTTATACATGATGAAGAGATTATTGTTGGTGCATCAAGGGATGTAATTGGTGGGTTAGGCGGTGCTAGTAGTGGACATGCTGCGTTGCTCGAACTGGCTAGAGGTTTGAACGAACTTGCAAAATTGGGATGGAAACCATTGAGAACTATCAAGTTGATCTCATGGGACGGATCTAGTTACGGTGCTTTAGGATCAACAGAATTTGGTGAATTTTACTCTAACAAATTGAAAAACAATGCAATTGTTTATATAAATCTGGATCAAGTCAATGGATCAAAATTGAAAATTGAGACTAATCCATTGTTCAATCGTTTAATTGGGAAAGTTTTGAAACAAATTATGTTTGATGAGGATACAACATTAGCTGAATATTTTGAAGAACAGAATTCCACAATCAAACATATATCGCAACAGATTGGTGACTACTCTATATTCCAAAATCACCTGGGTATCCCATCATTGAATATTGGATTTGAGAACGATCCAAATACAGATCTTGTGCCATATAGCAACTCTGTTTATGATTCTATTGATTGGTATAAACAGTTGGACCCTAAATTCAAGTATCCCAATCTAGTCTCGCAATTTGTCGGATTGCTGATTTTGAACCTATCAGAACAGGAAATCTTGCACATCAAGACACAGGATTACTTCAAAGATATATATAAAGAGTTCACAAAGTTGACTAATAAAGTTCCAGTTGCATGGATTGATAAAGAGTATAACAAAGACAATCAGAAGACTCTTGGAGAAAAGTTACACGAGATGTCCAATGTTTTCAACGGACTGCTTGATAAGGCATCTAAATTCGACGCAAACTTGGACTACTTGCAACAGCAGATACTTCAAGATTACCCGTGGTTCAAACTGTACATCAAGATAAAAATCGCTATTAAAATTAAGGTGGCAAACTTGAAAATACGGTCACTTGATCGCAGCTTCTTGACGAGTTTCCCAGACACGTACATCAACAACAGCAAAAAACTGGGCTCAAAGAGGTTAGTGAACGATGCTGATGTGGGCTCGGCCAGTAAAGATGTCGGTATCCTTAAGGGCAGAAGCTGGGTGAAGCATTTGGTTTTCGCTACAGACCGTGAAACTGGATACCACGTTGAGATCTTGCCTGGCTTGAAAGAGAGTTTACTAGACAGCGACTACGACTTGTTTGTTAAGAATATTTTCTGCTTGTACGAGTCTTTGTTAGACCTATCATCCAAGCTGTAACCATCATTGATTATATAGAATTTGTATAAAATCATACAAGTATTTACTGGGGGGAAATCTAATGTGTAGTGTATTTTTAAATATTTTAAAATTAAGCGCCAGAAGATTTATTTAATCTGGTGTAGAGGTGTTTAAACATTATTTACACTGCCCTTAATTTGAGAAATTGGTCTTTTTGGCGGGAGGAAATTTTACTACTGTTTGCCCTGCTGCTGGGCCAACCAATAGTTGGTTTAAGTGATTAGTTCTCTCTTGAATGGTTGAAGTAAAATGAAGAAAGTAATTGAGAATGTATTATAATCAACTAACTCCAATAACCACTTACTCAAGAGTAACAAATTTATAATTCACAATGTTCAGATTAGGTAAAAGATCATTCTCCACTTCTTCATCAAGATTAGTCAAATGTTATTTTGACATTGCCGTTAACGGTGAAAAATTACCAAGAGTTGTGTTTGACTTGTACGAAAAGGAAGTCCCAAAGACTGCTGAAAACTTCAGAGCTTTGTGTACCGGTGAAAAAGGTTTCGGTTACAAAGACTCTATTTTCCACAGAGTTATTCCACAATTTATGTTACAAGGTGGTGATATTACTCACCACAACGGTTACGGTGGTAAATCAATTTACGGTTCAAGATTTGCTGATGAAAACTTTATCCACAAACACTCAAAGCCAGGTTTATTGTCTATGGCCAATGCTGGTCCAAACACCAACGGTTCCCAATTTTTCATCACCACTGTTCCATGTAGTTGGTTAGACGGTGCTCACGTTGTCTTTGGTGAAGTCGCTGAAGGTTACGAAACCGTTAAACAAATTGAAGCCTTAGGTTCCCAATCCGGTAAATTGTCCAAAGAGGTCAAGATTGTCGATTCTGGTGAATTGAAAGAGTAAGTGTTTGAGGGTCATAAGCGGCACTCGTCACTCTTTTTATCCAGACTAATTTTTTTGGTTGTTTGTTTTCAAACTTGTGTACATATATAACCGAAAATAATAATTAAAAAAAAAAACAAAATTCAACTAAATCAGTAAAATGCATTAAACTTTTCTATGTACATAACGTCTATATATTCATTATTGGTTTCCTCGTCAGCCACTAGAAACAGGCGGTATGATAACCAGCTCATCGCCGGGTCCTAATCTGACGTCTCTGCCAAAAAGACGGGGTTCACCGTCTCTGGTGAGTGTCAAATACTCTTCGTTCACTACAACACCACAAGAAGACACAATGTACGTGACAAAATCTTCATTATACAGTTCACAGAGTGACAAAATAACGTTGTTCAATGTGACTGGACCGTCGCTATCGCTGAACGTCAGCCGGTCCGCAGCTTTACCATTCGTGAAACCCTTTGCTGGCCCAAAGTACTCAACAGTAACAGCAAAATCTACCATCATATATAGGCAAGCACCCTCAACTCTGCTCCCAATACTATTTATATGTTTATAAATTACACTACACTATACTACACACCACCATCATTACACCTTTAAATCAGTTTCACCTCAGCCGAAGCAAAACGCTCATTTTCTGGTTTTGCAGCCGCACATGCAGGACAGTACTTATTATCAATTTGATTGCTGTCTGGGGCGGTTACTAAGGGAGCATCTCAGATTAATAATTTATTATTAATATCAACTTGGACATGCCTATAAGAAGGGTGCAATTTGTTGTAAAATCAACTTGTTATTTTAATTCAATTACTGTTTTTTGAATACTGGTTTGTAGTTGTATAATAACCCTTACAGAAACAGCAGAATTTACACAATTAAATCAAGTACAAAATGACTAAAAAAATTGCAGTAAGTGATTTTGATTAATAACATATTGATTCATCCAGTAAAAGACACTAACAAAAACGTATCAATTGGTCTTTTGTCTTTTCTTTTATTTTGTAGATTATCATCTATTCAATGTACCACCATGTGGCTACATTAGCAGAATCTGTTAAAGTTGGTGTGGAGAAATCGGGTGCTGTTAGTGCCACTATTTTCCAAGTTCCAGAGACATTGTCTCCTGAAGTGTTGAAGCTAATGCACGCACCTGAAAAACCAGACTACCCAATTGCTTCAACCTCAACTTTGACAGACTATGATGGGTTCTTGTTTGGTATTCCAACCAGGTACGGTAACTTCCCAGGTCAATGGAAGGCATTTATCGACACCACTGGTGGATTGTGGGCCTCAGGTGCATTACACCACAAACCCTACGGTGTCTTTATTTCTACTGGTACCGGTGGTGGTAACGAAATGACAGTGGTCAATTCGCTATCCACATGGACTCACCACGGTATGATCTATGTTCCATTGGGATTCAAGACCGCTGCTCAGCAATTGACAAACCTGAACGAAGTTCACGGTGGTTCGCCATGGGGTGCTGGTACTATTGCTGGCAGCGATGGTTCCAGAAAGCCAACTGCCGTGGAACTAGAAATGTCAAAGATTCAAGGTGAAGATTTCGCAACTTTTATCTCTAGACTAAACTAGATGTGTCCTAGTTTAAAGCGTGCCGTTTTGCCTCGGTTCCTTTTGGTTTTCAATTCAGTGCTTGACAGGCACTGATATTTTCTTTGTTTGTTTGTTTGTTATTCTTCACGTCATTTTGAATTGATGTGTTTCTATTTTTCTTAGTATAGATCGGAGTTTTGATCGATAATGAAATAGTCCCTTGTTGACATTTATTAAATTGTAGCGAAGAAGAAATTCATCGTACCAGGGGTGTAGCGTAAGTGTATCAGGCATCTTTGTCAGAAAAACTGGCATTACTAGATTCAAGAACATGCTCATCTTGCTCCTCTTGTTGAGCAACTGCATCTTCACCGCTCGACTGGTGTTGTTGATTCTGCAACAGAATTGCTTTTCTCTGATTCTCTTTCTGCTCGCTGAGAACCTGGAACACGACATGCGAACTCATGAAAAGTGAAGCTTGAGAAGTTGCTAGTTTTTTAATAGACTCAAATTGTAATGCTGTCTTTGTTGTGTGACTTTTCAAAACAAGCAAGTTGTTTTGTAGTTCTGATAGCTGGTGGTTCAAATGGCTTATATTTCTCTCTCTCGTGGTCGAAGACGACATTTTCTGTGATAACGGCTTTTCAAAATGGTCAACTATCTTAAAGGGTGAGAATCAGGTAGTTCACGAATTTTATAAGCTCTAACACGATGGTCTTATATCACATACTAAACATACATCCACTAGCTTCAAATCACTTTTGACTTACTTTACTTCATGTCAACGCGTTTTTCTTTGTGTACGTTTTTTTTTTTTTACACATTTTTCAGCGCTTAATTTTTTGACAGGTGAAAAACAAATCAACATTTATTCAAAAGAAACATACATCTAGTATATATCTGATACAAAAGAGAGAAGAAAAGAATGAAATACAAACAACTGAAAGGCAAACAACATAGTAATAGTCTAGTCTAACACCAGAATCTGTACCATCTGTACCAGAATGGTTTTGAAGCAATAAACGCCTTTTCTTCAGCCAATTCTTGTTTCAACAAGTCAAGATCAAGTTCTCTTCTACCGGTATCAATATCAATCTCGTCTGCTCTCCAGTATAGTTTGAAACTCTTTTTCCAGATAACATAAAACAGATAGAAAGCAATCAAGACAGGAACAGTCAAGTAAGCGTTGAAAAACACTTCAGCATCTGGTGATTCTCCAAGCGGGAACAAAGCAACCCAGAATTGAGCAACTAAGATCAAAATGTTTAAAATCAAACCAAAGTAAGAACCATAGACACCACACTGCGAGGTAAATGCCAATTCATCAGTGCCTCTACCTCTGCTGTACAAGACGTATCTGAATCTGATATGACAGAAACAGATGGAACCCCAGGTAAACACAGAAGATAAACCAGACAAAGCTAACAACCAGGAAAACACTTCACCTTCTTTTGGAGAGGCAGCCAAAAATGCTAACAAACCAAAAGTTAGAGAGATGATAACACCCACCAATGGTCTACCTGATCTGTCAATGTATCCGCAAATTTTTGGAGCAAATCCTTGTTGTGCCAATGAGGCAATGGATCTTGAACAACCAAACACTGCAGAGTTACCAACGGACAAAACGGCAATCATAATGACAACATTCATGACAGATGGTAAACCAGAAATACCAGCGTTTTTGATAGCTAGCACAAATGGAGAAGCAGATGCATCAACTGATGATGAAGATAGTAATCTTGGATCATTGTATGGAACTAATAAACCAATCAAAGTTAAGCAAATGATGTAAAACAAGGTAATTCTCCAAAACACTTGTTTTGTAGCCTTTGGTAAAGACTTTCTTGGATTTGCAGTTTCAGCAGCAGCTAAACCACACAATTCAGTACCTGCAAACGAAAAGGCAGCAGTAACAAAAACTGAACAAACACCTTTGAATCCATTGGCAAAAGCACCTGGGTCGTGGAAATATCTACCACCGATATATTCTCCTTGAGGACCACCACCACAGTTTAATATAATACCTAAAAAGATAAAACCAATAATGGCAATCACTTTAATAAATGAAAAGATAAACTCAGCTTCACCGTAACCTTTGACACCGAAGAAATTGATAGCGACAATAAACACATAAAACACAACAACCCACACAGCTTGCGAGACGTCAACGCCCCAGTATCTGATGGTAAGCGATGCAGCAACCAATTCCAAAGGCAAGACAACCAACCATTGCATGGCATAGTTATAAGTCATACAAAAACCCCAAGCAGGAGAAATAAATCTTGAATTGTACTGCACAAACGAACCTGAGACTGGGAAAGTAACAGCCAATTCACCCAATGCGTGAACAGTAGAATACATCATTATACCGACTAAACCCCAAGCAATTAACAACGCTGCTGGACCACCTGTACGCAAAGCAGAACCAGAACCAACGAATAAACCAGTACCGATGGAACCACCAATAGCAATCATTTGCAAGTGACGTGATTTTAAAGAACGTTGTAGGGGAGATCTAGCAGCCAAAATGTTGGCCTTTTCCATTTCCGACAAGTTTGGATCTAATTCCTCCATGATGGCCGGCTTGAAGGAGTCTTTGAAGTTACTGAACCAAGTACCTTTGTTGTCGTTTCCACTCACTGGTTCTGGGGAAGCATAGTCCTGAACTGGAGACTCGAGTGTATCCACCTCGACTTTGTTATCTCTTTTAAGATCAGACATTGTAAAGTATAAGTTTTAGTTGATAGTAGCACAGGTGTCTGCTTGTTGAAAAAGATAATCAGTTACAGTGCAAATTGAAAATCAAAAAATGATCAAAACTAGATTAATTTAGATCAGTAACAAGAGATGAGCTATCGAGAGTGATAAATGGAAATTTTACTGATATTTATACTGAAATACGGATACGCAGGCATCATGCTAAATTGATACAATTTTTTGCTTATCAGTAAATGCACACAAATACCACGATACAACAGAACAAACAAAATGCCTTTTCTTAGCCTTACAAAATAGTAAGCTTAACTTAACAGTACATGTGAGTTTGAAGTAGTTGTGTGGTATGTGATAAAAGCAGTATCAGTATATCAGTATGGAGCAAGCTGTGTGATGTAATTTAAAAAAAAGAAAAAAAAACTTAAAATAACCAAATTAATGGATAAACTTGTAGATTAGAGATTGTGTGTATGCAAAGAGAGCAAATGGAAAAACTTGACACACTGCAGCTGTAAGACAGGAGCCGTGAGCCGTAAGCCATGGTGTGCCCTGGGGATATCTGCCTGATAAACACGATAAGGGTCCCAAAACACACGGGGCAGACAGGGCACAGGACCCTGTCTCAGACCCTTGG
This sequence comes from Ogataea sonorensis, assembly GCA_037951595.1. Taxonomy (NCBI): domain Eukaryota; kingdom Fungi; phylum Ascomycota; class Pichiomycetes; order Pichiales; family Pichiaceae; genus Ogataea; species Ogataea sonorensis. The sequence goes on from JBANDG010000010.1 coordinate 685,202, forward strand.
CCGCACGGCAATAGCACCGCACACTACCGCTGATTGATACGCACGTAATTTTTTTGGATTTTCTTGTCCTTTAAAGGGCATTCCTCAGCGATACATCGGCAAGATTTCTTGGTATTTTCTTCACTTTGTTCTCTTGCTTAATTGCCGAATACGCAACTAATAAATGTGATATGTTGTGTTATCGCTATAGCTACGTTGTAAGTATGTATGCACCTGTGTATGCATTTGTATACGCAAAAAGATGTTCAATTGATCTCTTGTAGCAATTAATCTTGTAAAACTCACAAGACAAGAAACGCCTTGTGCCTTGTGCCTTGTGCCTAGCAATTGAAATTAAAGATAGCAAATACATGTGTTGATTCTACCACAGTCACTGGTTTAAAACCTTGAACGGCACTTTTGCATAATAGTCCGGATGCAATATAGATTAGTTTATACGTTGATCACATCAACACTTTTGCTCACTTTTCTTTTTTTGAAACCCCCAGTGTTTTCAGATTCTTCAAGCTCATCGCTATTCAAGGAGTATTGTTTAAATTGACTACTATGTTTCTCTGTTTCTGCCCCTTGTTCGTTTCTTGATCTTTTCACTCCATGCATGTCAGTGACAGAATCCTGAAATTTTATCAAAGAGTCATTCAGTGAATCTTGAATCGACTCAAAATCGTACAATCCACCACCTCCACCACCTTTAACGCCGTTTGTACCTGCCTCGTAACCAAAGTTTTTGTCAAATATTTTATTCACGTCTTGATCATTTTGAGTGTTGGTACTACTTAAGTACTTCTTCAAGATATCATTATTAAATTTTAAATAGTATTTCCCCCTCTTTAATGCCTCATTATGATACAAAACATTGTCGTATGTTATCATACACTCAAAATAGTTGTCTGTTTTAATGGATTTGATGAGCAATAGCTCTGTTGACAATAATATACTTAGGCACTTTATTACCACATCAATTATATGTCTTTCTTTGCGATTGGGTCTGTTAGCTTGGAAACGGAAACCCAGTACTCTAGCTAATTTTGGAATAGTTGAAAATGTACTGACTTTATTTTTAAAAAATTCAATTATTTTTCTAATATTAAACACAATCTCAATATCCAAAGTTGTGTAATTTGTATTTTTGTCAGAATAACAATTTAAACATTCAAAGGATCTCAATTTATCATCGTTTTCAGATTTATATTCGCTATTTGTATATCCATAGCAAACTGTGTGTGAAAATTTATCACACCTGATGCATCTAATCAGCCCAGAAAACAATGCTAATTTGCTTCCTGATTGACATAAACAGTCAATATCAATCTGTTTGGATGGTGCAGTGTTTGTTGTCTTAGTCTCAAGTTGTGTCATCACTTGTGTTGAGTATTCTGGTTGCACCTCTTTGCCTAATTTGTACAATTCTTTACTAATTTGTGACATTTGTAATAAATCAGCATTCTTGGGTTGATGCTTTTCGTCACTATTTCTATGCTTTTCATTTTCGATAAATGGTATTGTCTCTCCAACATTGTCATCTATTTCCATCATCTCAAATGGATCAATCAACTTGGTTGAATTACCGCTAGCAATTGCTACCTCATCTTGATTACTAACCGTGAAAACTTTTGAGCTTATAAAATGATGGCTAGTTGAGAAAACTCCGCAATCATCAATTTCTAACCCATCCAAAGATTCATCTTTACACAAGACTTTCAAAGTAGCTGGTTTCTCTTTTGAACAGTCGGAAAACAGTTTTGGCTGGTAGCTTGCCGGGCACCTGTCGTTGAATAACAACCTCATTGACAGGAATCTTTTTTCAGGTAAGCTTGGCAATAGCTGAGTGACTACAATGAATCTTTTAATCATCTGGTAAATTTGTCTTCTTGAAGTTTCCTTGGAGTTCACCACCGTTTTACAATTATCATCTAGTGACAATGTAGCGTATCCGTCAGAATCGTATTTGATGGCAAATGAATAGCTTTCATATAGCTCCTCTGGTTTTTTTTCATCTAAAACTATTGACAAACAAACTCCTTTAAGATATTTTTTGCTGATTGACTCTGAGATCGAGTCTTCTAACCATTCGAGCAACAAGTCAGCTTCCTTAGATTTACCCTTTTTAAGCGTCTTGATTTTGATAGATTCGGTTTTTTGCCCATTAACACCAACAAAACCCTCATTTTCACCCTTGCTGCTGCTGACCAAAAACTTCTGGTCTTCAAAGTTGTCATCTGTGAAAAATCCACGTAGAAAGGCAATACAGCCAAACGACATTTCAAGCACGGATTGTACTAATTTCTCGCTTTGCAGCTGTGTGATTCTCTCGGAAGTTCTGCTTTTCTGCTTGACTAACGACATTTTCAACGGTTACAGACTTTAATTGCAAATAACTTACAAACTTAATAAGAAAACTACCCCCATTAAAAAAGAGGGATACATTCAAGTTATAATCTCGTATAACCTTCTTAAAAAAGGGCACAAAAATAACAAAAAAAGGGATCATTTTTGGCTCTTACGTAACATCTGAAATAAGCCAATTATTAAGTAAATTTTTTTTTCCGATTTTTCACTCGATTACCGCTTTTGGATCCGAGAAGCATCTTGAGCATCTGAGAGAGAGGAAGACGGTTTGAGTCTTAAAAGAATGTGTCAAAAGCTCAACGAGTGAAATGGCATTGAAAAATTCAGTCGAACCGTGAAAAGATCTCTACTAATATTTTGCACAAGGTTAATTTTGAAAATGTTGTCTAGGCACGTGAGAACTTTGAGAACGACTTCTCGTACTTTAACAAAACAAGTTAGTGTTAAGTCATTGACATGCAGAACTAGATCACTTGAACTTTTGTCCAACACACAAGCTGGTCCAACCAGACCATCATACTCAGTTAGATACCAATCCACATTGGCAGATAAACCAAAAGAGGTCTTTACAGCTCTTGGAAACGAAAATGATCCAAACAGAAAACAATTTTTCTCATACAGCTGGGGTACATGGTTGAAAAACGATAAAGCTGAAAAGGCCAAGAGAACAACTGAATTCTCGATTAAAGGTTTGAACGATACATTGACCGATTTGGTCAATTCAAAAGGTAAAACTGGTCAAAGTACAGCTTTAACAGAAGTTTCTTCTAATATCAAGGCTATCACTAAGAATCTAGATTTGCTAAAAGATAATGTGAAAGGAGGCATCAAACAGATCGCCTCTATTCATGAAGGTAAACACCACAGAGTTTACAAATTCCAGCTTGATTCCGATGACAAACAAGAATACATTTTAAGATTACCATATAAGCTTGATTCTATGCTATACACAGACCGCAAAATCAAGTCAGAAGCAGCTACAATGGATTTCTTGAGTTCAAAATTGAACTTGAACGTTCCAAGAGTTATTGCCTATTCTGGTGACGCTGAGAACTCAATTGGATCTCCATTTATAATCATGGAATATAAATCAGGTGACTTGTTAATGAAAAATTGGAATCCATTAGTCTCTGGTGCTCTTAATGACGCTGAATCTAAAGAAGCATTAATGCAGGTTATTGCACCTATTGCAGATTTCCAAAAATCAGTCACTGATATCACTTTCAACAAGTTTGGTTCACTTTATTTTTCAGACGATGCTCCAATTGACACTATCAAAAATGAAAATGAACCATTATATGACGGTGAATTTGAGGATACAGAATTGAAAAACAGATGGTGTATTGGACCAACTGTGGAAAAGGCATTTTATAGAAATAAAAAAGCTGTCAAACAGTCAGTCTTGGATAAATATACTGGTCCTTGGAATAAGAACGAGCCATTGAAAATGGTGAAAGATTTAGCCGATTTAGAATTGGAGAATTTAAGAAGCAGATTAGCATTAGCTCAAGCTAACGCTTCAAGCAATATTGAAAATCAGGGTATCTTGATTGATTCAATCAAGACATACGAGAGATTTAGTAAGATCTCGACCAAGTTATTCGATTTGGAGTCCAAGACGATTCCATCAATTGACGAACTATTAAAACCAAGATTGTACATTGCAGACTTGGATCCAATGAATGTCATACTTAGTAAAAACGAGCAAGAAGAGATTGTTCCATTTTTTGTGGATTTTGAAGGATCTTCAGTCAAGCCATTCTTGTTGAGTAGTTATCCACAATTTTTACAATATTCCGGACCGAAAATATTTGATTTGAGTCAAGAAGTTGAAAATTTCGACTCGCTAGATGAAGTTGAAAAACAGCAGTACGAATTTATGTTCAACAGAACAAGAAACCAATTTTACTGGGAATTGTCTCTAAACGAGAGAAACAAAAAATTGTTGGGTGTCTTGTCACCAGCTGTTAAATTAATCAAGAATCCATACGCTGCAGCATTAGACTTGAAGAACGATAAGGATTTCTTATACGTGCAAAATGGTCTTGTTGAATTATCAACAATGTGGGATACGTACAAAGAATTGAAATTAGTTGATTCTAAAGATGGCGAAACCAACCCAATTGATTTCTCAGAAGATGAATTGAAACTATACGAACAAAGCTTGCAAAACTATCAAGTTGAAATTTCAGCTACACCATTTGTCGCTACTGGTGGATGGGTTCCACAAGACATGTTTGGTAAGTTATTGGAACAAGGAATGATTGTCAAAGACGGAGACGATTACAAGATCGACACTGAAAAGGTTCTTGCATAACGGAAATCAATAGTAAGTGTAACCTGTAGCCCAAGAGAAATGCAACATGTATATATGTAGGTAGTGGTGTGTTTTTAACATCGAAACTTGTCTGTCATAAGTGCTATAGTAAGTACTCAGTGCAAGATAACAAGTGACAATATCCTTATCAAATAATACACAGCCCAATTAATACTGTCTCAGTAATACACCTCTACATCAGCTAATTGACAACAAGAAAAAAAGAAAAGAAAGAAAAATAACAAAAAATTTTGCCTTGTAAAAATTCTGTAAACGGCTTACAGCGTAAATTCTGCACGGCATTTGTGCAAATTGCTCTTGTGCTGTCACAAGATTAGCAGTGCGCCGCGCATGCCGTATACTGAAGATAAAATATACCGTCCATATGGCATTCCTAGCGCGGTGAGCAGTGCATTACTTTTTAATGTGTAATTTTGCCTCTGACGGCATTTCTGCATTGCAACAACAGCCACCCGCCTTTTGCGATGCTGTTGCCTTCCAGGGTCTCCCAGTGCCGCATGTGCCACTACCCAGTTTATCATCAGAAAAACAGATAACAGATAACTATTTAACAAACAAAGAATTGCATTGCCTTGATTGAGTCTACTGTTTGTTGATTTTTTTGGACCTAAATTTGTTCTTTGTTGGTAGTGTCACATAGTGAATGCTCGTATAAGAGTCATTTTTATCATAACATTGGTCCGTTACTGCTTGTTGTGTATCGTATCATACAGACACTCAATGTGATCGAGTCGTGATCGCCTTGCATCAAGTCTCATATAGTCAAATCGCCAAGAGTTACTACGAGACTCTGACAGATGTTTAATCTCAACGCTGCTGATTTTGGTCAATAGGGTACTTCAGCCTAGTAGAGGAGTTCAGTATTACATGTTTCCTCTTATTGTTCCCCGATTGACGTTTTTCCGTTGAGGACAAAATTGCCCAGAGATTTTGTATCGCGGCTGTGTAAGAAAACAGAGGATTTTGTCTTGGTGGTCTTGGAACCAGTAAAGCTTAGCAGTTCTTGGAAGTTTTTAATTTCTTTTTTTCTTATGTTTTTTTTTTATTGATTCTTGTCCTTTCCGACCGATGTGTATCCCCATTCGTATCTCCAAATTCCTGCTGACAATGCCTTCAATCGATTGAAAATACTTTCCAAAAATCACAAGTTGACTCCTTTTTGCTTGTGGCACTTGTACACAATACCGTATCCCCGTATTATTGCATTACACAATAAAAATAAATAAAGGAATGCCTCGTAGTCTATAATTCTTTCATTCTTGTCAATTTGAACGTACAATAGCCAGTAAGGTACATACAATCATAATCAGACTTGTCAATCATGTACTAAAAGTAAATGCATTGTCTAATTTTCAAAAATGATAAAATCTGCAATCAATCAAAAGCGCATATTGCCTTGTAATGCAGTCCGTAAACAAAGGTGAATGCCTATGAAACCTATAGAGCCTTTACGCACCACCCATTTGTAGAAAAAGAAATTTTTTTTTCAGCTGCTCACAGCAGCAGCAATTTCAGATTAGAAACATGCATTGTCACAGATTTACAGCCGTTTTTTGCACAAGATATTTGAGTGCTGGGCATATCAAGTAGTGTCTGTGTGTGGTGTTACTTAAACTGTTTGTGTGTTTTTCACTTTTTGCTTTTTTCTTTTTTCATGCATGTTGGTCAGTTATCCAGACCGGTGATCTATTGCTGCTACTGACTGATAATCCATATCTTTTTTAAAGTGTACTGACGATAAAGTTAGATAAGTGAAAATTTTATTGAGTAGCATTTGCACACAGGCTACGTCTACCGTAATTTCACTTTTTACGTATAGGCACATTGATAAAGTTTAAGTTTTTTTCACCAAAACATAGCAGTAGATAACGATGTACTTCAAACAATTTGCTTCTTGAATCACGGAGATTTATCTTTGTTATAAATATTGCTTTAATTCCTTATTTTGAATCTTGGTTTGAAAAGTTTTGTTTTAAAGTATCTAATATTTCAATACTGTAAACAAGAATCATCTTTAATTAATTACAGGTACTGATTAAATTTTGTTAATACATCATGTCTGACACTAAAGACTCAAAAATTGAAACATCTAGTACCGTTTCTCCAGTCCATGAATTTGCGGTGGAAGAACCACAATCTTCCAATCAAGGTTGGTTTGAAGATTTCAAAGACTCTTTCAAACCAGCAATCATGGAAGATTTGGACCCAAATTTAACTGATATCGAAAAGGCTAATATCTTGGCTGCTAGATCTCCTTTACAACGTTCTTTAAAATCACGTCACTTGCAAATGATTGCTATTGGTGGTTCCATCGGTACTGGTTTATTCGTTGGTTCCGGTTCTGCTCTAAATACTGGTGGTCCAGCTTCTTTACTAATTGCTTGGGGTTTAGTTGGTATTATGATTTACGCTACTGTTCAAGCATTAGGTGAATTGGCTGTCACTTTCCCAGTCTCTGGTTCTTTTGTTCAATATAATACTAGATTTGTCTCTCCTGCTTGGGGTTTCTGTATGGCTTATAACTATGCTTTACAATGGTTGGTTGTCTTACCTTTAGAATTGGTTGCCGCTTCATTAACTATTAAATTTTGGAATTCAACTATATCTTCTGCTGCTTGGGTTGCCATTTTCTATGCATTGATTGTGGCTATTAACTTTTTCGGTGTTAGAGGTTATGGTGAAGCTGAATTTGTGTTTTCTTTCATTAAAGTTGTTGCCATCATTGGTTTCATCATTTTAGGTATTGTCTTAAATTGTGGTGGTGGTCCAAAAGGTGGTTACATTGGAGGTAAATATTATTATGATCCAGGTGCATTTGCTCATGGTTTCAAAGGTGTCTGTTCAGTTTTTGTTACTGCTGCTTTCTCTTTTGCAGGTACCGAATTATGTGGTTTAGCTGCTGCTGAAACTGCTAACCCAAGAAAAGCATTACCAAAAGCTACAAAACAAGTGTTTTGGAGAATTACCTTGTTTTACATCATTTGCTTAACTTTGATTGGTTTGTTAGTGCCATACAATGATCCAAGATTATTAGGTTCATCATCTGTTGATGCTTCTGCTTCTCCATTTGTCTTGGCTATTAAAAACGCTGGTATCTCTGGTTTACCATCAGTTATGAATGTTGTCATTATGGTTGCCGTTTTATCCGTTGGTAACTCTTCAGTTTTCGGTTGTTCAAGATCTATTGCTTCTTTAGCTCAACAAGGTTTTGCTCCACAAATTTGTGGTTACATTGACAGATCAGGTAGACCATTAGTTGGTATTGTCATTTCATTAATTTTCGGTTTGTTATGTTTCTTAGCTGCATCTCCAAAAGAAGGTGATGTCTTTTCTTGGTTATTGGCCTTATCTGGTTTATCATCTGTTTTCACTTGGGGTTCAATCTGTTTCTGTCATATTAGATTCAGATATGTCTTGTATAGCAGAGGTAGAGGTACTGATGAATTGGCTTTCACATCTCAATGTGGTGTCATTGGTTCTTACTTTGGTTTGATTTTAAACATTTTAATTTTAATTGCTCAATTCTGGGTTGCTTTGTTCCCAATTGGTGCTAAACCAGACGCTGAAGTTTTCTTCAATGCTTACTTGACTGTTCCAGTTTTAATTGCTTTCATCGTCTTTTACCTTATCTGGAAGAGAGATTTCACTGTTTACTTCAAAAGCGATCAAATTGATATTGATACTGGTAGAAGAGAATTGGATCTTGACTTGTTGAAACAAGAATTAGCTGAAGAAAAGGCATTTATTGCTTCAAAACCATTCTGGTACAGATGGTACAGATTCTGGTGTTAAATCTGCTCAATTTTTACAAGTTTATTGAATAATTCTTGTAAGTTTTATTTCTTGTCTATGTATATTTCTCTATTTTTCGTTAATTAATAATGATAACTTAATAACCGAGTTTAGTTTTTTATAAAAGAAGAAAAACACTTTACGTATTAAAACTCACGTGCTGTTGCATGTTTTTAAGCATTCAACAACTAAGAAGCTACTTGTTCCACAAAGGCTTGCAATGTTTTTGTGGGGAAAGGAATGCACTGCTGTGAATTATCAATATCGGTAAAGTTTAAGCAGTCGTTTTCACCGGGCTCAAGACGAGTAGTAGTGTGACTGAACTTTTTATTCTACTACTATAATTCTGACAAGACTAGTTCACTCATTCTCTTTTCTTTTTCTGGTTTTACGCAATTCGCGTTTTTCCGTTATTTTAGACAGTGCCTTAATTTTTTCCGTTTTACCTTTTCATTTCTTCTTTCTGCCTGTTTTTTTGTTGGTGTTTTTTTGATTGGTATTTAGTTACCTCAAATCACTTCTTTTCATACTTATTGAATTGTGGCAACTTTGTAACAGACACACAGAGTTTGAAAGTGGAGATTCTATTGTGCAGGCGGTCTCATCTCCCAAGATGAATTGTTCCGAAGTACTTGGTTAAAGTCTCGGTCACTCCTGCGCCGCCGCACCAAGTCATCACTCACTCTGTTGTTTTTTTCATATAAATGCCACATACATTTAATGTGGCAATACCGTTTGCGTTTATTGTTCTTAATTGACAGGTTGAGCCGCTCGATGCCTTATGCCTCGAGGTTGGTGAAAAAACTCCGTTTAAACATAACGTTACTTTTCATCATGAATACTAGGTAATGGCTTAATGCCTTTTAGATTTTATTGTCAAGGCGAAAAATATGAGTAATTCTTCTTGTTACTGATGCCGAATAATTATACCATGTAACCGATCCGTAACTTGAAGAATATCCTCCGATACCCAGAATGATGAGAAATTCAAGAAAAAGTCAAATAAATGGACAAGGTTGTGGAGGTTTGTTAATTAGTTATAAAGACTTACATATTTTTCTCTTTATTTATTCTTTGGGGTTTAATTTTCTCTTCAATTTTATAGGAAATATCTCTTTATCAACTAATCTAAGTGTATAGATACGGTTATCGGTAAAGCTAGACGATAACGATTTCAAAAAATTAGAAAAAAAAAATTAGAAAAAATAAATCATCCTTATCGATTGATTGAAATTTATCAAAACTAGCTAAAATCTACAAAATACAACATATAAGATGTCTCATCCTAAAGACATTGAATATCTCGCGTCAAATACAACGACATCTGGATCATTCCAAAAAGGAGGATCCTCTACAGGTTTTGAACCTTTGGAATACTCCGAAGGTAGTATAGCTTCGAACTCCAATGGTGAAAAGACAACATGGTTCCAAGAATTCAAAGATTCATTCAAACCTGCTGAAACAGATGACTTGGATCCAAATTTAACTCAAGCTGAAAAGGCAAATATACTAGCTGCTAATTCTCCATTGCAGCGTTCTTTGAAAAGCAGACATATTCAAATGATTGCCATTGGTGGTGCAATTGGTACTGGTTTATTTGTTGGTTCAGGTTCAGCATTGAATACTGGTGGTCCAGCAAATTTACTTATTGCATACTTCTTGGTTGGTGGTATGATCTTCTCGACAGTTCATGCATTAGGTGAATTGGCAGTTACTTTTCCTGTTGCAGGTTCATTTATCTCATATAACGCTAGATTTATTTCTCCAGCATGGGGGTTCTGTATGGCATGGAATTATGCTATGCAATGGTTAATTGTTTTACCATTAGAATTGGTTGCTGCATCATTGACTATAAAATATTGGAATCACAAAGTTAACTCAGCAGCTTGGGTTGCTATTTTTTATTCTGCAATTGTTTTCATCAATTTATTTGGTGTTAAAGGTTATGGTGAAGCTGAATTTATCTTTTCATTGATCAAAGTTATTGCTATTCTTGGATTTGTCATCTTGGGTATTATTTTGAATTGTGGTGGTGGTCCAGAAGGTGGTTATATTGGAGGTAAATTTTGGCACAATCCTGGTGCTTTCCATTCTGGTTTTAAAGGTTTATGTACTGTTTTCGTCACTGCTGCATTTTCCTTTTCTGGTACCGAATTAGTCGGTATGGCCGCTGCTGAAACTTCAAATCCAAGAAAATCTTTACCTTCTGCAACTAAACAAGTCTTTTGGAGAATTATGTTATTTTATATTGTTTCACTTACACTTGTTGGATTATTAGTTCCATATAATGATCCAAATTTGTTAGGATCTTCTTCAGTTGATGTCACAGCATCTCCTTTTGTTATTGCAATCAAAAATGGTGGTATTCGTGTCTTGCCTTCAATCATGAATGCAGTTATTTTGATTGCCGTTTTATCAGTTGGTAATTCTGCCGTTTTCGCATGCTCAAGAACTTTAGCTTCACTAGCACATCAAGGTTTTGCTCCACAAATATTAGCCTACGTTGATAGACGTGGTAGACCATTAGCCGGTGTGGGTATGGTGTTAATTTTTGGTTTACTATGTTTCTTAGCTGCTTCTCCTAAAGAAGGTGAAGTGTTTTCATGGTTGATGGCATTGTCAGGATTATCGTCTATTTTCACATGGGGATCTATCTGTTTTGCTCATATCAGATTCAGATATGCATTAAGGGTGAATGGAAGATCAACTGATGAATTGTCATTCACTTCTCAAGTGGGAGTTTACGGTTCTTACTTTGGATTAATTATGAATATTTTAGTCTTGGTTGCACAATTTTGGGTTGCTTTATTCCCAATTGGTGCTAGTCCAGATCCACAAGTGTTTTTCAAGAATTATTTAACAACTTGTGTGTTGATTGTGTTTTACGTTGGTTTCAGTCTCTGGAATAGAAAAACCTGGTGTCTTTATCTCAGAGCTCATGAAATTGATATCGATACCGGTAGAAGAGATACCGACTTGGAGCTATTAAAACAGGAATTGGCAGAGGAAAAAGCATTCATTGCTTCAAAACCATTCTACTACAGAATTTACAAGTTCTGGTGTTAATTTAACTTAAATTGTGTAAATGCATAATCTTAGATAGGTGTGTATATGTTTATGAAAATTAGAAAAATATAAAATCATGGAAAAGAATTTAGACTCTAAATTCAAGTAAGAAACACACTCGAATGCATCCTACAATAACATGTGATGCTCCTTCTTTAGCGCTGAGCACCACCTGTTGTTGGTCTCGTGACGACTCAATCAATACTCATCAAGGCTGTGTAAAATTTAAAAAAAAAACTTTTAAAGCCGCTAAGGCTGTGCTTTATGGAATGTTTTATGCACTGCCTTTCATTACGTAACACTTTAATATATTTCTATTCCTTCTCGTCGGATAGATGCAGCTTGTTTCCGAAAGCAAAGATTAAATACACGCATACCACACCTCTGCACCATTACAAAGTCCCTAATTTTCATTGGCTGTTTATTTTCTCCTTTTCGCAGCGGACCCGGAATGCGCTTTGAATGCGCGGATGTGTGGATGTGTGGATGAGTATGAGCAGACTGCCAGTAGACTGCGGGAGCGCTGGGAGGTGGAAATGCTGATTTTCGGTACTTTTCAGCTCTCTTTGTGATTATTTGATAATTTTAGTTAGAGTATGTACAATCATTTGTATGAACTGAGTTCTTTTTAGTGTAATTGTTACTCTTTTGAAATTTATACTGTTGTATAAGATTATTTGTTTGATAAAAAAAAACCCCTTTAGACAACAGTTACATAAAAGGTGAATTACACTCTCTATACCGATCCCATATATAGTCGCAGCAACCAACAACATGTTACCATTAAGTAGATTATCATTAAACATTGCTAAAAATGCCGTCAAGAGACAATCTTTGACTCCACTTTACCAAATCAGAAGCAAAGTCTCAGTCGTCAAGGCTACTCCAGTCGAAGAACAAGAAATTTTGGTTGCTCAAAGAAAAAATAGACCATGTTCTCCACATTTAACCATTTACGAACCACAACTTACCGCTATCTTATCCTCATTCCATAGAATTACTGGTGTCGGTTTGGCATTTGGTTTCTACGCAGTCACTGTTTCTTTCGGTTTAACCTCTTTGGTCGGTATCCCATTCGATTCTACTACTTTATTAAGTGTCTTTGTCGGTTTACCAGCAGGTTTGAAAATCGCTGGTAAAGCTTTAGCTTCTTTCCCATTTGTCTTCCATATGGGTAACGGTTTCAGACATCTGATTTGGGATTTCGGTAAAGAATTAAGTATTAAAGGTGTTTACAGAACAGGTTACGCTGTTTTGGCATTCACTGCTGCTGTTGGTACTTATCTAACCTTGTTGTAAGTCTAGCTGTATCGAAATTACGCTAATTTTAAAAAAAAAAAAAAAAAAAAAAAACAACAGGTGCAACAGGTGAAAGAATTTATCTGGATTGGAAAGTTCTTTCAAGTGAAGCAAAAAAACAACAACAAAAACAACGCTCAACGCAATGAAGGGTTAACTATTTATTATTTATTGGTATCGCGATAATACATTTAACTTAGTACTAAACTATTATTTGTTATTATTTGATATTTTTATTCAGTTTTATTAGTATAAGTATGTAGAATCATACTGGTATTATATTTATATAAGCACATATTCCATTATTTATAACTAAAGATGTTTTTATACGAGTTGATTAGGTGTAAAATATTGCATGCGTAAATAGTAACAAAAGAAAAAAGATTCAAGGGAAATTCATTTCAAAAAAAAAAAAATCAGTACATCATAAAATCATCATTATCAAATTTAAAGTCAAAACGAGGACTGGTTAACATTAGCTTTTCGTCATTCATATTAGTGTTTGTAATAGCAGTAGTAGTAGTGGTAGTAGCATTCGTTGTAGTAGGAGCAGTACTAGATATTTTATCTCCCACTCCGTTTAGTAAATTGGACGGACCTGTTATATCAGCTAAGTTGGAATTACTCGTCTCTATCAGCAATGAACTAGGCGGTATTGGGAAATCAGACATCAAGTCATCCATGTCGTCATTGATAATATCAAAATCCATAATCTTATTCTTACTAAACCACTCAGAGTTTGCATCAAACTGCAATGATTGGGTATTACCTAGCTTGGTCGATTGTTGTGGAGACGGTAATGAAAGCAGAGAAGTTGGAATTATTCCTAAATTAGTCAAACTTGGATCTTGACCTGGTTTAAACTTTGACTTTGAGCAAGTACAAGGTACGTCAATAGGGCAAATGGCGCACAACTGCTGTTGCTGCTGTTGCTGTTGTTTGGCAGCTTCTTGTGCTTTTCTTTTCAACTCTTCAGCTTCTTCTTTCTCCTTTCTTTGCTTCTCGAGCATTTCTTGCTTATGTTTCATTTGTTGTGCTAACAAGATTTCAGCTTTCTTTTGAGCAGCTAGCGCAGCTTTACTCTCAACTTTCTTGGTTTTCGTCTTTGATCCACTGGTGGTTGTAGATTTGTTAGAAGTGCTCGTGTTGGATGCAACTGTTGTTTGTTTTGGAAGCATAATATCCTTCGGAGACATATACTTAGTGGCAGACTTTGACGAATTGATTCCAACACTGTTCAGCCCTTTCTTTTTCAATGCGCTTGAAGAATGGTTGTTGTTGCTGTTGGTGGTGGTGTTGGCGGTGGTGTTGGTTTTGGATGTGGATGTGGATGCGGAGGCGGAGGCGGATATCTCTTTAGTTTGGTTAGTACCAGCTGTTGTGATTGAAGTCTCGCTGCCACTTCTTTTGAGTTTGATTCTCTTTGAGTCTAAGTTATAACTCAAGTTAATCGGGTCAATTGTATTTGTAGCATTTATCAACTCTTCAGTAGGAATGTTCAGTGTTGTCGTATTGGTCGTATCAGCTGAATTTGTTCGTATCCTTGTAGGATTGAAATTAATACTAGTTGCAGATTTTTTAGCTTGTGTCTTTTCTGTCCCAGTACTATTCTGTTTGTTGTTATTTTCATCTTTGATTAGTTTCAAATTGGTAATCTCATCATTTAACTTGATCAAAATTTTCTTCAAGTTGTCGTTTTCTTTTGTAACGTTTTGTAATTGAGCTTTCAGTTCATTTTGATTGTTTGTAAATAAGTTTATATTTGAGTGTATTTGAGAATTTATTTTAATTCTTGGTGTCTGTATAGTTGCATTTGTAACAGACTTGGAGACTGGCGTTTTATGCAACGCTGCGCTAGAATTTTTAGAAACATTCGAGGTTGATGTAGTTGTTGAATCATTAGTATTATTAACTGTAGAACTGGATTTAGCACTGTTGTTATTTTTGTGATCGGTATTGTGGTTGCTGCTACTCTTTGATTTACTACTGGAATTTTTCTTAATTTTTGGTCTTGGTGGTAACACCCAATTTTTAGACGTGGTTAATGTTATTCCTCCGTTATTGTGATTAGAAGCAGAAGACGAGTTTTTATGCGATGAGGATGTTTTCATTTGATGTGAAGAATGGGTATGGTTGTTTTGAGCAGGAGCTATATTCACCAGTTTAGGTTTGATTGCAATCGGATGTAGTGGCGGTTTCGATGATATGGGCAAAGATTTCGCACGATGCATGCTTTGATTGTGTACCTGAGGCGTTAGTGGTGGTTGTGGTGGTGCATGTGAAGCTGAACCTTTAGTGGTTGTAGTAGTAGTAGTCGAACTGAGAGCAACGGGTGCAAATTTAGTAGTATTGATTGGTGTATTTGCTGGTTTCTGTGACACCGGTTGAGGTTCTGATTTATTGATCGGTTGAGCAGTTTTGATGGCAGTATTATTACCTGTGGTAGTTTCACGGGTTGTCAAATTACGTTTTTGTACAGCTTCAGTTGTAGAAGAAACACTGTCATTTGTTAATTTATGAACAGGGGGTGTATTTCCATTCACACCCTCACTTTTTGATGACTGGACAATTTGGTTAATTAATGGGACCACTGGTGTGTTTTGTGATGGTATATTACCTTTGGAAGAGCTAGGAGGCACTAATGGTTGTTCTTGCTTAGCATTTGGTGTTAGAAGCGTAGCAGTGGTTGTGGAATTCGAGTATGTGGATTTAGTTCCCCCAGAGGAGACATTAGTATTACCACCACTTAGTGTATTCAAACTGCTGCTGTTTCTCTCTGTGTTTGAGCTACTTACCTGAGCAGAAATCACATCCGACATGTTTTGCGTATACTGATTAAACTTACAGAGACAGTTGCAAATAACAAGATTGGATACTTGAGAAAAGTGAAAAAAAAAATAAATTTCAGTATTTGTTAAGTGTCTTCATTAAATATGCAAGAGTAAGCAACGGGATCTTAAGGGTGTATAACTGACTGTGTGTATTGTTTTCTGATTTTGTCTTGTGTCTTGTCTAAACTCCCACCTTATGTAAAGTACCAGCTCAAGTTGACCATATGATGCAGTAAAAATAAAAGTCCTAAAACAAATCTTATCTGTAGACTCTACAAGTCAAGAAAACTCTACCACTACAACGGTTTGATTTGACTTTATTCACCGTTTTTCTCCCTAGTGAGTGTTTTTTTCCTCTGTATATGCTATATTACATACTACATACAAATTTTTTTATCTTCCTTTGTGTGTCACCAGCCACAGCGGGTAGTCTCGCCGCCGCAGACTGCAGATCTCGCGCTAATCTCCTGCCAGATCGGATCCTGTGGCTAGTGTTCTGTGTGGCTGGTGCTTTGTTCCTCCGGGCCGACTTTCTTTTTTAAAGTAATATAGGGGTGTGAATTGAAACAACTACAGAATTACAAAGTCCTGATTTCTATTTCACTCTAGTATACTCTTCAATCCAGCTTAAACTTTGACATTCCATCTCCATCCGACAATGTAAAATCTGGCAATGACCCAGAAACAGTCACCAACAACAGCTAGTAGTCCAATGTAGATAAGAAAATTCCTGTAAGATTCTGGGGTACCGTGGCCGATAATGGCACCTGCACCAGTTAATCCGCCAAAAAAGAAAAATCCGCTGATCATGGACAAAGTTGCGTAACGTTTACCAAAATCTCTTGTTGGGGAAATAGCTGAGCAACAAGCTGGAGTCATACTTAACACTGAAGCGCTGAATATACCGTATGTGATTGAAAATCCAATCAAAGAACCCAAAGTCTGGCTTGTGTTGACCCAGCCTAGCCATAATGCCAAGTTACACAGCGCGACTCCAAATATCATGATAGACATGACGTTGTAAGGTCCGAGGTACTTGTCTGCGATAACACCAGGAACATATCTACCAATAACACCGGCTGCTGAGGTCACTGTTATCATTGTATTTGCTTCTTGTTCACTGAATCCAATGAGAACGATATATGAAGCGAAAAAAGTCAAAGAGCAAACCAATGACAACTCTGAAAACGCTGCTGCAATAGTACAGTAGAAAAATTTAGGCTCTTTCAAAGCTGCAAAATCAATTGAGTCTTTCATTAGCATCATTATATTCTTTGACACGGCAACGCATTTGGCATTGAATGGCAATTCGCTGTATTCTGTAGATCTTTGGGGCTTTAATCTTTCTTTACTCAATACAAAACACACAACTAGTAAACCAGTACAGAAAAACGCTAAGATTCTCATACTCCATTTGAATCCGACATTTGGATAAAGGTGAGATAATAACAATGGAAATATAATACCACCAACTGACCCACCTAATGTGGCGATTCCAAAACTAGTTGCTCTTTTCTTCAAAAACCAGTGGCTAATTACACCACCACATGGACTCATAAGTAATCCCAAACTGGTTCCTGTAATTACACCAAAAGCCAGAACAAACCCTGCAACCGATTCCATTTCACCAGTGATAAACAATCCAGTAAACAACAATAATGTGCCTGCCATTAATGGAATCTTGGGTCCAAATTGATCAAATAAGACACCTGAAAAGATACCAGATATGTAGCTAATAGCTATAAAAACCGAGAAAATTAGTGATGTGATTGATGACGAAACACCTTGTAATTGATTCAAACGCAAATACGATTCCACAGCACCAACAGAGTTTATCAACCCAAAATCAACTGTGAATCCTAAGAAAGCTCCAAACAAGACTGTATACGCAGTGAAACCACCATCTGGGTACTCCCCATCTTCATCTGTGTCATTGTCATTATCAACATCAATAGAGGAGTCAGACGACAAAGATAAGCTACCATTAATATTGCTACTGGCTCCTCCGTTGTGTAGCTGTCTTAGCTCGATAGATTCTATGTACACCTCATTAGATGTTCTTCTGGTTGCTACTGGTTCTGGTTTTGAGATTTCCGTAACGCTCGATTTTCTTCTCTTTGCAATATCAGACGAGGACTCCATCTTGTATGTCGTAGCGTATTTACTATTGATCAAATAGTAGCAGTATTGGCATATTCATTTTTTCAAAAGATATAACTTGTACAGAGATGTCCTCTTATCTTAATATTCCATCCATTTGAATCGGATTAGATGCTGTGGAAATCTATATGACTAATTTTGACTGTCGCATATTTCCCCGGCAATAACTCGCACATTTGCACCGAAAGATTTACTTGCTGATAATGCCGCCGTTGCAGATAAGAGATGCTGAGCAAATGCCGAATCTTGACATGTTTTGAGCAAGTGCAAAAGGTACTAGGTAGGACAGTAGTATAGTTAAGTAGAACGAGACAGAGTTACAAGTGACAAGAGATGCAGGATCAAGGATCAACTAAATTGCTGGTGAGTAGTAAACGCATACAGCGTTACTTTCCAGGTTAAGTGGTACTAAACGTTCAATGATCTGTGACTTGGGATTGTTCACATGGATATTGTCATAAATAAGTATGATGCAACTAATATACAGAAATTATATATAATAAATAAGACTACTGAGTGTTTTCTTTCGTATCAGGATTGGCTCCATCAAGGTCCTGTAGCAAGTCTTCTTTCAAAAGATCAGCAACAGCATCACTTTTTTCTTGTTTCTCTGCAACCGGTTGGTTTTCAGCTTGTGGGTATTTAGCCAAACATCTTTTTATAAGCACGTCAAAATAAGACTGTTCCTTGTTGTTTTCTTGGTAAACAAAATCGTAGTCTTCGTAATCTGGATTAGGGATGAATTCCCAGTGTTTTTTCTGTAAATCGTCAACAAGCATCGACATAAATTGCCCCCAGTTGTCTGCAACCAAATACTTGGTATCAAACTCTCTACCAAACAAAATCACTTGTCCGATTTCTCCTTCTAAATCAGGATTCAAATCTATACCAATGTGGTTACCCGAGTAATCGGTAACTAACGGTATCCAACCTGGATTTGCGTACACTTTTTGAATAGCATTTGGTGGAACCGATTTTTGATGAGGTAATTCTTTCAACAAGTACTTTGACTTGGTGTGATTTGGCATTGTTTCCACCAAATCTGGGAACTCTTTCAATTTGGCATTTGAATACTCGTGAATCTTATTAGCAATGTTGATATTTGGATCTTCGTTGATTATCTCATCTTCTCTCTGGGTAATTTCCACAGCACTGTCTTCTTGTTTTTTCTTCAAATCCAAATCATCTTTAAAAGGTTGGTATTTAGGCTCGTTTTGTTTGTCTGAAACTTTTCTCCAGGATTTTGTCATTGTAACCACCTCATCTAACGACATTAGTTGTAATCCAAACGCAAGTCCAATTTTCCGGGTTGAACTTTCAGATAATTGTTGACCATCATGAATCAAAAAATACTGCAAGACACAGTTCGGGAACCTTGTTCTGAGATCCTTTTGTGCTTCTTTCAAATCCACATTAGTACAAGGCTCGCTTAA
Organism: Ogataea sonorensis; assembly: GCA_037951595.1. Taxonomy (NCBI): domain Eukaryota; kingdom Fungi; phylum Ascomycota; class Pichiomycetes; order Pichiales; family Pichiaceae; genus Ogataea; species Ogataea sonorensis. Next base: position 704,470 of record JBANDG010000010.1, read on the forward strand.
AGAGTTGTACAAGTCCTGAAATAGTTCTAAATCCGAATTGAACAAGTCCTTGATACTCTGCCAACTATCAATAACCTCTTGTGACCCAGCAGACTCCTCCAAACCTTGAAAGATATCCCTCACATTATTAGCAGTAGACCCGTCTTCTGGAAAATCAATCAGCAAATCATTGACATTCGTAGTTGAGCTGTCAATGTCACCGGGAGAGTACTTGGTGGAGGCTTTATAATCCGCATACCGGTCATTAGACTTGAATGTGTAAACCAGCTCCTTCCACTTGTTGGAAAAAAAATTTGGCATTGTGAAAAACGTTCGGTAGTTGGTGTTTCTGGTAGTATGATAGATTCAATATGTCAAGTGTATCTACACCAATCGGGATATAGATACCCATATAAAGATAATCATCAGATGTATCTATCTATTCATGTAGACAACCTCATTATAGGCAAAAGAAGCAACCGCAATCTAATCACATGGTAAATATCACCTGATAATAATTTTTTCATAAATTGCGTCGATCGACCCTTTTAGTTTTGCGTCGGTAAAAATGGTTACGCAGCCCGTGAACCCGCCCGTTTCGAAACTTGTTTTTCATTGGCCACCGAATTTGGGTGCAACACGCCTCAGTTGGTTTCTTCACTAAACGGTCTACTGCGTCTCTGTGCTTTTTGCTGTAATGTAATGAGTACACCAACAACTAACTATAAGCTACTGTTTAAAATATGTTATCAATTTTGGGTATATATGACCTTGTTGAGACTTGTTGAATATAATTTAATCTTCTAAGAAAACCTAGTAGATAAATATACATATATTTGTTGATTGCAAAATGAAGTTTTTCGGTGTTAAAGTTTACCATTTCCCATTAGTGAAATTCTACTGGCCATTCTTTGTTGGTTGTAAGTTATAACTGATTCCGCTCTTGAAGCGGTTAAAACTCTAAAGTATGAGCTATTAGATCAAGTTGTGTGTTTTTTGAATCAATTGTGTCTGTTTTCTGTGTCTGTGTAGATTGTTTTTGAGCTCAATTGGAGCCATTTGGTGACTCGCCGATAAGTCACAATGTCAGTTCAAACTACTTACACACGTTAAATTGTCAACAGAAAATATTTGCATATAACTTTTTATTGAAACAACTTTGATAATGCTCTTACTGAAGTTTAAGTTTTTCACCGCTTGTCCCACATACTAACATTTCAATATTCAAACGAGTAAAATCATTAATCATTTAATAGTCGGTGTTACCTTCTACGGTGTTGGCAAGATCCAAAACATGTTACAAGATACCTCTGAATTCATCAACGATCCAAGACATCCAAGATTCAAGACTGGTGACTTAGAACAAAAATAGATTTACCACCGCTTCCAACAATAAAAACCAACATTGTCCTCAACCGAAAGCTTTCACATTAATTTAGAAAGTTTTGAAAACATAGAATATAGTGAGTTTTACTAAAATGTATTCAATTAAATCAAACAGATAGGATTATTCAAAATTAAAAAAGAATAAAGTGAAATAAAAATCACTCTTTCATTAGGCATATCAGCGTTTGTTTATGTTTTATGTTTCTCAATCTTTGTTTATTTCTGTCTTACGATTTAAAAATCCAGTTTTTCTTGCTTTTGTTCCATACTATTATTAGCTATAAGATTATTTTCACGATAAAAAAAAAATATATTTGTTATTAGAAAACAGAAAAGTATTTGCAATTTCACCGTTGATTTACAAATCAATGACTTAGATGTACTAATTTTTATTTTGGAATATGTAGATACGAACGAGTACAAGTACGAAAGAGCAAAAGAGAAAGTAAATTGTCTCTTATAAATTATGCTGTTCTTCAGCACAGTCTAATGCATCCTTCAATGTCTTGATTAATTCTTCAGTTGGTTCCAAACCGACACTCAAACGCACCAAATTTCTGTCAACCCCCCATTTTTCAATCTCGTCTAATTCTTGGAAATGCGCTAGTATCGAATAAGGACAAGTTAAAGTGAAATTTGTTCCTAAAGATGGACCTTTTGACAAATTGACAGTATTGAAAAAGCAAACTGCGTCAATTTCATCTTTAAAAACAACTGAAAGTAATCCACCGTATCCACCATCAGGTTTTTTCAAAACATCATAATGCGCTTTCGATTCGGAAATGTATGGATAGTAAATATCTTTAATCAATGGAGATGATTGGAAAAGTTTCAAGACTGCCAGCGCATTATCATTAATTCTATGTGATCTTTTTTCAAAATCTCTTGAATTTCTCTCGAGATAAATAGCATCTTGGTCCCAAAATAAATCTTCAAAATTCTCATTAAAGTGTTGTTTCAATTTTGTAGCAAATTGAGAATCCGGATTCAAAACTAAAGAACCTGCCATAACATTTGAATCACCTGAAAACACTTTTGTTAATGAAGATGCAACAAGATCAGAATATGGTAATACATCAATATTTGAAACATTACCAACTGTTTCATCCACAACAATAATAAATCCATATTTATCACCTAATTTTTTAATTCTTGGTAAATCAGGAGTCTTTAATAATGGATTTGAAGGACACTCACAAAACAATGATGCAATTCGTTCACCAGATTCTAATCTTTTCTCTAAATCATCTAATGATTCATCATCTCCTAATCCGTAAAAATGAACTCCAGCACCCCATTTTTTCAAAATATTCAATGTATCAACATATGGGAATCCAAAACACACAGATTTTTCATCTTTGTAATCGGAAACGGCTAGCACAGCTTGATGTGCTGTAAAAATAGCTGACATACCAGAAGGAGTTAAGTAAACATTATCAGTTGGGAAATTAGGTCTAATCTTTGATGCTAGTCTTTTTCTTAATATTGATTTTGCCTCTTTGGCTAATCTAATATCCAAGTTTCTTCCAAATCTTTCTTCTATAAATGTAGAAAATTCTTGGTTTTGCGCAACGGATGAAATTGATGATCTGGAAGATCTCGAACCTCTGGAAGTTGATGATCTGCCAGAACTTCTTTGGGATCCTTGTCTACTTGCATGTGTCTTTTTCTTGAGATCTTTCTGGCTTTGGTTGTTGATAGATTCTTCAAGCTTATCCTTCATCTCTGTGTAGAAATATTCACCCAATCTAGATGAAATACCTTCCCCTGAATGTTGCCAATACTGTTTAGCTAACGAATACTCAGAAGATGGGAAAAACACAACAGCAATGTTAGCTTCTATTCTGTAAGATTTCTCCTCTTCTGTTTTTGGTGCAGGAGAACTTAGTTGCAAAATTCTAATATTACAATTTGGTAATTGTGTCTTGGATTTCATAAAAGCTCTACAACGTTTAGCAACTGCGTATGTTGGGAAGATAAAACTCTTTTCATCATCTCTGGCGTAATTCAATTCAAGCAATTTACACAACTCTTGGATCTTGGAGTGCACAAAAAACCTAGGATACCCTGAACTCATCTTGTTAACAACCCAATCTTGGCCTTCTTCGTAACCAACGGTAGCCTCCCATGTTGGCAAAGTAACTGAGACTGCATGTTCGGTATTATTTGGAATCGGAGCTCCAATTTCTTGGGATATTGGCGGTTGAACCATCTTTATGCACCAATTCTGAAAATAATTTGTTCCTAATAACAACTTAATTGACAATCAATTATACTCAAAAATAATTATCAATAAGAAGGAACACCAATTCATACACCTTTTCTTCCCCCCAAACTCAACCACCATTTTCACTTCACCTTCAATTAGTCACTGTTAGCGATTTGAAATTTATCGAAAAAAAAAAATAAATGAAAAATGATTATGTCATTGATTAGGTCATATGATTTAATCACACAGCCTTGATTTTGAAGTAAAATTTACACAGCCCTAAACCGGTTAATGGTTGTGAGCCCTGGTAAAAACAAAGGAGCGATGCGTGAATTGGGAAATGACGTGAAGCTTAACTAACATCTGGGTGCTTTTCTATAGCCTTGAGACTGGTGATTAAGACAATAATTGAGGGTGTTTTTTGACAAATTTGATGCACTATTAATTACTTTGCGTGCCATTGGGATCAATTGTAATCTATTTTGATATCAATTGACCGTTTGCAGCTACTTGATCTTTTGTAAAATACTTATTTTGTTACTACAATTAGCAGCTTTTTGGCATTTTTTCGTTCTCCTATTGAGCTTTTTTTGAACGTCTGGTGACGAAGTTTAATTAAAAGGGTATCTCAGTGGAGTAAAGATAACAAACAAAAGAAAGTTAGAGAGAACAGAACAAAATTCCATTTGCTGGTTGCATCGCAGTGAAAGATCAAGAGCAAAAATAAGAGATAAGAGAAAGCAATGGCTAGTACATTGAAACCTAAATCCAACATATGGAAATCAAAGTCAAAAGATACATCACTCCCATTATACTACAAAGACAAGTTACAAGGTGATTCGAGCCTTATAGATAGAGTTTTCAAGAGTCCAAGTACGTCAAGACGGAAAATGCTAGGTAAAGCGTTTTTTGCATCTGTGATCTTGTATTGTTTGCTGAGAGTTTACACTTCAGTTTTCACTTCACATACGAGAATCTCATCAAATGAACAAATTTGGCTAGATAGAAAAAACAGAGTGAAGGAGGTGTTTCTTGAGAGTTGGCATGATTATGCGACTCATGGTTGGGGAAAAGACGTTTATAGACCAATTTCACAGACAGGTCATAACATGGGTCCTGATCCATTAGGTTGGATAATTGTCGATTCATTAGACTCGTTGATGTTAATGGATTGTAAAGAAGAGCTAGAAGAGGCTAAATCGTGGGTTCAATATGAATTGAACTATGATTTTGACTATGATGTCAACACTTTTGAAACAACCATCAGAATGCTTGGAGGTTTACTATCTGCTCATTATTTGAGTGAAGATGATGTTTATCTTGAAAAAGCGGTTCATCTAGCTAACAAGCTTTTAGGTGCTTTTGATTCGAAAACTGGAGTTCCATATTCCTCAGTCAATTTGAAAACAGGTGTCGGTAAGAAAAATCACGTTGATAGAGGTGCTAGTTCTACTGCTGAAGTGGCAACTTTACAACTAGAATTCAAATACTTGGCTAAATTAACGGGTGAATCTTTATACTGGGATAAAGTTGAAAAAGTGATGCAAGTCCTTGACGCAAATCATCCTACTGATGGTTTAGTCCCTATCTATGTTCAACCAGATACCGGTAAATATCAAGGTAATTTGATAAGACTAGGTTCAAGAGGTGACTCTTACTACGAGTACTTGTTGAAACAGTATTTACAAACTGGTGAAACCATTTATTTGGATATGTATTTTGAATCTTTTAGAGGTATCAAAAAACATTTATACAACAAATCACATCCTAATGCTTTGACTTTCTTGGGAGAATTAGATAATGGTGTAGATGGCGGCTTGAGTCCTAAAATGGATCACTTGGTTTGTTTCATTGGTGGGTTATTTGCACTTGGAGCTACTGGTGGTTTAGATTTACAAACTGCAAAATCATCACCTGCATGGGATATTTTCAAAGAGGAACAATTCCAACTTGCTGAAGAAATGGCATACACTTGTTATAGAATGTACCATGATGTGAAAGCCACAGGTTTATCACCTGAAATTGTCGTGTTCAACACTGATATCAAAGTTAATGATGATTTCACTATCAAGCCTGCAGACAGACACAATTTACAAAGACCAGAAACTGTTGAAACATTGTACTACATGTACAAGATTACAGGTGATATCAAATACAGAGAGTGGGGTTACGAGATTTTTGAAAATTTTGTTAAACACACTAGAGTTACAAGTGGTGGTAAGGATAACAAGCCTAGATATACCTCAATTGAAGATGTCACCTTGACCAAAAACAAACCTAGAGATAACATGGAATCTTTCTGGTTAGCTGAAACATTGAAATACTTGTATTTACTATTTGATGATTCAAATGATCCTAAATGGGATATCAACAATGTCGTTTATAATACAGAAGCTCATCCATTACCCAAATTTGATCTGGGCACTGTTTTCAAGACTGGATGGCAAAGAGAAACCGCAGACATGATACAAAATCAAAAGAAGCAAGAGGGTGATTCTACTGAAAAAAAGATAGGTACTCAGAAGCCACTATTGGATAATGGCAAACAGCCAAATGAAGAACCACAAGTTGATAAAAATCACAAAGAAGGCGGACACCAAGTTGAACTCAATAAGAAAGTGGCGGATGAAATGATTAAAAAAAATGAACCTCTACAAGCAAAGCAACCTGTAGGAACACCTTTGGACCTCCAATTGCAAGAACTTGAAAATAAAGTGATTGAAAAAGAATTGGATTCTAAGGATCCTGAACAGAAAATCGATACTCAAGAAGAACAAGTGATAGCAGATCCTCAAGAAGCAAAGCAAAAAGCAGCAGAGGATAATAAAATCGTTGCTGAGAAACTCAAACAATCGAATGAACTGCCCACCGCTAAGCAACCTGTCGCCAAACCCCTTAACGAACAAGCAGATAATGTAATTCAAGAAATCAAGGAGGAAATTGCTTCAGAAGAGGCCAATGCCAATGCACAAGAAAAGTCCCCAAATGACATTGCTGACGAAAAGGTCTAGTTACAGTATTTCAGCTGAGTGAAATCCTGTATCTGTAACCCTATTTATACTATGTGTCTTAGTTTATATATATATACCTACACAATTTAAATTCATACTACCATTAAAAAGACATCAAATCGTCTTTTCCACGCGCTTTGAATGTATGCAGCCAAGGAAAAAAAATATACCGACGCAAATTTTATCCTAAAAACGGTTTGTGCGGCTGTAGATCTATCTGTATGGAATTTTGCGATAAAGGAATAGAAGCGTAAAAGTGAAATTGAGGGTCCTTATCTATAAGGGACTTTCCAACTTTTATTTGAACTGTTGGTTTAAGACGGCGGACACAAAAACTGTAGTTTTATCTTTTACTATCATTATAGCGGTACCAATATTCTATTTATGTCTTTTAAACTAACTGAATTCTTATTGAAAAAATGAAAGTTGGGACAGAATGTGTACATCGAAGTAGAGCTGCGCAACAGCATGAGCTGGTAGACGATAAGAGTCAAAAGAGCCAAACACTTAGGGTTTATGAAATAGCTGATGACTCCGTTCTTGACTTAACAAACGAGGTCACCCATCAAAACTCTCGGTACGAGCAGGAAACATTAGATATAGAATTGGAAAGTCAACAAGCACAAGGCAGTGAAATTGATGATCAGGACTTGCAGGAAGACCAAGAACAAGAATATCCAGATGGTGGGTGGAGAGCGTATACTATAGTATTGGGTGTTTTCATTGGTTTGGTGGCAGATTTTGGAATCATCAACGCCATTGGGTCATTACAGGCGTACTTGAGCGTGAACCAGTTCAAAGACGTTTCCTCGTCGCTTACCTCTATCATTTTTGCAGTGTTTTTGTCAGTGACTTACATATCGGTCATCTTTTCAGGTGTTATGTTTGACGAATTGGGGACAAGACCACCAATGATTTTGGGATCAGTAGTGTTTTTTGTTGGCATTTTTGCTACTGGTAATTGCAAATCTGTCGTTTCCTTTGTGTTTGCATTTTCAGTAACTACAGGCTTTGGCGTTGGATTGTTGGCTGGTCCACTAACGGGAGTCGTTAGCCACTGGTTCCTCAAAAATAGGTCAAAAGCGTATGGTGTTTGCACTCTTGGTGGTTCATTAGGTGGTATCACGATTCCAATGATTTTGGATCGGTGTTTTAAAAAATATGGCTTTGAATGGGGGATGCGTATCCTTGCCTTTTTCTGTTTGAGTATGACTACTATTTCAACTTTACTAATCAAGGAAAGAATAAAACCTGCCAAAAACTCTAATCTGAGCAGCATGTCGTTTTGGGAGAAGATTCATTACTGCGGTGAAAAGACTCTTCAACTCTCGAAAGAGACTGTTGACTTTTCTGCTTTGAAAGACAAAAAATTCTTTTTCTGTACTCTGGGTTCTTCTTTTGGTGAAGTGTCATTGATGTGTACATTAACTTATTTTGCATCCTACATCACTTTTCTTGGTTATAGTACCACAGTTGCTAATACAGCAGTCATGGTTATGAGCGCACTGGGAATTGCAGGTAGATGTTTACCAAATGTATTGGCTGATATTATTGGTTGCTACAACGTCATGACAATTATGATTTCAATGTCATTTCTATGCACTTTTATTGTCTGGCTAGCTTGGTCTACAAATTCACAAAGCTTAAGCTCGATATATGCTTTTGCTGCCTTGTATGGGTTTTTCAATTCTTCAGTTTTGAGTTTGACTCCTTCATGTGTTGGTGCAATTACCCCTGTGAAAAATTTTGGTAAAGGTTACGGTACAGTGAGTTTATTCGGTGGTTTATTCATTCTGGTTGGACTCACTTTGGGAGGTACAATTCTCTCTCATGCAACATTGAAAAGATATCAGAATTTTAGTATTTATTGTGCCTGTTTGGGTCTGGCATCAGCTATCTGTTGGAGTTGTAGTAGATTTTTCCAGGTAAAATTCAAAGTAAAGACAAAAGTTTGAAACCTTAGTCTGCAAGATGCAACAAATACCAAAAAACAATTTAAGATTTTAAGTTGACATCGTCGTTTCGATTCCATATGCTTTTATTTTGATTTATAAAAAGTAACTAATTTACATCATTATGTTTTCTTTTTTTTGGATTTCATCATTGACATTATATCATTTCCATCCGTACGCTCACGTTTTTTCTTTTTGGTATCAAATTTCTCCATCTGTTCTTTTCTTTCTGCAGATCCAAGTTTTTGTTTTTCTTCAGATTTTTCCAAATACTCTTTATCGTCCTTTTTTCTATCAACTAACCATTCTAATAGTTTTATATCTTCACCAAACGCATCGTCATTCTTAGGGTCGCTTGGAACTTCTAAAATTAAGGGTATATCAACAAGTCTCTGATCATTAGCTAAAAGTCTAAAACACTCCAACCCGAGAAATCCCCATCCTAATCTTTGATGTAAGTCTCTATTGGCTGAAATTGGAGCTTTAGAATCATTAATATGTATTGCAGACAGATATTTAAAACCTATCACAGAATCAAATTTTTCCCAAAATTTCTCCCACGCTTCACCATCTCTCAAATCATAACCAGCTGCAAATGTGTGGCAGGTATCAATACACACTCCAACTCTTTCTTTATTATCTATCATTGAAATTACTTCTGAAATATCCTCTAATTCGCCACCTATCAAGTTTCCATGACCTGCCATATTCTCAATAACAATTTTCACAAATTCTGTTTTTTCAATAGCTTTATTTATATTTTTAGCTAGTCTTTTCAGTGACTCTTTGTGGTCAGATCCTAACGATGATCCTGGGTGGAAATTATAAAGTCCAATATCCAATCTCTCACATCTTTGTAAATCATCAATAAATGAATTTAGTGATGTTAATTCTTTTTCTGGGTCAGGATTAGCTAAATTAATAAAATAAGATCCGTGAGGTAAAACATCAGTTCGTGGATTGTAATTATATTGCTTACATAGCTCTTTGAACTTTGTAGCATCTTCGTCAGTTATCATTGGAGAAACCCATCTCTTTGGATTCTTCAAAAAAAGTGCAAAAGAGTTGGCTCCAATGTTCATGGCATTGGTAACGGCATTGTAGACTCCACCACCCATGCCAACATGAGCACCAAATTTATGCTTAAATTTTGTTTCTCTGACGAAATCAAAGCCTGTCTTGACGACTTTCTTACTTGTTGTTCTTTTCGGCGGCATTTGAAATAGTCTCAATTTATGGTAAGTGATAAATGATCAAACGTGGAAGTCTGAGTTTGAATCCAGAAAGTCGTAGATCCAAATATAGCATATTAAGTAGTAACTTGTTTTGCTCACTGATTTTTTTCAACTTGCATTTAATTTTAATTTTTTCGCATTCTCGTGTCAGGCGCTAAAAGTATTTATTTTAAACGCCCAAATTTTAGTCCTACTTTATTTTCTCCCTTTATAACGACCGTGCACAGTTTTGATTTTCCATCAGTAATCAAATTGTTAAACACTTTATACGGGTCTTACTAACAACCCTGAGATTTAAATGGCTGGAGTTAACATGCCTTGTGTCAAACTAAAGCAGAAAAACAGCAAATTTGGGTGAAACAGCAAATTCACATTTAACAAAAACCTTTTTAAAAACCTTAACACTTATTCAGTCATATATGAACTTTGCAAAAGGTACTTATGAAAAAACGAACAGTTAGCTGACATTTAAGATTACTGTAAAGGTGGTGTATTTTGGAGTTAACCTTACCCACTGTTGACAATCTAAGTAAGAATGTTTAAACCGAAAGGTAAAATCAAATCTGGTTCTATAATATTCAAAGCTTACGATTTTAAAGAGGTGACTGGAAAAATTGTCTCCAACATTGATAGTAACATCAACAAGTGATTAATGAAAGTAAACAAAAAATTCATTTAAAGATCAAAAATCAAAAAAAACACTCGAAATAAAAACAAGACATTGAAATCGATAGCTCTGAAATAAGTTGATTTTTGCTGTTATAGGTGACCATCTTGCCAGAATACTAAAGTAGATAAAACAGCTGTTTTATTAAAAACTTTTTTAGAGAAACCTTTTTTCTAAACCTTCTTTAACGTCTATTTGACCTCTTTTTGATTTCAAACAGTAATTCTTTCAAATTAATTACGTAATAAATTACATGATATCAAGAGGGTACAAATATCTAAAGATTGCAACACAACAATAATGGTCTCTTGGCCCAGTTGGTTAAGGCATCGTGCTAATAACGCGGGGATCAGCAGTTCGATCCTGCTAGAGACCATTTATTTTTTACTTTTTTTTTTTAATTTAGTGTCTTTTTTTTTGTATCTTCTTATTTTTTTTTTACTTACTTGGAAAAAGTGGGTTGGGAAAATATTAAGCGTTTCGTATTGGTGAAAGTTATAGATAAAAAAAACTACTTATTTTTCAAAGAGATAAATAGAGCAAATTTGCCTAGGTCTATAATATCACTTTTTGGCTCCGTTACCGTGAAACTTATGCGACAGATACTTGAAAGCTTCCTTTGTATTTAAAACTTTACCATTATCATCTGTATACTTGAGTTCAATCTTTGGGTTGTAAGATGATTTGTTGAATGCCTTTCTCCTATTATTTTGCTTATCATCCGAAATTGCGGACACGGATGTGTTAGACTGTCCAAGTAATTTCAAGGTGGCTGATAACCCGTATGACGCCGAAGCGTTTTGTAAACTTTCCCTGGAAAGAGTAGTATTTAAAATAGAATCAAGCTGGTCGGTTATAGGGTTTAAATTATCATTCTCTTTGCTTAATTGATCTGTGGCACCAGATTCTTTTTGATCAGGCTCGATTTGATGTGTAGCTGGAGGTTGATTGGTCACTTTGAGATTATTTAAAAACTCAACATCGTCATCGAGTAAAATTGAGTTGCTTTCATGTGTGTTAGCTTTATTTGTTTGTCTAACCGCAACATCTGGTGTAGTTCTCACAATATCACCACCCTCTTTCTCGTTATCTTGTTTCACCGTCAATTTCTTACGTCTTGTTATTGACAGGAAATCATTGAGTTCTGAGTTATCCTCGTTTTCTAATTCCTCATTGATAAGTTCAACTTTAGTAAACGACTTTTCCTCAATATGTGACTTAGAAACTCTTTTGTTGTTATTAGATACTTTTTTCAATTTTTTAAACTTTTTGGATATTTTAGGAGCCATATAATCTGATTTTGATTCGGTTTCATCTTCAGACTCCTCTTCAAAAAGCACAGCTTTTCTTTTCTTTCCTGTAAAAGAGACACCCTCACTTTGCGAATCGGTATTCTTACCCTGTGGTATAAAGCCATCAACAACACCAAACGATTTCTTTTGAGGCTGCTCATTCAAAGATGAGTCCAATGACTCATGCTTGGAACTTTTTGTCAGTCTTTCTTTTATTCTCTCGTTTTCATTAAGCTCATAATTTTCCAACTCATCTTCACTTATATCTTCATCGTAAATGGACTTATCTTTCAACGTTAGAACGACACCATCATTCAAATTGGTTTTGGAATTCATAAGATTTTGGAACGTCTCCAAATCATGATTGATTTTCAAGTCCGTAGTGTCTTGTCGTATCTCTGGTAAATTTTTCTTTTCAGCTCGTTGTGTTTTTCTCTTTTTATCCTTTTGCTGTTTAGATCCTATTGATTCTAACCAATTATCAGTGTCTTTTTCTGTCGTTTCATCTCTGTCTATACTCTCGATTAAAGTACCACTTGCTCTTAAATTTTGAGCTTTTAAATTTGCTTTAGTTTTATCTATTCTCTCTTTCAACTCCGCCAATTTATCTTGATTTTGCCTTTCTTTCTCAAACAATCTCTGGTTTTCACTTTCTTTATCAACGCTCGATCCTGAACTACTTGATATGGGTATCAATGAAAGACCAAGTTTGGCACGCAATTTGTTGGTTTCCTCGATTGAAAGAGAATTATTACTCTTTACTTCACTCGGAGTTGAGAGACTATTATTCTCTTTAGAGTTTTCTGAGACAGATTCATTGTTGTCTGGTATCAATGCAAGACCCAATTTTTGTCGGAGTAAATTTGTTTCTTTCAAAGATATCGAGATTTCCATTTTATATAAGTTGCACAAACGTAGTAGTGTACTATAGTAAAACTTTGCGTTAAACCTGGGTAACTAAAAATGTATCAAACTAGTAATGAATATAATTTTATATGCACTGAATCACAGACACACAAAAAATTCAAATGTAATGGAAAAAAATAATAAAAATGTCATACGACTAGGCCCACGTGATTTAAGTCCGGTTACAAGTTTTCTCCGACTGGAGATACCCGGTTTATCGTCTTTTGCCGGAGAGAACTTTACTCCGTATTACTTTGTTTCAAAAGTTTAATTCCATTAACGTTGATTATCACTTACTTAATTTGTCTTTGTTGATTTCAACTAGTGTCTAAAGCAAAATTAAGATTGATTTATCTCCGAATTGGTTTTCAGTTTTCTTGTTCTATCTTTATCTAAACAATATTATCGTCAATAGCTTTGCTGTATAAATAGAGGAGGATTTTCCACTGATCGAAGCAGTTTGATAAGTTTTGTTGTTTGCTTTCTTTCTTTTTAATTTCATCAAAGCGTGAATTAAAAATACACTAATAAGGGATTCTACAACACAACAGGTTTACGATGGTTCATACTGAGATTGACAAGTCAGATGCAGCTGATGCAAACGCATTAAAAGCTCCATTTATCAAGTTATACACCGCTGGTACGCCAAATGGATTCAAAATTACCATTTTCTTAGAATTATTAAAATTAGACTACTACTTGTACAAGATTAATATGGGTACAAAAGAACAGAAAGAAGATTGGTACTTGAAGCTCAATCCAAACGGGCGTATTCCAAGTCTGACTGATGCTTCTGAAGACGGCAAAGTCTTTCAAGTTAACGAATCTGCTGCTATCTTGTCGTATTTAGCTGACAAGTACGACACTGAACGTAAATTCAGTTATGCACCAGGCACAGACTTGTACTATGAGCAATTACAATGGTTGTTCTTTCAAATGTCAGGTTTGGGTCCAATGAAAGGCCAGTACTTTCATTTTGCCTTTTTTGCACCTGAAAAAGTCCCTTACGGAGTCGATCGTTACTATAAAGAAACTATCAGATTGTACGGTGTCTTGGAAAAAAGATTACAATCCAACAATACAGGTTACTTAGTTGGTGATAAATTGACCATTGCAGACATTGCCACTTACCCATGGATGATGAGTAACAAGTTTTACTCTTTTGAGAAAGAATTAAAAGAATTCCCATACTTGAGTCAATGGATTGACAAGATTTCCAAGGTTGAAGAAGTCATTGTCGGTTCAAAAATTGGTGTTTAGGTGTAGTATAACCAACGCACTGAGTTTTCATGTACGTACTTAGTGCTTGTTTGAATAATCAGTCTTTTAAAATTTATTTTTGACTATTATATACTGAATAAAAACAATCGTCATTACATCTAAAAAGTATAATAAAGTAAGAAAACAGTGAAGACAGAAAATAACTAACTAACTCTGGCAACCATGTGTATTCAATTGATATTAAATGCACAATTACACATCATTACGCCAGCGGTTACGCACTGCGGAGATTGTGCAGTTGAGCGCTCTCGCGGGGCGGAACTCTCATTAAATTAAAGTTGCTGTCGGTCACGTGATACTATGATATGTTGTAAATCACCGATTGCCATGAATTAATAATCGGAAATTGGTATATAAAGGTGTCTTGATTTCCAATTGTGAATCACCGGTGTTGTATATCTACTTTTTTTCAAGTTGCAATGTTTCGTTATCCAACTTATTTTTTTAAAAGAAGTCCACTAAAATTATTTCCTAAAAAAAACACTTATAAAATGGTCCACTACTTAATTGACGAATCAGATCCAGCTACTACTGCTTTACAAGCGCCATACATCAAATTGTACTCCGCTTCAACTCCGAACGGTTACAAAGTTACCATTCTTTTGGAACTATTGAAATTGGATTACTATTTGCGTAATATCAATTTGGGTGCAAATGAGCAAAAAGAAGACTGGTATTTAGCATTCAACCCTAACGGTCGTATTCCAAGTTTGACTGATGTCTCTAAAGACGGTAAAGTCACCCATGTTAACGAATCTGCTGCTATCTTGTTGTATTTAGCTGATAAGTACGACACTGAACGTAAATTCAGTTATGCACCAGGCACAGACTTGTACTATGAGGAATTGGAATGGTTGTTCTTCCAAATGTCAGGTTTAGGTCCAATGAAAGGCCAATACCATCATTTCAGTATCTTTGCTCCTGAAAAAGTCCAATACGGTATCGACCGTTACTACAATGAAACTTTGAGATTATTTGGTGTTTTAGAAAAAAGATTACAATCCAACAAGACTGGTTACTTAGTTGGTGATAAATTGACTATTGCTGACATTGCTACTTATCCATGGATTAATGGTCAAGGTGCTTCTAAACTTGTTGAAGAGTTGAAGGAATTCCCATATTTGAGTAAATGGGTCGATAACATTTCATCAATTGAAGAAGTCAAGATTGGTGAACAAATCCCAAAAAAAACATTTGTTCCAACAAAAAAGTACTGAATGTGAACAACGTGTCTTATAGTTAAAAATTTGAGTCTTAGTAAGCGTGCTCTTTGAGCTCAATTTCGAAAATATAAAGATGTATGTATATTTATATATATAATTTATATTTCACAAAAAAGTTGTTTGAAAACAATATTTAAGCTGGTATAGCTTTTAATTCAGTTTGTAATGCGGTTTCTTTGTAGTTTTTCACTGAAATATCTTGTATAAAATCCACCCAATTCAATCCCTTGAGCAAAGCTTGAGCCATTGGATTGCAATACACACTTTCAAAAGAACCTAATGTAAAATTATTTATATCATAAGGATCATTGTTGATGTTCTTGAGTTCACTTTTAGAAAATTTAATAAAAATCAAAGGCATCAAAGATTTATCAAAATCTATCAATCCTTGTCTTGTGAATCCTGTTGGTGTTACTATCATCAAAAAAGACTGGGTGATATTGGGTCTTTTCAAATTGGATACGCTGGAATTGACCTCTTTACTATCATGACTATTCAATTTGTATCTATTTGTATCACCGTTGAAAAAAGTACCATTTATTTCTCTTATCATTCGGGCATCAATTCTAGATTTTTCCCAGCACTTACACTGAATGTACAATTTAACATTCAATGATTTTTTCAAATTTTTCTTGAAAACTAATGGTTTGACTCGTTTAACAGAGTTCACAAGCTCGAAATGTGACTTGTAACTACGACTACCATGGGATTCCGCAACCCCATTCGATGAAGATGGCTGTATCAAGCTTGACAAATCCCAATTTGCCCGTATATCCACCCCTTTGTCGTCTTTACCACCTTGATGTATAACTTTGCTAACTGGGAAATGTTCTCTCAAGAATTTCAAGAATGATAGTTCGTATATATTTCCCAGGTAGACTGTAGAGCTAGTAGATAGCTGATTTTGTCTTGCATACTTCAGATATGTTTCCAATGAATTGTACTTAAGATTCCCAAGCACACTGGGGAGCTCATCCAAAGTTCTTTTTGTTGATTTTCTTTTGCGTCCTTCCAGAGATGCATCTGGAGTAGTCGTAGTCGTAGTCGTAGTCGAGGTACTAGTAGCAGTAACTGTAACGGTATCGTCCGGTATCACTTGGCTCGTCTGGCCATGTTCTACGTCTATATTCGCCAGAAGACCGTGACTCTGACTACTGTCTTCAATGATGTCCTGTTTTGCTTGCAAAGAGCTTTGAGCTCGTCCTATCGTGTGGTACTTGATAAATACAGGGTGCGTGCTAGAGCAGAGCTTCAGCAGCACGCTTGCCGTCTTTGTAGACTCTACCAACAACTTGTTTACTGTGAACGATCCTATTATCATGATACACTATATGACATACATCCATAAATATATCTATCTGTTTTTATATCGAGATATTCGCCCTATATCATACACACTACACCATTTAAACTCGTCATTTCTGTCTACACCAAATCAAACAAATCTGTCTATATGTAACGCAGAGTCTCAACCGCCTCGGTGCGCGTCTCGCGAGACTCAATTTCCAGGCGCTTTTCCACACAGTGCGTCTCTATGCAGTCGCTGCGCAGTTACACCGTTGAAAGCATTTAACAGAGACAGGAACTACCATTACAATTGTTCCATATACTATAAGCTCATCGTTGTCACACGCCTTTCTGCAAGTCGTTCAAACGTTTTTCCACCCCATCGAAGATCTTGTTCATGTACTTATCTGTCTTGTTGACTTCAATCAACATACTGTTGAGCATGTTTGTCAGATTGTCAGTTATCTCTGATATCGACAAATGCTGCTGAGCTGAATCACTGGATGCGACTGCTTTAGGTTTCGTTGCTGAAGCCTGTGGTTCTTCGTTGATCACCGTACTCGTAGTAGAACTTTGGGTAGCTGTAGCTGTATTTGTACTCTCTGTAGCATTCAATCCGCTTGTCGTCTTTTCGGGAACTTCACCAGCTGCATCTGCTGTGGTGCGAGCTGATTCTTCACCTTCACCCTTACTGTTACTCTTACCGTCCTCTTGAGTATTACTGACAGCTTTTGTTAACTCTTCCTGTGACATTGCTAATCCTCTTGTGTCTCTAAGTAGTGTATGTAATGGCAACCAAACTCAATACGGTCCAATTCACTAACCAAACACAGACGCTGATTTAAGATGATGTATCATCAACTTGAACTCATCTCAGACTCGCTAAAGTCTCTCTTTCTGCGCGTCGATTTTAAAGCGGGTCGATCGACGTTAAAAGTTTCAAAAGTCATCGACGCGTCGATAGTCTCTTTGGTAATTTTTCTTTTCAAGTTTTCCTTCTACTGCCATACAAAAGACAAGCTGGATAAAAGTAATACATGCTTTTGACACTGTATTGTTGAAATCACTTTGAAATAGGAAGTTGCCGATACATTTGTAACATACTTAGTTTGTGACCGGGTGTACCTGAATTTTTAAAATGCCGGTGAAAAAGTCTAAAAATCAGCTCAGGAGGGAAAAAGCGAAGCAAAAGAAACAACAACAACAGCAAGAGCACCAGGAGATAGGCCAAGAGCAGCCAGAGAAAGAGATCAATGCTAACATCAACACCGATAATGTGGAAACAGGAGAATCTGTAAACGGTTCTGCCGCGGACGATGACAGAGTCATGGTGGAGAGTTTGCAGGATTTGATCGATGCTTCGGGTATACAAGAATACAAAAATATACTGAGCCGGTTTCAGGTTAACCAGCTTCAAGACCTAGAAAACTCTCCAACACCTCAGGAGGTAGACCCTTCAAAGGGAAACATCATGTATAGTGACGATGAAGAAAATGGAGACGAGGCCAATGCAAGCGATGCAGGACACCACACGATATCCACTAAAAAAGGCGAACTTGCAAGCAATTTTTCAACCGAGAATAAGGATGAGTACAATGATTTATCTAAATTATCCAAGAGACAACTGAAGAAAAGATACAAAATTCCACTAGCTGTGCTCAAGTCTGAATGTTCGAGACCGGAAGTGATAGAGTGGATGGATGCCGACTCAGATGATCCCAGGTTATTGGTGTACTTGAAATCTTTGCATAACACTGTTCCAATTCCCAAAAATTGGAGTACTAAAAGGGGTTATTTATCGGGAAAAAGAGGTTTGGAAAAATCTCCATTTGAGTTGCCCAAGTTTATTTTGGATACAGGAATCCTAGAAATGAGAGACACTTCGGGAAGTAACGAGGATGAATCAACGTTAAAACAGAGAATGCGAGAAAGGGTTCAGCCCAAGACCGGTCAGCTAGATATCGATTTTAACAAATTGTACGACGCTTTTTTCAAATTTCAAAAAAAACCACAGCTTCTTTCATATGGTCAGGTGTATTATGAAGGTTTAGAAAATTCAGATGAACTTTCCGAACTGAGAGTTTCCCAGTTCAGACCAGGCAAATTGTCTAGAGAGTTACAAATAGCACTTGGAATGATCGACTCAAATAACAATATAATATCAAACATACCGCCGTGGTTTGGAAGAATGAAAATGCTAGGTCCTCCTCCAAGTTACCCATCAATGACAATCTTGGATGATGGAACAATAACTTTCAACAATGACGAAATCGAGTTTACAAATGTTGGAGAACCTGTTGATAAGACTCAGTGGGGTAAGCTTGAACCAGACTCAGAATCGGAACCAGAATCGGAACCTGAGTCCGACTCCGAATCCGACGATGACAACAGAAACACTAAAGATGATATGACTGACTACATTCCAGAGCAAAATGATGTGATGATAGAATCCATAGGAGAAGACGTTGGACTTTCTAACAATAGAGCGGAAACTGTTGATGATCTTGATGATACAAATGAGCCTAAACAGCTATATACAATATTGAAAGAGACTTCCAACAGCAATGATCCCTCAAGTATATACGGATCTGAGACGCTCGCATATGATATTAATAATCAGACTCACAAAAGAAAGCATCCAAACGAACAAGAAACTATCCCTGTACCACAATCCGCTTCTAAAAAGAGTAAACTTGACAAGAATCAGAAATTCAGATTTTAATATGATTGCATGTTGCTAAATAATAATTAGTTTTGTATCATTTAATTAGAATTGTAGTAGTTTAAAATGATAAGTAAGATCTTTTAAAGTTTAATAAAATTTTAAAATAAGCGCCAGATTATATAATTAAAACTGAAAAACATAAATAAAAAAATAAAAATGAAAATAAATATTCACACAAAGAGGGAAAATTTTTTAGAAAGAAGGATCATAATACTGGGACAAATTATATACAGATTGTACCTAGGTAATGGGCAATTTTATCTGAATTGACATTGGCTCGATGTCTATTATTAAACAGAGTTTGCTTAAATCTCTTGTTTCAGTTTGCACATCAAAAGAGTTGTCGAAATTCGGAAAAATCATAGAACTGTCTCATATTTCACTCATGTCTGATTTGCATCTTGCTGAAACTAGCAATAAGAATAGTTTAAAGCCACAGGTTAATATACAGGATGCTAGTATAGTTAAAAAGAGAACTCGCAGTGACGTGGGAGATTTGGCACATGAAGCTCTTCTGTCCCAGTCAAAGCAGACTAATATGAGCAAAAATGATAGTAATAAAGAGGTTTCAGAAGAAGAGGATAAAAAGGTGAAACGGAAAAAACTGAAAGAGAGTAGTAAAGAATCGGTTGAGAAGAAAGAAAAGAAGAAAGAAAAGGATGGAAAGATCAAGAAAGAAAAGAAAGAGAAAAAAGAGAAAAAAGAAAAAAAGGACAAGAAAGAGAAAACTGATTCCCAATCAGACAAAGAAAAGAAGAGCGAAAAAGTCAAACAAACCAAGTCTATAAAGCAAACGGAAACACAGAACCAAGACTCGGACATGATTAATAAAGACTCCTCATCATACATTTTGTCTGTGTCACAAGCTCTAAGTTTGGAATACTTTGTGACTCAACTTCAAAATTCGATCAATAGAATCCTCACAGAATCCCCATCAATTCAACAACTAAAAGAGTTTACTGAAAAAATTAAAAATCACAAGAAAGAGGAGACAAATATGACCGGAAAATTGAACAACAATGAACTCACCGATGATGAAGTATCAGCTCTCACGAGTTTAATTTCAAGAAATCATAAACTACAACTTGCAGCTGAGTTGAAGGACCTGCATAACAATAACAAATTAGCATTATTTGATGATATAGTTGCGTTTGATAAAAATATCAAGGCTAAACTTGAATCTGATGGTAATGAAAAGTTATCGTTGCAGAGCCTGAAATGTGACATCACCACACCGAATTATACAGAAAATTATCAAATAAGTGACGAGGACGACAAGATATACCCACCAACTCTTCCAAAAATTACTGATCAATCAGTTGAGTACCGTGTTTTTATTCATAAATCAATGGTCAATAATGCCAAACATTTAAGCCGAAGTGAAGTTTTGAATTCACATAACGAAAGACTCGAGTTTTTAGGTGATTCAATACTAAATTCTGCGGTCACACAAATATTATATCAAATGTTCCCTAGTGCTTCTGAAGGGGAACTCTCAATAATGAGATCAAAGCTAGTTTGCAATAAGACGTTGACTGAGTTTTCTCATCTATATGGAATGAGTTCAAAGCTTAAAGCAAATATTAATACCGACGAAAATTTTTTAAATGGAAAGCAAAAATTATACTCCGATGTCTTTGAAGCTTATGTTGGTGGATTGTTTGTTTCTTCTAATTTCACTAACTTCACAGCAATCAAAAATTGGTTGTTCAAACTAATGAAACCAAAACTAGATACTTTTCAAAATGAAGATGGTACATTGACTGAAAGTGAAGTTTCGAAAGAAGCCAAAGCAGAGCTTTATGCTTTGATTGGAACTGCTTCAAAACCTCCTAGATATGTTGTGGTAACAGAAGGTAATGGTTCTACAACCAACTACGTAGCCCATTGTATGATGGACGATGAGGTGATAGGAAGAGGTGAGGCCCCAAGTTTTAAAAATGCTAGTTTGAAAGCAGCTTCAGATGCTTTATCTAATAAAGAATTGATAGCAAAATACAGTTTATTAAGATTACAAACTCCTAGAGAAGTCTCTGTTGTTGCCAAAGGTAGTAATAAATCAGATTCTAATGATAGCACAAATTCAACGTCAAGCTCACCTGAGGTTACAGACCTTGTGAATGGGATCAAAGAGTTAGACACGAGTCAATTGAAATCTGATACTTCTTCAGCACAGCTTTCTGGTACTACTGATACCTCGGTTTCAAAAACGGGTATTGATTTAGAGAATGTGGCTTTACCAATACTGGTGCCAGATATTGAAAACCCTGATATTTTAGCCACAAATAGATTGAAGAATGAGTTAACCAAAAAAAGGGCTCTTGTTGAGTTCAAATATACATTTGAAAATGGACTACATACAGCAATTTTAATTGTGAACGATGTTCCTATTTGCAAAGCTGTAGCAACTTCTAAGAAAACTGCCAACCACATCTGTTCCAATTTTGTGTTAGAGAATCCTGAAATACTCAAAAGGTGTTATGTTTTTTAACTTTATTTATACAAGACAAAAAGTTCCCTGTGGTTAGACTCAATGTCAAAAATGAAATATATAAATGCATATCCATAGCAACATAATCAGTCACGTGGCATTTTTTAGTACTACAGTCGTGTCTGCAGAAAATCGGGACGTTTATGAGTTAACAAAAAGCTCTACTTAATTGCATGTTACTAAATTCGAAAATCAAACTAAATAACTAAATAAGCGGTCTACTTTCAACATAAGAATAAATAATTTCTAATCATAGTGTTTTTTTTTTTGTTTTTTTTTTTATTATTTCAAGCCTTCAAGCTATTCCCAAATGAATATGCGCGTTCTCATCATGAATCTTTTCAATTTTTGGACCAAAACTACCAACACACTGAGCCATAGTCATAGAATTTCTTGAAATTGTGTCAGTGAAGTAAAAATTCTCAATCGGATTCTTCAAATTGTATCCACGAACGTTAGCATTGATTGACTTGATTGCTGATTTCAATGCTAAGTCAGCCATTTCTTTTGAGACTGGTTCAATTGTATCATATCTCACTAAATGTGGAGCAATATCATTGATTCTGCTTCTTAGTTCAGTGCTGTTTTCATATGGTAACCCAATACCTAGGTATTCACTCAAAGCTTTGAGTATTGCCCAATCTTCTCTTGCGGCACCAGGTGGGCCACAGGCAGCTCTTGTAATTTGAGCTCTACCTTCAGTGTTAACATAAGTAGCAGATTTTTCAGTGAATGCGGATCCCGGTAAAATAACATTAGCTAATGATGCGCCGAGATCACCGTGATGTCCAATATAGATCACAAATGCGTTTTCAGGAATGATTTCTGGATCCATCTCGTCTGCTCCCAACAAAAAGACAACTTTAGGCTCAACTGTTTGGATTTCAGGAGCAGAAGTATAGAAGCCTATATCAAGCGCTCCAGTACGGGACGCCTCACGGTGAAGAACATTATACCCGTTCCATTCGTCATTATTGAAATTAGCTTTTCCTTCAACAAACTCAGCAATAACTTTTTGAATAGCTAAAGAGTCTTTATTTTCAAAAACACCAGAACCTATCAAAATTAAAGGTCTTTTAGCCGATTCCAATTTTTTACCTAACTCTCCTTTCAAGGCAGTTATCAAATCATTTGCATTTTCTCCTAAATGATTGTATTGGAATGTGGAGTCAAATTCTTCACCAAGATGATGAATTTCCAAATCAGAATTTAGCCATCTACTTCTAATCTTAGCATTCAAAACTGCTGCTTCATGTCTTGGATTAGAACCGATAATTAATAATTGATCGCAATCTTCAATACCTTCAATGGAAGAATTGAAAACATAGTTAGATCTAAAGTCAATAGATGGTAAATCGGTGATAGGGACATCTAAAGCCAAATTATCCGAGTCCAATCTATTGACCAAATCCTTGAGTGCGACCATACTTTCAACATCAACCAAAGGACCTGCGATAGCTTTCACTTCATTTGGACCAGGCTTTATTGCTCCAATTTGTTGAGCAATGTAGCTCAAAGCATCGTTCCAGGTGGCATCAGAAAAGAAGTTGTCGGTCTTGATTAATGGTTTAGTGAGTCTTTGAACTTTTAAAGCGTCGTAACTGAATCTAGTCTTATCACTGATCCATTCTTCGTTAACTTGATCATTTAATCTTGGTAAAATTCTCATAACTTCCATACCTCTGGCATCAACTCTTATAGCAGATCCTAATGCATCCATTACATCTATTGACTCTGTTCTTTTCAATTCCCAAGGTCTTGCTTTGAAAGCATATGGTTTTGAAGTCAATGCACCAACAGGGCACAAGTCAATGATATTACCACTCAACTCACTATTAATATTTCTTTCAATATAGGTACCTATTTCAGAATCGTTACCACGCCCTGCAACACCAAATTCTGAAGCGCCAGCAACATCATTCATAAATCTAACACATCTTGTACAATGAATACATCTGTTCATTGAAGTTTTAACTAATGGACCAATGGCTTTATTTTCAACAGCACGTTTACCAGTCACTTCGTTAAATCTTCCTCGATCAGCACCGTACCTAAGAGTTTGCTCTTGCAAATCACACTCACCACCTTGGTCACAGATAGGACAGTCTAATGGATGATTATATAGCAAAAACTCAGTGATACCCTCTCTTGCTTTTTTAATCTTGTCGGTATTAGTCAAGACAGACATACCATTCATAACTGGCATTGCACATGCAGCTGCCAATTTAGGTGATCTTTCAATTTCAACTAGACACATTCTACAATTACCAGCGATTGCCAATTTTTCATGGTAGCAATATCTTGGAATCATTACTCCAGCTTTTTCTGCAGCCTGTATAATGGAAGAACCTGCTTCTATTGATACATCGATACCATCCACTTTCAAATCAACATCTTTGTAGTTGGGAGAAAATATACTGAAATGTTGTTTCAATTGAGGATTGAAATTGCCAGTTTTTAACCGAAAAGAGAAAGCTTTTTTACATTTAAGAGATCTGGTGAACATTTTTCCCCTCTTTTCCTTTCCTCTTGGAGCACAAAATATGGGTTCACAAACAATTTTTTCAACTAATCAGATTTGAATTCACGTATATCTGAATAGTTGTAGTTATAATTACTAGTTTCTTGTAAAAAGTTTATTAATATAAAGAAATTGGAAGGAACAATTCACAAATTGTGGTAAACTTGAAAGATGCTTGAAAAGAGGTACTTTTAAATCTGTACATATACTCCTTCCCCACTTTTTTTTATGCGCCACACTTTTTAATGTCTAAATAAATACACTAGCCACAAATGTACCCTGATTTCTTTTGTTTGGTAATTGATTATGTAATATAATGTTATGTATCGTCTTTTTAACCGCTGAGTTTCTTGAACTCTCGTCTTTCAAGCCTGATGTTACACTCGATTTCGTTTCGAAACAAGGTGAAACTAAAGTAACAATAAACATTTATAACAAAACTGAATTATAGATCAGCTTAATGTGAATTAACTCATAAAGACGATGAAACGTAAAATTGAGGTAATAATTTGATTTAGCGCTCAACTGAAGTCTTCATATAAAATTTAATACTTAGGGTACTGTAATTGAGATGTAGTCAAATGCACATTTTTCAGCACTTTAATTATACTTTACGAGGGTCAAGCTCTGTGAAACTTGCTGTATTTAAGTTCTGGGGCATTGTATGTAGGTTTCACCATCAAAAAACAAATGATTTATAGAACAAAACAGTTGTATATTCAAAGTCCTTTTTTAGCTCTATAAAGGTATCAGACAAAAAAAAAAAAGCAAAAAAGAACATTTTAATAAAAAAAACAGGATTACTAATTTACAAAAAAAATACCAAAACACCAATTAATACCAATTTATAATCTATAGCCAATCAGACTTTGACTCTTTTAGCATTCTCATCGGTAATAATGTTTTCAATTTTTCTTTTTTCAGCGTCAAAAGAATTTGCTACTTCAACGACACTTTCATCATCTTTCACCGTAGGAGTCAATTTATTCTCAACTGTCGCGGAAGATCTAGAAGTAGGTTCAACAGAGTCTTGTCGACTAGTTTCGCCTGTCTTTCTCTGTGTTTTCTTTTTGAACGCATCTGGACCCTCTGATTCTCTAGTAATAGCTAGTAATAACGTAGCCACCCTTCTTCCTAATTCATTGCTGGTTCTCGACTTGAAGTAAAAAGAAAATTGAAATTCGGGCTCAAGCATTATATCCTGTTTGATCAAATCATAAAGATCAGCACGCTCTAAACCGTACTCATTAACTTTCAACAATAGATATCTATCTTCGACTTCAGTATACAATCTTTTCGAGTTATTAGGTGGATATTGAATCGTCATGGTTTGCAAAGGAGCTTCATACTGTTTCAGTTTCTCGGCTAGCAACTCCTGTTGTAACATGATTTTCTTTAATTTTTTTTCTCTTTGTTCAATTTGGTTAATATATCTTTCATGACCATCTATTTCCTTGTAACGTTTCCAGAACACCTCACTATACTTTTTAACATCTTCTGCATTCTTATGTTTCATATCACCTGCAATGGCTTCATAATTATTTGGACCGTACTTGGCACAACTATGTATAAAACTCATAAAATCTCTTCTGTTCCAATCACCAAATCCTTCTTTTAAATATTTTTCCTTAAGCTCTTGTTCTTCCTCGGTTAATTCAACAGCGTTGTCAATTTTATCTTGTTCTTCTTTCTGTTTTTCAGCACCACGTGCAATTCTTTCTTTCTTATCAATTTTCTCCTCGTCATCGCTAACAATAAACTCATCTTCACTATCTAACTGTTCAGATAACGGAGCTCTATACCCAATCTTCTTCTTATAAGCATATTGTTCTCTAATCAAAAGATTTGCCAAGTCAGGAGGATAAAATTGGAAGTCTTGTAAAGTATACTGTTTTGGAGCTCTCGGCAAAGATGACTTAGGAGTAGGAGAAGATTTCATACTTTGCATAACATCCTTATAATAGTTATCAATTGAATATTGATGTTCCTTTCTTTGTCTCTTTGTTGGATTGATCCAAACATTCAATTTTGATGTCTCTTTCTTTGCAAAATTTTCACCATTCCATTCGTATGCAGATTGATCAGAGGTGAAGTTTTGCAAATCATCTAAACCAAGCTTTGAATACTTAACATTCAATTCACTTGTTCTTTCTTGACCCCTATTTAAGATTGTTTCGATATCATCATCAAGATTGGAACTACCCTCAGATGAATCAAAGACTTTTTGAGCACCATGTTGAATCATATCAAGTAAATCATCTTTGGAATTACCAATTGTAGCGTTTGGCGGCTTACCATTTATATTTCTACCTTGTTGAATAACAAGTTGATCAAGTCTTAATTTTTGAGCAGCTCTTTCCAGCACTTTTTCTTCGATAGCATTTTCAGTCACAAATCTGTACACATAAACTTGTTTCTTTTGTCCAATTCTATGTGCTCTATCCATAGCTTGTAAATCAGCTTGAGGATTCCAATCGGAATCGTATAAAATAACACAATCAGCTGTTGTTAAGTTGATACCTAAACCACCAGCTCTTGTAGTCAATAAAAATACAAATTTGTCAGAATCTGGACTGTTATACTCGTCGATTGCTTGGATTCTATCCTCATGAGCAGTAGAACCATCAATTCTTGAATATTCATAACCTCTGAAGTAACAATAATCCTCTAAAATATCAAGTAATCTACTCATTTGAGAGAAAATCAAAACTCTTGAACCTTGAGATTTGAGCTTTTTTAACAACTTGTCAAGAACAATCATTTTACCTGAGTTGTAAATCAAATGTTCATCAGTTGTATATGGGGGACCTGGTTCAGCGCCTTCAAATAAGTATGGATGGTTGCAACATTTTCTCAATTGCATAACAATATTTAGTAATCTTGTTTTACCTTCTCTTTTACCAACAACTCCATTAACTGCATCAATGTCTTTTTCAAGCAAATTTCTATACCATTTAACTTGCATTTCGGTCATCCCCACATAAACATTAGTCTCAATTTTTGGTAAAAGTGATTTCTCCACGTCAGACTTCACACGACGTAACAAGAATGGAGACAAAACTTTATGCAACTTTTTCACAACTTGATCTTGATTCTCATCACCTTGAGTTTCAAACCATTCATCAAAAACTTCACTGTCACCAAACACATCAGGCAATATGAAGTTTAATAATGCCCAAAGTTCATGTAAGTTATTCTGCAATGGTGTACCTGTGATCAATAATCTTTGTTTCGAGTAAAATAAACGAATAATTTGTGATAGGGCACTTTCTTCATTTTTGATTCTATGTGCTTCATCAATGACAATGTACTGCCATTTAAGTTTACCTAATTTTGATTTTTCTCTAATCACCATTTCAAAAGAAGTGATGCAAACATCGAAATCTGCTTGTAATAATCTTTCTTGAATTAATGTTTGTCTTTCTTCTTTAGTTCCTTGCAAAACAAGAACGTTCACATCTGATGTCCAATTTGCAAATTCACGTCTCCAATTATCTAAAGTAGATTTTGGTACAATAACAAGAAATGGTCCATCAATATTTTTGTAGTATCTAAGATAACCTAAAAATGAGATTGTTTGTAAAGTTTTACCCAACCCCATCTCATCTGCCAAGATACCAGATAAACTATTTTCGTACAACGATATTAACCAGTTCAAACCCTGTATTTGATAGTCTCTCATTTTACCATTAATGTAACTTGGAGATTCTGTTAAAACGGTCGTTTCTTCTTCAAATTCTTCGTCGTGGATCAATTCAGCATCCTCTTCCTTTTCAGTTTTTCTTCTACGTGAGTTTGACGATGATGATTTAGCAGCTTTTCCGGTAGCCTTCTGTTGATCAATTTGTCGAATAAGCTTCATTAATGCCTTGTCTTTTGAAGCATTAATATCAATAAAATGACGGAAAAGATGGGTCAATCCTAGTAGATATTTATATCTTTTAGTTGAATCCTCCACATCTTTCAGCATTTCAGATTTGGCATCTTTGGCAAGCAAAAATCTCTTCTTTCTTTCTTCAAGAGTTTCGTTTGTTTTGAGTTTTTCCAATGTGGGCTGTAGTTTCGTTATTTTAACATTAGTATTGTTAGTAAATTATCTTATATAACGCGTTATATAGCTCGTTTCACAAACGCAAATTGAAAAGCACAAAACTTACCATTTTGCTCATCTTCAGTTGGTTACTATGTTTAGAACAAAAAGCCAATCACTTTGAATATTATTCAATATAAATGTATAGTATTAAATTTGAGTTGGCCACTTATATTGTAAGATCAATTGTAAACTCTTTCACTCGACGTGGATACCCTTGTAGTTTTGATTCAAAGGCAGTAATTAAGAATAATCTGGGTAAGATTTTGTTATATTCAACTTAATCTTCAAACAATAGAATGCTATGTATTTATTTATATATATAATGATAATAATATATGTCAAGGAATAAAAAGGAAAGTGAAGATTATAAAAAGATAAACAGTTTCGTTGTTTTATTTTTTTGAACTGATTTAAAAAAATTTGAGCATGCAGTAGATAATATCGAGACACAAACAGGAGTTGATTTTACATTTGATTTTTCATTCAGTGGTTAGCTACACTTTTTCTGTTCTTTGTTCTGCTTCTTTCTTAAGACTATGGATGTCTCCTGATAGACGTGGTTTAGCTGTACTTTAGACTCTATGATGTTTTTGAAAAACAATTGTTAAAGTTCATTGTACACATACTCATCTTCTCTGAGAATTGGCTACAAGCACCCATAAAAAATGTCTTCGGCGCCTACCACCGAAAGATTGACATTCAATTACGCTGTATATGTAGCTGTTTCCAAGATACCAGAAGGCAAAGTTACTACGTACGGCCACATTGCCAAGTTGCTATATAGACCTCAAAATTCTAGGATGGTTGGTCAGGCTTTGAAAGAGCTCTCTTATTTTGGCTCCTTGTTGGACCTACCCGATGTTCCATGGTGGAGAGTTGTCAACTCACGTGGTTGCATCTCGAGGAGAGAAAACGCCAGCAGTGTTCCATTGCAGGCTTCATTATTGAAGGAAGAAGGTGTCGAAGTTACTCAAGATCGGCTTGGTGACTACCACGTCAGTCTCACGAAATACGGATGGTTTTCAATTCTTGCAGAAGAGCGTGAAGGTTCAACTAACGATGATTCCGGTAATCAGAGTTAAACAGCTAAATGTAACTTTAAGTGAGTTTAGTGTATTACTATATTTTGTAAAGTGGAAAAGAAAAGAAGCAAAAGCTGTTTATGTCACACGGTGACGGATAGTAGTTATTATGTACATGTATAAAATTTAGTGAACTAGAAATTGTGGTGAAAAGATATGTTTTGTTATCATAGAGTTTTCGAAATCTGCTAACTATCTTGTGCAAGTGATGAAACTGAGCGACTTTTAGGTTTCGATTGTCGCTTCTTTACCACATCCTTAGAAGTACCTTTAGGCTGATCTTCCTTATAGGTATTCTCCTTGTTTAAAGAGCTCGTAGAAGAATTTAGCACTAATCCCTTTTGGCGATTTGAAACAGCTTTATTACCTTTTGTAGAAGATCCTGTTTTGGCTTTGGAGTCCTTTGAGTGATCTTTAGACAGCTGACCTTTATTGTGTTTTGAATTTCCTTTCTTGGAACCATTATTAATTTTGTTTTGCATTTGCATTTGTTTTTGAACCTTGGCGCTTTCTTCTTCCCACCAACGGGCAAAAGCTTCTTCTTCCTGTATCTCTTGTATTGATTTTTGAACAACTGGTTTCATTTTTTGCTCTTTGAGTAAACGTTCCTCTAACAAGATTGACTCAAATGATGGGGCCAAATTCATAGGGGTTACAAATGATGATGAAGGCGCAGAAAAAGTAGAAGTTTGTTTGGCTTTATCAGCCCAAGTTAAATTAGTAGTAACCGGTTTCACATTGATCTTAGTGGAATTTGGCGTTGTAACTTCGGGCTTATCGACTTTTGCAACAGACTTCCATGGATTGGCTGTAGTAGGACTTGTTCCTCCCATTGAACCCGGAGTTTTAGCCCAGGGTGCTACTACTGATGATGCCTTGGGCTGTGACAACATGTTTTGCTGCTCCTTCTGTTGTTTCTTTCTATCCCTTTGTGATTGTCGTGGCATATTCATTTTATTCGCTTTAATTATAGGCTCTGCTACTGATTTATCTTTCGACTTGTCACTCGAACTGTTGTTATTTGATAAATTCAAGTTGATTAATTCGGAAAGTGAGGGCTGATTAGTTTGTTGTGGTGCTGAAGGTGCTGAAATAGGAGGCAAAACAGAACTCCATGCTGGTTTATTGCCTTCGGAAGTAGTTACCGGGGGTATTATTGAGTGGTTGATTCCATTTGAAGAGCATGGCTTACTGCTGGTGGATTGTAGGGCGTCGACTTGTGAATTGACGAGATTTGTAGACGAGTTATTGGTTGAGTTCAACAAGGTCAGGTCAGACTTTCGTCTTTGAACAGACTTCTTTCTATTTGTAACTAACGTGAAGTCATCTTTGGCCAACGGATCTCCGTCTTCTATGGCGCTTTCGTTACTCATTGTGTCAGAGCTCAAATTGGACCCTAAGGCGGAAAGTGTATAATTCGAGAAAGATGGTTTTCTATTTGATGAATCAACATAACCGGGAGTATTGACCATGCTTTCGTGTATACGACGAGCTGACGATCTTCTTCTTCTCTCGTGTGAGCTCAATTTCTGTGGGTCTTGTGTGCTTTGAGGTTCTTGAGCATTTTGTTTATTAGACTCATTGTAAAAAGGTCCAAGAGCCTCCCATAACAAAGGATGGACAAACTCCCCATTGAAAGTGTCCATATCATTGATGAATCGCTTGATCAATATTGTTGAATCAGTCTTCAAAAACAATTGCTTATAGCTGGAACTAGAATCCGGATAGTTTAACGTGTTGAACCATTTCATTGAACTATCAATTTTCATTAATAATTCTTCATCATCACTATTATCAAGAAGGAACTGATTAAAGTCGCTATCAAGAAGAAGTACATCCAAGTTATTGTAAATAAACCACAAACAGTTTTCAAACAGCTTAGAAGCTTTCGAGCGGTAAGCGTGTAACGTTATTAAACCTATATTGTGGAGATTAATGAAGTCTTTAAGTAAAAGCTGGGAAATATCAGACAATTCATCAAGCATTAACTCATCACTCAATTCCATCAAGTCCAAACAAAAATTTATAAAAGAAGGAATATCTTCGCATTCTTCAACATCATTCAGTAAATTTGTGTATGAAACTCCATGGATATACTTTAAAACAACCAAAAACACTGAATGTGGAATGTGCTCAAACGAAACAACGTAAGGCTCATCAGATGTGAACCATCTCTTTGAAAACATAGTTTCAAAAAAAGTACTTCTTGTAGCTAATAAAGGAACATAAACCTTCATGGATACGTCGTTTTGCAAATTAACCTGGGCCACGGTATTTGATAACTCTGAATCAACGTTAATTGTATCTAATAATTCTCTCAAGTCTGTAAGTAAATCATTTTGAGAAGTGACTCTTCCCATTTGATTGACAATTCCTATACATCTTGCCAAGGATTCAAAAGATTCTCTAGACCTTTTTATTTCCTGTGGAGCTTTACTCAAACTTGGCCAATCGGACCAAATATCAAGATATATATCAGTGTATAAGAAATGCAAAGCTATCAAAACAGCACGCAAAGTTATATTTCCCGATATTTCAAGCTGAGAATTTGACAAACTTTTCACAAGAATATTTTCCCTTTGAATGGTGTGTCCCACGTTGCTAATAATTTTATTAAGTGATTTAGAACGTAACTTTAAGATGTCTTTATGAACTGCTAATCGCAGTTGTATTCCTGTTTTTTCGTCTTTGACAAGCACTTCATAATCATAAAGCTTTCCTTTCTGCAAATCGTTCAACGACAACCAGTATTCTAAATCGTCAGATTTTAAAAGGTCTCTTAGTCCTTCAATATTAGACTCCGATAATGTAAGCATATTGTCTTTTGGGCTTTTCAAGCTGGTCCATCTCTCAGATGAATTATACTGAAAAGTGTCATTTGAAGAAAATTGTAAGTCACTTGAATCAACTTCCTCATCGCTATCTTCACCACTCGAATCACCTTCAAATGCTAACATATCATCCTCTGTAGAAAAAGAGTGGCTTGATTTATAACTGAAATGGGTTTTAAAAGTTTTTGACTTTAGTGGTTTCCACTCATCTTCCTTATCTATTATAGTTGAACTTTGTAAATATCTATCTTCCAAAACGTTCAATGGTGACAAACGAGCAAAATCCAACAGAATTGTAGATTTTTTCAGTCTATGAGGTGCCAAGTCAACATCATCTCTGAGAAAAGCAAACTTGGAAAATAATGGGTCTGTGACAATTTTCACGACTTTGTTTAACGCAGGAACTTTCACAAAATGATACTTGCTTGACTGACTAGAGGAAATACTGTTTGTGGTTCTTATTGAACTGGATAACTTAGCAGAAGTTCTTTTGCTTCTTTTATAGGCAGAACCGTCTTTCACACAAATGACAATTTTTGCGTCATTTGAAATATCAACATCACGGCAACGAAGATGATCCTTTTTAGCCTTCCAGACAGTAGAGAATTTCAACCCTTTGTTAAAATCGACAGACGTTTTGACTTGGGAATCTATAACAAATTCAAGGACGTCACCATTATCTAGAAGTAAAAGACAGTTGTGACAATTCTTTTCTGTGACCATCTTGACAATGTTTTTTTTTCTTGAAAGTGCGCTTGGCTTGAACAAGGTAAAATTTTTTTCATTAAAATTGTTTAATAAAGGAGGTATAACCTTAACGTGAAACCCATTCATGTAAATGTGAATCTCATCTGAGTCATTCAAAACAATTGTGGCAAAATCTGTAGCAGCTACTTGTTTTATACTTCCATATTTAAACTGCAAAACTTTTGGTGAAACTTCACTTAGGCCAGCTGAACTTGTCATTGAAGAACGCCCGTTAAGACCTTTAGAGTCACCCGCAGTTGAGAACCCAAATTGTCCTATATTCAAACCCCAGATATAAATCTCATTTTTAGTATAAATTAACGAATGGAATTTGGAGCATGATGTTCCAATAATTTTTGATGACTTTGGCTTTTTCTTCAAATCACCGCCAAGAACTTGTTTCGGAATATTTGAGACAGGTTCTAACTTATCAGATTGAATTTCAACCGAATAACCAAGCTGTCCATATGTGTTTGAGCCCCAAGTAAAAACTTGGCCACGGCTAGTTACAACGATTGTGTGGTCATCACTCACATCTGTGTAAATGACTTTCGCATTGGCAAAAGTTGGAATAGCGACAAAAGTATCTTGAGGGTTATGATGACCTAAACCTAATCTACCTCTACTACCTAAGCCGGAGATAAAGATGTTAGCATGATTGTCATTAGTGAGCACAAGATTATGATTTTTCGACATTTTAATGTCTCTTATTCTAGGTAATGAGATCCGATCACTAATATTGGGGAAACTTTTGAAGTCCCCATAGTTGATCTTCAATTTTCTGAGATCTACAATGTTCAAATGAGTACAATCGGCATCCTCTTTGATCAATCCC
Organism: Ogataea sonorensis; assembly: GCA_037951595.1. Taxonomy (NCBI): domain Eukaryota; kingdom Fungi; phylum Ascomycota; class Pichiomycetes; order Pichiales; family Pichiaceae; genus Ogataea; species Ogataea sonorensis. The sequence continues at coordinate 738,223 of JBANDG010000010.1, forward strand.
GATAATAGTATCTCGGAGCCACCTCTATTTGGATCAAACCAGTTGATAGAATATCTATCTTTAGTTAATGACTTGCTTGTAGCTGATTCTTTTGTGTCCTTCCTATATCTACTTTCAATGTTAATTTGGGATATTTTGGATTTATTTGCTTCCGATTCTAGCAAAAATGCAGACCTTTTCCTCATTTTCTGTCTTAATGATAACTTTTCTCTCTTTTTTTCATTGTTTGGTTCGTCTCCGTCTGATTCGTAGCTACCGATACTTTCTGGTATCCATCTGAGCCTTGAACCATCATTTTCACTACTTAACAAATCCAATGGTGTAAATCCCTCTCTATCTTTTGATTTTATTAAGTTTGTTGCTGCATTTGTATTAAGTAGTATTTGAGCAATAATGAAATTCTTGTGAAAAATTGCAAAATGAAGGCAATTCCAGTTACTCTCAAAATCAGTTGTGAGTATGTTTAAGTTCGGGTTTTTCAATAGTTTTTTCAATAGATCATGTCTATTTGCTATGCATACTATATGCAATAGTGTTCTTCCATATATGTCCCTTTTGTCTAAATCTTTCTTTGGTAAAGAAACCAACGAGCTTAAAAATTTTTTACTAACAAAGTTATCTTCGTTACTCAGAGCTCTTTGGCCTTCAATAGTAGGTTCTGGAGAAGAAGATAAACTTCTCCACTTCCTACTTTCAACTGCTGCGGATGTGAACTGTGAATGTGACAGGATAATGAGACTCATGTTAGCAAATCAGTCTGAGTAAATGGGGGAAAACACGCAGAAAAAAATGTACTTACTTTTAAAACATTATTTTGGGATATAGGTACTGCAAAAATGTACCTTTCTAATTATTCAGTAATCTATAAATAATATTCAAAGGAAGTAACTTCGATGTTAAAATGAAATTCGATGGGTTTCTCTGTACTCTTTTGACTTTTGATTGGTGACTGTGAAAAAAAAAAAGTTATATTTGAAAAGTCTAGAAAATCTATAAGACAGTTTGGAACGGTTCTGAATATTTGAAAAAGAATGGTTAAAGAAGTTCTGAAAAGAAAAGAAGGGTATAAATTTATAAGAGGCCCTCTTTTAAACCCACGTTCGTTATATGTGATGTCTATTTTCCTACTAAAAGGTTAAAAAGATCTTCACCAGAACTAGTTGACGTCGATCGACGCTATAATCGACGCAAGATAGTTTTTTCCCAATTTTTCAAGTCTAAGGACTTCTTCACCAGAGTGCTTTTATAGCATCTTCAATGTTAAATGATCATGAACATGATACAATAAGTTGTACAGAAGAATACTCAACCGTTAGTTGCTAGTAAGAGACAGCTTATATACAGGGAGGCAATAAATATTGAAGGTTAAAAGCTAGTGAGATACTAGAACATTTGACAAAGAGCGACACGGAAACACAGTTCAACTGAGGAAAGTCCTATCGAAATCTACATAAATAACTACTATATCGCCATATAATGTCACTTTTTTTTAACGGTGGAGGGTCCCAGGTTGACGAGGAGAAGATGAGACTAGCTGAGATTCACTATGATGCTATGGCCGCTACTCTTCAGACGATTCAAACTGGTTGCAGACGTAAGTGTATACCTGCTGAGTACGGGGAATCTGATTTGAACAAAGGTGAGACTACCTGTGTGGATAGATGTGTACAAAAATTTATGATGGCTAACAGAATTATAGGGTCAATTGCACAATATAGAAGATTCGATGAACGAGATCTCAGACATTTTGAAGATATCAAAAGAAAGTATTTGAGAGGTGATCCAGACCAGGGGAGGTAGGTACAAGTGGACTCTAAAATTTACATAGATTTGAGAAAATGGGAAACTGTGAGTGTTTTACTCAAGTGTAATGGAATGGTTATTGATTTTATCCTCTTTTCTTTGTGTTGTAATGATATGAATGCATGTATATATTTTTCTAATTTGAAGTGATAAAAAGTTAAAAAGTTACAGTAAATAGCTCTAAGCTGATAATTTATGAGACTCTGAATTTGAAGATTTAACCTCGGCTGTATCTCCGCTCAAGTCTTGTAACTCCATATCATCCGTTACATCTTGATGTTGCAGTAACGAAGAAGACAAGTTAGAATTTGAGCTGGAATTTGCAAGGGTAGAGTCCTGATTGAAATCCGTGTCTTCGTTATCATATATAATAAACTCGCTATTGTCTGCTTCATGGATGTCAAACTTGATTGGGTCTTGCTGCCATATATCATTGAAACTGATTGATTCATAAGACCATCTACAGTATAAATCATTTATAGCCAACCCATGACCATCAGCACATTTTTCAACGAAAAACCACCAAAAAACAGCGAGTGATGAGCCAGCAATTAAGTCTATGAAATAATGATGTGTAAGATACATGGTGCTGAACCATAACCAACAAACATAAAAACACCAAACGACTGTAAATTTAGGAAATAGCCAAATCAACCATAGAGCATCCATTGTTGAACAACCGGAATGCAGAGAAGGCATTGCGCCAAAGATCAATGGGGAATGAGTGAAAGTTGTGGTATATAAATCCACGCCTAAAAGCTTATCTATTCTCCCTAATCCACCAGGAGATCCTTCCATAGTGTAATTTGCTTTATCTAAGCCATGTAAGATTTTGTACCAAGGAGGAGCAGCTGGAAATAACAGATTCTGAATTATAACACCACATAGGTTCATATAACCAAAAGCAAAAGCATATTTCGGTAAGGTTCCAGGCGGACTAAATATAAAAATAAGGGCCGCAACTATAAATGGGAAGGAAAAATGAATGATTCCATATGGCACCCAAGCTATAATATCTAATACCGTATTTGTAGTTGATGATAGAACGGAGGATAAGTTATCGCCGTAGATGATAGTTTCCACGGCCGGTAAAACTTTGACCGAGATAGGAGGTCTTAAAACCATCGGAATATGGCTTGATGAAAAAAAGATGAAAACCCAAGTTAAAATTGGCAATGCATTATGTATAAGTTGTGATGTGAGTGGAATGAGCAGCAGTGTTAAATATGCCGGGATAAATAACAGTTTGATTATTATTGGGAAGGGGACTATTATTAGCGTGAAAAGATTCACTGAAAATAAGATTGAGTAGTGAAGAATTGTCTTCCATGTTATACGATCTTTATTAATCAATATTTTCTTTATTGTTTCCCTCGGATCTAGAGAAGTCGTCAGCTCCGGAAGTGTATTACCTATCTCCTTAGAATGTTTATACTCAGATATGAGTTTTGAAATGACTAAAACCATCCTTGCTTATTGAAAGATAGACACCAACAAGTTAGTTTTTAGTTAAGTAATTGTGATCAGATCCTATTGCAAAACATGACAAAGCAGCCCAAGATAAAGACAAAAAAAACGTTGAAAAAAGATAGATCTTTGTGATAATACATGTTTTTAGAACCTCTGTTTACTTTTTTCAGTTTTCTTAGCATAGATCTGACAGATCTGGGCGCTTAAAATAAAAAAGAAAAAAAAAAAAAAAGATAGTTGGTTTTGCGTCGATAAACGTCGATAGACGTATTTGAACTAGCTTATAGTCAAAACTGTCAAAACTGAAAATTCGTCACAAATCTTTCTGTTAAACCTGAAGAACTTCATTAAGGCTGTGTTTCCGTATCTTGCATGGTGTGACTTCGACTGGAAACAAGTGGTTACAGCGATAAAGCTCACCATGATTGAGTCACTAAATTGAAGCATATATATCGAGAGAAATGTGTCATTCCCAAGATAAATCAAAATCAAATACATAGTACACTGTTTTTGATAGGCTGAAGAGAATTGTCGAGACACAAGACGCAAAACAGACAAAGTAAAAATGAATTTAGATTTAGATAAAGAACCAAAAGGTGTTAAAGAGCAAGAGCCAATAATCTTTGCACCAAAGACATACCAGTATGATAAGTCACAATTGAACAAACAAGACATTGAACAATTCAAAAACGATCCAATTGAACTTTTCCATCAGTGGTTTGAAACAGCTACTAAAGAATCTAATGATTTGATTCCAGAATGCACAACCTTATCAACCGCTAGATTGCCAAGTGGTAGAGTTTCATCTCGTGTTGTCTTATTCAAAGAGTTAGATCATCGTGGGTTTATCATTTACTCGAATTTCAACACTTCTAAGAAAGCCAAAGATATTGAGAGTAATGCATATGCAGCATTGAACTTTTTCTGGAAAGACTTACAAAGACAAGTGAGAATTGAAGGTTTGGTTGAATTTGTTGACGAAGAAACTAGTAATCGTTATTTCAGTACAAGACCAAGAGGTTCTAAGATTGGTGCATATGCATCACCTCAAAGTCAAGAATTAGTTAATGATAGAGAAGATTTAGAGAATTATTACAAGGAGTACGAAGAGAAATTTAAAGATTTAAAAGATGATGAAATTAAATGTCCTCCAAAGTGGGGTGGTATTAGAATTGTTCCGCTAGAGATTGAATTTTGGCAAGGTAGAAAGAGTAGATTGCATGATCGTTACACATTTACCAGAGAGTCAATTGATGAAAAGGATTGGAAATTAACTAGAATTGCTCCATAATAGATTTAGACGGAAGAAGAAAAAGAGAGCGATCGGGATTGCAGTAACGAGCATTATTGGCAATTGCATTTACCTCAACTATGTACATTTGTTTACGGAATCGGATTTGTAATAAAAGCAAAGAATGCTTTACTTTTTAAAAATTAAAAAAAAAAAAAAAGAAAAATATAAAGAAAAAAAAATCGATCATCGTAAATAGTTTAAAATCTAGCACATTTCAGAAAATACAATAACTAAAATGAAAAAATTTATAATTTGTTAGCGACAGTTGCGAATTCTTCACCTTGGATGTAAGCAACCTTTAATTCTAATTCAGATGGTTGTCTTGAACCATCACCGGCAGCAATGGTACCAGCACCCCAAGCGGAACCACCGTGGACTTCTTGAATGTTTGATAATTCAGCAAAAGCCTTGGTGTAACCTAATGGAACGTAGATCATACCGTGGTGAGCTAAGATAGATAAAGAGTTGACAACAGTCATTTCGTTACCACCACCGGTACCGGTAGAGACAAAGATACCAGCTGGCTTGTGGTATAAAGCACCAGAAGCCCATAAACCACCAGTACCATCAATGAAAGCCTTGAATTGTGATGGAACATTACCGAATCTGGTTGGGATACCGAATAAGAAAGCATCGTATTCTTGTAAAGTTTCATTTGAAGCAATTGGGAATTCTGGTCTTGGTGGAGCGTGTAAAGCGGTTAAGACTTCTTGTGGTAAAGTTTCAGCAACTTGGAAGATGTCAGCAGTAGCACCGGTAGCTTCAACACCCTTCTTGACTTCCTTAGCTAAGGTAGCGATATGGTGGTATAATGAGTAGATAATAATTGCAACTTTAGCCATGTTTGTTTAGATTGATTTGATTTTGTATAGATATATAATTAAATATTTCCTTGAATTAAAAATAAAACTTTAAGAATAAATGCAATTGAGGTAGATTAATCGTCAATCAAAACAAAAGAAGAATTCAACTCTCTTATATATTCAAACCACAGTATCATTAAACGAATAGAGAAAGAAGGTAACGGGTTAGAGACAAAAAAAGAAACAATTCATGAGCGCAGTTTAGAGAGAACATACACCATACTGCACACACAAGAAAAAAAAAAAAAAAACACACTGGAAGAAAGATGTATGAGTCCGTCTCTCTTAATAATTGCTTACTACTAGCTTACGCTGCATTGCCACTCGCTCACACCCCCAAACCTGCAACTGAAATCTGGCATTTCCTCGAGAGAAAAAGAAAAAAAAAGCAACGGATGGGCTGAAGCGTATCTTGACAAATAAGTTACTAATGGTGTACTAAATTAAAATGCGGCGTTATATATGCGGCGGCGGCTGACAATGCGGCTGAAGTCACGTGTAGAAAAAAACACACACACACAAGACGATAGCCACCGATCGAGCACTCTTTAAGAGTAACTTGAGTTTCTTTACCCAATACAGTAGTGTATATATTTCTAATTAGCGACAAAGTGCAACATTAGTGGAAATATAGACCTCAGTTGATTGTACTTCAACGACAATGTTTAGCACGCTTGAACCACAACTAATGAAACGGATACACGTTAGAAAACTAATCAATCTGGCATTGCACCCATGCACCCAAACAATCACCCAAGCTGTGCTTTCGCTTTTAACGCAAGTTTTCTTCTTCTTTCGTTGCAGAGCACGATTCTTTCTATAGGTTGCGTGGCGTGTGGCGCGCCCAACCAATGCTAAACAAATGTATCTGACGGGGGGCGCTTTCTTGGCATAGTAAGGGGTGTGCACTGCCGTTTCTCGATTACTCTGTATTTACTCATTGCTGACTAAACTGATAGTAATTGATTTACCTGTTGTCGTTTCAGTACACGTATGTATGGTGTATCTCTGTAATTTTCAATCACTTGTACAAATGTCATTTTTGGGGTACATTTTCTCTGTGTTTGTCATCTAAGAGTAATACTGATTAACAATTCATACAAGAACAGAGGATAACATCTACAGTCACCTACTTTGGGCAATTGATTCGGGACTCGATTTTGGTAATATGACAGTACGGGATACGGGACTGAATTCACGGTACTCTAAGGTAATACTGTTTTTTTTTTTCTCTTAGTATTAAGTTTTTGTTTTTTTTTTTATTATTATTTTGAGTAAACACGGCAATTAACCTGTTACTTATCAGCTAAACTTGTTTTGACTTGCATTGTGCAATTTACATACAAGCTGGCCAATTTAGTAATAGTAGCAGCTAATAATAGTAATCGCTAACAATTTGGCAGTGTGTATGTATGTAGTCAGCAGTTTCCTCGGTGGCTCTTTATTCAGCCTGCGCTTGCTTGTTTCTTTTTTTTCTGTTTCCACTCGTTTCTTTTTTTGCATGCAAGTCTCTGAACCACATTATATGTTTTTTTCTTTTCTGTTTTCTAGACACTTTCTCAACTTGTTTTGCTTTTATATATACTAGTCAAACTGTTGAAATTGTAAAGTTGTTTTTCTTTGACAAAAGACACAATTGAAAAAAAGGTTGATCTTTTGATTCTGGTTTAGACTTTTACGTATTCTGTTTCATACTGTACTTAATTGAATCCACATATTAAATCTAACAAACATGGCTAAATTTGCTGTAAGTGGATATTTGTCATTCTTAACGAGCAACCACGCAACTCAATAGACTCTTCAAATACTAACTTTTTGTTTTGTAACTTTGTGTTTTGTTTTTTCTATTTTCATTTTTTATAGGTTATCATATATTCGACCTACGGTCACATAACCACTTTAGGTGAATCAATTGTCAAAGGTATTGAATCTACCGGAAATAAAGCTGAATTATTACAAGTTGAAGAAACATTATCTGAAGATGTGTTGAAATTAATTCATGCAGCACCAAAAAATGAAACTATTCCAGTTATTAAAGCTTCTCAATTAACCGAATACGACGGTTTCGTTTTTGGTTTCCCAACTAGATTCGGTACTGTTCCAGCTCAAATCAGTAACTTTTTTGATCAAACTGGTGGTTTATGGGCTACTGGTGGTTTATATCACAAACCAGCTGGTATTTTCATCTCAACAGGTTCAGGTGGTGGTAAAGAAACTACTGTCAGAAATGCTTTATCATATTTGGCTCACCATGGTATGATTTACGTTCCATTAGGTTACGCCAAGGCATTTGGTGAATTATCTAATACTCAAGAAGTTCACGGTAGTACACCATGGGGTGCCGGTGGTATTGCAGGTTCTGACGGTTCTAGACAATTCAGTGAATTAGAATTACAAGTTGCCTTCATTCAAGGTCAAGAATTTGCTACCATTGCTGAAAAAATTGTTGCTCCATCCTCAGCTGCTCCTGTTGCTGCTCCAGCTGATGTTGCTGCTGCTCCAGCTAAAGAAGAAGCTGCACCAGTCAAAGAAGCTCCTGTTGAGAAAAAACCAGTTGCTGAAGCCAAGGCTGCTTCTCCAGCTCCAAAACCAGAAGAAAAGAACGGTTGTTGTGTTATTATGTAAAATTTAATTGCAGTTTTCGTACCAAAATGTTTCAAGAAAGGAGAGAAAGAAACTAATTTATTACAATAATTGAATCTCTGTTTTTTTTTCTCTTTTTTTTTCTTGTCTTTCTGTCTCTCTTCTCACTACTTTAATTTTAATATAATTTAATTTCGTTTCTCCATGTTTCTATAGTACAATAAATAGTTTCTCTATTCTTTTAATACTATCTAATTTTGATTATTACATTATACGTTTCGTTTATGTGCATGCTTAACATTAAATGATTACCTTGGTGTAACAATTGTCTTTTTACCAATTTTTTTAACTTTTGCGAATTTGATCAAAAACTTTTCAGTTTTCAGTTTTTTAACATTGACATTCTCAATAAAGGGTTCAATTTCAGTCAATTCCCACTGACTCTTGATCTTGAATAGTTCCCTAAGTCTTGCTGAGATATCTTCACTCAAGTCGGATTCGTTTAAATATTTAATCTTGTTTGAAATTACAACATAAGAACCTTTAAGATACTCAAGTTTCAAATCTGGGTTATAGCCAAACGGGAAGAGCAATTTCAGGTTGATTAAAAACTCATCAACGGGCAACGTCCCAATGGTCTCTTTTAGTAATAGTGTGCCGAATAATTTCACAACTTCAGAGTGATTTAACTTGTAATGATTATCAATCTCAACTGAGTATTTCTTCAAGATGGCTTCAATTATAGCTTTTGGGAAGTTTGAAGAGTGGTCTGTTTGATGATTGTAAATCTCATTAACAGTATTTTCCAATTTGAAATTTTCGTTCCATAGATCATTCAAGACAAGCCAGTCTAGTATTAGCAAAATACACAATTTTGATAGTTTATCCGATAGTATGAAACATGTATTGATAGATTCTATATACACCAATCTTGCGGAGACTTTCAGTTTTTCAAACTGCTCAATTGAGCATGCCGAGTCTTGGAAAATATCACTATAGCTCAAATTCGGGAACTTATCTTTCTGGTCTTTCTGGTCCAGCTGATTAAGATCATATAAAACTGGCACGTTGTGTAAATTTAAGACTGGTTCGCATTCATTCAACACAAGTTGAGAGTCAAACGACTTGAAACAGCAGTAATCAGGACTATTTTCAAGCTTGTTCAGCAACATCATGCAATTGGAATGATTCTGTTGCCGTATTTTGAATGTTTTCTTACTTGTAACAAGAACAGGGAAATCTGTTGTATTGTTGGACTTTAAGTATAGTTTCTCCTTTGATTTTGAATCTTCAATGATCTTTAAAACTTCATCGTTCAATTCTAAAAGCTTTAATTTGTGCTTAGGAGTCGGGTCGTTGATTGTGTTTAAAGTTGTATAGATATTCATCTTGAATTTTCAATCTTACTTGGATCAAATAGGTGATTGAGTCACTTTGATTAAACGAGTAGTATATTTACAATTACACTTTAATCAGTATCAACTCTTTTATCAAGACATTTCTTGTTTCTTTTTTTTTTTCAAACGCGAGATTTTTCAGCAAAAAACGCCAAACAAGTTTTTTACTCTTTTACAAGGTAATATTTGCAATAATTTGTGCAGATTCAATTAAATTATAAACGGATAATGATGGGATATAAAACATGTTGTAAAGAGGAAAATAGTGTAAAAAATGAAAAAAATGAAAAAATGAAAAAAAAAAAAAATAAAAACAGGAAAAGAAAAGTTGAAAAATGTTGTGAGAAAAGCATAAGCAATTGCTTATTTGGGTAAAATAAAATAGTAGTACATTGAATCTATGATAGTTTAAGAAACCATATAGTCCTGATATGACTCGTGTATATATATATTGGTATATTCTTTTTCTTCTTTGACTTACTTCATGAGTTGGCGACTGGGCGTAATGATTCAAGAAGTGGACAAAGTGTTGATGTTCAAGACTTAATCAATGGATGGAGTATTTTACACATCACTCCAATTAAGCCTTTCTTGATTTTGGTTTTGAAGCTGGGGTGGCTTTGACTTGAGATTCAGTTGAGGTTGATTTTTTAGAATCTGAAGATTTGGAAGCTTTCTTGTTGTAAACTTGAATATAGAAACTGATAAACAAGACCAAATAAGAACTTAAAATCATATAACCATAAGCTGCAGCTTCTGGAGTACCATAACAATCACCTTTGTAAGGTAAAATATGACTGAAATATTTATGAACATAAAAGTTGTAAGTTGCAAAATAAACAAAGACCAAATCGATTAAAAATTGAATAATTTGGAATCTTGTAACCCATTCTTTCCACCAAACTCTAATACCTCTTGAAGCTAAGAAATAATACCAGTACATTAAGATATGAACAGCTAAATTTAAGACAATTGGGACCCATTCAACTGCAGTGTGACCGATTAATTGAGTGTAACATAATAAACCAGTAGCACCATGATGGTAAACATGTAAGAATCTTAATGGTTTTCTTCTCAAGACTAAGAAAACTGTATCAATCAATTCAACAAATTTTGATAAGTAATTCAAATAATATAAAGTAACCAATTTTTGAGTATAAGCACCTTCATTACAAATTGCGTAAAAGATACCATTATAAAAAATTAAAGGAACAATTTGTTCAACAACTAATAAGAATAAAAATAATGAAATTAAAGTTAAAATCAAATTATGAATTTGGAATAAACCATTTAATTTGATTGGTTTTGCGTTTAAAGTTTTCAAAACAAATTGACCACCTAAAATAATTGTCAAATATAATGTGACAACAATCAAAGCATCTCTTGAATTTCCCAAGAAAGTTTTATTTTCAATAAATTTAAAATCATCGGCTGGATAACCAACAACCAAATTGAAAAAATGGTTAAAAATTGGCCATAATTGTAAACCAAATGGATGTGCAATGGATGGTGATGAATACTTGATGTATTGCGGCAAGTCTAGGTTATCTATAAAGGAAGACATTTTTATTTTAATTTAGTGAAAGTAATCCCCAGCAGAGAGAGACAGACGAAAACACACACAAGAAACGAAGAAAAAAGAAAGAAGTAAGAAATAAAAAAACACTTTAAAAAAACATAAAATTAGCTGTTTGGAAGAAAACAAATGTAGTCTAAACAAGCAAAAAAAAAAAAAAAAAAAAAAAGAATCAGAATCAAAACAAATACAACAACACCGTAAGATTGTGGTTTATTTGCTTTTCCAAGCTTTTACGAAACAGTGGAAAATCGTCTAAGTAATACAAGGGTTTGTTTGGATGCAAGAGTGCACGGTAAGGGAAAAAGATTTGAAATTCTGTTAAGTGTTGAACAAACGTGTATAAAACAACATTTACAACAATAAGATTTGACAATAAGGGTACCAACAGAACAATAATAATAGAATAGAATCCATCCATACATCTATCCATCCATCAACAACAACAACAACAACAACAACAACAACAAAGGCATCAACAGCACTCACTAATAACAAATCAGAGAAATTGAAAAGAAATTTTTAAAAAAAGGCGTGTGGCAACCAATAACCGTGAAAAATGGAAATATGAAAATAATTACGTAACGTATGAAGTAATACAGGATGTAGCATTTTTTGTAAAAAAAATTATGTAATTATTTATGTAAGAGTGACTTTTTTAAGATAATGATTGGTGTAAGGGTTCGTGTAATGTTTGATTATATAATCGTTTACGTATTTGCGGCTGTTACATGTCTGTAAAGTGAGTTGCCGATGATTAATGTCACTCGGCACGGATGGCTGTACAACAACATCAACAACAAGTACAGGGCGGGCTGCTTGACAAACTACTAGCTGTACTCTGATTCGATCGATCGGTCTCTGTTGTGGCCACTCAGCAATAGCCAGTATTTGCACTGGGTGTTTACACGGAGCTAATGCTGTAATTGTTAAAATGGGCGGCTGAACCGATGTACACACCCTGTAATTACTTTAATGGGATGGATAAGCAGTTGAGTGTTGCAATACTTCTTGGCTTTCCAGGTAAATGAGTATGTTCTAGTTCACCCATCTATCATCCATCCTTCCATCCTTCCATAACTCAGCCAGCCAGCCGGCTTTGCGCGGCCGGCTGGCTGTAGTAACACAAACAAGACTTTCAGGGGCATGTTAAAGTACGCTAGATGGAAACATACAACATTGCTGTAATTACTACTATACACTTGCTCAAATAATGTATTACCCACAAACCAATAAACAGCAATGTGTAGTGTTCATTGTGAGCAACTTGTTTAAAGTGAACAAACAACTTGTCGTAAAAAAGAAAAACAAACAACAATCAGGCGATCACTGCCTGCAAGAGACAGCGGCTGCGGTTTTTTTATTTTGAAAATAATAAAACGTCAAAACCCTCCCCTCCATGCACGGCTTAAACAACAGTTGTAAGTGAGGCAGAAAATCCGGCGCCGATTTAGCACTCACTTTAAAAAGGCAAGATCGCGTTTCAGCCCGGCATCTCGCCTTGCTAATTCTTACCTAATATCGGCAAAGTTTTAAAGAAAGAAAAACTGGCACTGGGTTTATTATACCGCCACCCAACGCAAACACCGGCGTTCAGGTGGTCCAGTGTTTTGAGCTGTAAGCTTGTTCACTGTTCACTGCCTCGTTTTAACTTTGTCATCCCGGCAAATAAGAGTCTAGCTGGACAAAGTTTATTACTCATACTACTGAACTCTATTAATTATAATGATATTCCAGTGATGGGGCACTTTGTTGTCTGTACTTTGACGAAAAAAAAAAAAAAAGCAAGTATCCTAGCCTGCTAGTGTGCTCTGCTCTTTTACCACTTTCTCGCTTGCTCAAGTGGTTTTTTGTCGCTGTTTTTTTTTCTTTTTCTATTCGTTCGCACTTGATCTCATCCGAGTGATTTAAAGGTCAAAGTGGGATGGGATGGGATGGGATGGTGTGGAGCATGTATGTATGTACTTGACCGTGTGTGTCGTCTTGTGCATGAAAAAGCAAAAGTATTATGTGTATTTAGTATAGTGTGTCTGACTATAATTGAGTGAAAAGTAAACCATTTACCGTATTCATTAAATGTGTCTACACACACTTACACACACTCACTCACTCACTCACTCACTCACACCAAGCACACAGTCGGCCAAACAGCTTATCAATTACATAATCAGCTAACCGTTTTAACGCTCCCTATTCCTCCAGCCAGTCCTTCCCGAGCACTTTTTCAGAAAAACTAAAAAAAAAATACTAAAGCCACTCGCAGTTTGCCCAGCGGCTAGAAATCAGCGACCTGCAGTACAGTCCCGTCCTTTCACTATAACACTGTCCGCGCCCTGTTGCTTAAACACCTCATAACAGGAGATGAACGCAAACTGGCAAGCAAAATAAATAATTATTAATAAAACGGAAAAAAAAAAATTTTGGTTTCTACCGCCGCATCAATATAGAGCCAATCCATATTATAAAGCCGCATTATAACTGTTTTCTTGTTATTTTTGATTGCCCGCTATTTTGATCCAAGACCGGACTGAAGCATACATGCATTAAATGCAATTATGCAAACATGCATGATTTTTTTTATACAGATGGATGGATCTCTTGTCTTGGTAGAAAACGTCTCTCTTTTAATATAGGTCTATTTCATTATGTACTCTACATTTCGCTCTGTTGTAGTTCCTGATTTTTTTAAAGAAATTCTTTATCATGTTTTCTTGTTTCTTTTCTTTTTTTTTCTTTCTTTTGTCTCGTTAACAACTGGGTCGTTTGCCAGTTTAAACGAGTTGTTTTAAGCTTAATAAGCTATGTAAATAAAGCATCTCGTTCAATTTATAAATACCTGTAGATATCTTGTCTTATTTATTTGTTTGTTTGTCAATAATTCTCTTATCCGCTTGCTTGATTGCTGATTTCTTATCTCTTGCTGATATTTTTTTCTTCCTTTCATCTCCTTCTCTCTCCTTTACTTTTCAGTTAGATGAATCATTGATCTTTCCCCGTTTTATCATATAAACTTCAAACAATCAAATTATCCCCATATATATATAGATACATCTACTTATAGATACATACATACATATACATCAAGCGAGTAACACATGGAACTGCGCATTATTCACCTGTCAAATTAAAATAGTCATCTTTCTCATTCGGTAGCCATAAATCACAATTTTATATACATACAACATCGTAGTGATTTAAAGCAACCACCAAGATTTTCATGTCAAAAAATCAAAAAAAATCAAAAAAAATGAACCAGTATCAATTACCAACGATTTTACCTCCAACTTCGTTGATCTTGAACGAAAATAGAGTTAATCAAGTGGTTAATTCAAATTCAAATAGTAACAGTAATAACATCAATAACAATAAAAATTCAACTAATAATTCGCTAAATCAGTCTTTGTACAATTTATCAACAGATTTGAACTCAAATACAATGCTAGGTTACTCTAATATGGTTATGCTACCGCCATTAAACAGTCCTTATCAATATGGAATTCCGCAGCAACAGCAACAGCAGCAACAACAACAACAGTCTCAAACCACACAACAGCAGCAACAATATAGCTCATCCAACATCAACAACAACAACAATAATAATAATAATAATAACAACAACAACAACTCTTCAAACCTACCTCCATTATTCAAACTAGTCTTGGATTCAACACTACCTGTCACAAACTATCCTTCCCATTCTTTCATGCCACCTTCAAACAATTTCCAGCATCCACCACCTCCACCGCCATCATCAACCCAGTTCAACTCTCCTTACCCAACATACAGCACCAATTCTTCAACCACAACAACATCTACTTCAAATTCCTCCCCTGCATACACAACATTAACATCAAAGACAACACCATCGCCAACTTTAACAGGTCTACCTTATATCAACGCTTACAAATCAAGAGATCATGACAATCAGAATGCTGGTAGTGTTGGTAAACTAGATTCAGCGCAATCAGATCAATTCACCACAAATAATGGTCCTGGCAGAAAAAAGAGAAGTTCCTCATCAGCAAATCCAACTTCTTCCTCAGGACCACGTAAAAAGAGAGAGTGTCCAACTTGTCATCAATTTTTCAGTAACTTGACAACTCACAAAACAATTCATAATAAAGACTCCAAACCATTCATTTGTCCAACTTGCTCAAGATCCTTCAAAAGATTAAACGATCTAATTCGTCATGAAAAATGTCATTTATCAAAATTAGGTGAATGGGAATTCCGTTGTCCCTTCTTTGAGCCAATTTCTGGTGCCGTGATACATAACAAAGATGGAGTTGCATCTACAAACTCAGATAAAGAATCAAGCAAGTTATCAACAGATGCTCAATTTGGTCAGTCTATGACTTCTTCAGCCTCATTATCACCTTCTTCAAATTCTTCCTCTCAAGTTATTGAACCATGTCATCATACCGGTTATTTCACTCGTTGTGATACTTTCAAAAATCACTTGAAAGCAATTCACTTTAAATACCCTTCAAATACATTAAAAGCCGATAGAGCTAAAGTTTCTGGAAATTGTAAAGAATGCGGTGAGTTTTTCAAAGGTGGTGTTATGGAGTGGTTGGCTGATCATATCGAGACTGGTAAATGCTGTAAAATCATCAAAGATGATCAGCATTCTGTTTCAAAAAAATGATAAAGCTTTTAATTACTTCGTAATTGTGTTGCGTTATGCTCTGTTATGTTATGTTATGTGTTTTTTTATGTTTTCTTACAGTTATGCCTCTATATATAGTGCTTATGATTTATGTTCTCCTGTGTGTTTTTTTCCTTTTCTAGAGCTCGGTTATGTTATTTTTTGGTTTCGTCTGGTTAGTACCGGCTGGTTAGTTAACTCTTCATTATACGTCCACTTTATTTATTTATTTATTTATTTACCTATTTATTTATATACTTTATCTTCTCTCTCTAGTACCATACTATTCTACTTTGATTTTTCTTCTGTTATTGTTTTGTTTTTTCACTTCTTTTTGTGTTTCCAAATAGACTGGTTTTGTCTTGTTCTTGTTTATCAGTGATTTCAATTTATAAATATTCACCTCTTTTTCATCTACTTGAATCACTCGTAAGTAAATACAGGTAATGGCTTATACAAGGGTCTATGGTGATTTGCCGACGAAATGCCGAACAATTTTTATTTTTTTCAGCTCTTTATAATGATTATGTAATGACCCAATTCATTTAATTATTCATTTGCTTTCTCAAAACGGGTAAAAACGCAATCAAGTTTAAGCTTATTCTCCACTAAACATATAAAGACAGACTTTTGAATCATTTGAATCATCTTGTATTTGTCTTTGCAAATTATTTAATGAAAACAAGCCAATCTTGATGTTACTCTCACTAATTAAAAATTTAGCTTTAGTACTTGCTGGAGGAATTGCTATCACATCATTCAAGTACTTACCTTTGGTGTATTTTATAAGATTTTACTCAATTGGTATTAGATACATTTTTTTCACAAACCCTCGTAGTAATGACTCAATAAAAGCTAACAAGTTGTCCTTATTTGACAAAGTCACCAGAAAGACTTACTGTTGTCCTCTTGAATGTGACTTTTTCGGTTTACATAAGAACAATGGTACTTACCAAACTGAATTAGATTTAAATCGTACTGAAGTCGTCTTGAATAGACTGTTACCTTTCTTTCATGATTTTAAACTGAAACATAAAAGAATACCTTACGTTCCACTAGCTACTTACACAATCTCATTTTTGAAAGAAATCAAACCTTTCCAGATCTACACAGTGGAAAATAGAATCTTAACATGGAACGAAAAGTGGATCTTCACTTTGAGTTTGTTCAAAATAGGGGATAGAGTCTGTTCAATCAGTGTTGGAAAATTGGTCTTTAAAGATGGTAGAAAGACAATCCCGCCTCAGCAAGTGGTCGAAGCATGTGGTTATATGTCAGAAGATGTCGAAAGAATCAGACTACAGAATTTGAAATACGTAACTAGTTACGTAGATCAAACAGAATTGACTGACTTAGATTTTACGTAACTGTATATCATTAAACATAGACCAAATCAACCTTCATTTCATGATTTCTTGTATGTAATGCGATTGTCATCAGACTAAGAGAGTATCTATTTACTTCCTGAAAGTGAGTGTAATTTTTCAAAAAAAAAAAAGCTCACCCTCAGCTTAAATCTAAATAAATTACTGAAAGTGAAAAACAAACAAAAAATAAATGGTCTCTAGCAGGATCGAACTGCTGATCCCCGCGTTATTAGCACGATGCCTTAACCAACTGGGCCAAGAGACCATTATTGTTGTGTTTTTTATACTAGATTAATATATTGTGTTGAATTGCAACCTCCAAAACACAGTGTATTAAGGATAAACTATTTGTCTTTTGGCTAAAAAAGTAACTTCAACAATATTTGTTTAAAATAATAACAGCTTAGTTAGATTCTGCGGCAACTGTTTGTTATAATCTGTATAACTTTAAAATTTTTCATGGCAAAATGAAGGCGCAAATTACGATTCAAGAGTTGAGAACTAAAATTTTGAAAAAAAAATATTTTGACTCTTTGTGTCAATTCATGAGACTTTAATGAGCATGATGTTATATTGAGAATAAATATCCAAGCTGACATAAGTCCAATTGAGCTGTTCAGTTATTACTTAACTGTATCTCATCAAATACCACATGTTATTCAATGGTTTTTTTAGTTGTTACTAAAATTGACAATTGTAAAGTTGACTCTACTTAAAGACAATTCATAATAGGGGGAAAGCTTTTTGGTTAACTTTGTATCATTTCCAATAGGGTGGTTGATAATTGTTCTTGTAGTTAATGGTAACATTGTTTTACATCGATGCATGTTCATTGAAGAGATGCTACAGGCGTATTACTTTGTAAGTATGTTCTTAGTTGACTTTAGTGACTGAAATCAGAGATATGTGATTGTTAAAGGATCCATATTATGATTATTCAGTTACAGCTACAACTCAAGGTGAGTGAAGACTTGTTAACAACTGGAAACTAGACTTAGAGCTGCTAGAGGTTGAATACTTTTAGTTGGTTATATTTGGCTACTTAAAGTGTCATTATCCCTAAAGTTTCTGGGGTTTAATTGAAAAAATTCATCAACACGTGTTTTGTTTCTAGCATTACTAGTTTTACATTGCAAATCATGCTGATCTTCTCCCATTAGAGGCTAACTGTTACAAATTCCTTAATGATACAACAAAATAAACTGTAAATTATTAGTTCTTCACACTGGTCTAAATAAGATAACCGATTTTGGTCGATACCATCTACATTGGTAGGTGACAGGTTACTGAGTTGAAGAATAATATGTATAAATTGTGAACATCTCATTAAATCTAATAAAAGAACTCATCAAGGTTATCTTTGCTTACCATCACGCCTTGATTATTATAAACCTGAGATAAACTATATTATTTTGGAGCCTGGTGGAAAGTCAAGTCATTTCTCTTTCAAAAATTTAGTAAACCAAGAAAACACGCCTAGTTGTTCAGGCCACAGTACCACCAAAGCAAACAAGCTAGTACTATAGTATACTTCAAAAGAAACTACAGTACAGTTGAACAGTTGTTGGAAAAGACACCACTTCTACAATGTTCGACTACGCTAACACTTATTTCAGCAACATTGTTTTCTACATTGCTTTATACCGACCTCAAAGTTCATTACGGTACACTGCTTGCAAAAAAGTTATGGGTAACTATGCGGTGATTATAATGGCTGGAATCCTTCTCTCGTTTCAACACATCTAATCAGATACGCATTTGCAAAAACATGTTTTTGCAACACACCCAGCAGAATATCTTATTCTCAGCTCGTTGTAATATATCTAATTCTATACAGTAGTTCTAGATACGCCTCTTTGATGTGTACAAAAACACAACACAACTTCAAGTTGTACCCTGACTTTGTTTTAAAGGCGGTGAAAACACATTTTCAGTACGCGTCTTTCAACGCGTGGAAAGTTTTCGTATGGTTTTACTGCACACTCTTTGAAGTGTAAAATTTCAATTCTTCAAGTTTTCTTTCCATGAAAGTTGATCCTTATAGATATAAACTAAAAGGTTGGTTCAAAAGTGATTAATCTGATTGAGACTTTGTTATATAATGACCACAAGTGAAGAACCACAAACAAAAAAACAAAAACTTGAAAGCATGAGTTCAGAATTAAAAGTATTCCTACGTTCTTCTAGAGCTAAAGCTCCAACTAGAGGCTCTAAACAAGCTGCAGGTTATGATATTTACTCAGCTGAGGAAGCTGTTGTGCCAGCTCACGGTCAGGGTTTAGTGGCGACCGACTTGTCAGTGATTGTCCCAGATGGAACTTACGGTAGAGTTGCTCCTAGATCAGGATTAGCCGTTAAGCATGGTATCTCAACTGGTGCTGGTGTTGTTGATGCTGATTACAGAGGTGAGATCAAAGTTGTTCTTTTCAATCACTCCGACAAAGATTTCCAAATTTCTCAGGGAGATAGAATTGCTCAATTAGTTTTGGAGAAAATTGTCATGGCCGATGTTAATGTTTTATCGAATGAACAATGGGAAAAGGAAGTTACTGAAAGAGGTGAAAAGGGTTTTGGTTCTACTGGTAAGAACTGATTTGACTTAGAAAGATATACGATTAATAGTTCAAGTTATCAAATAAGAGTACAAAAAAAAAAACAGAACTAGTAAAAAAACGTAACCACCGTAACAAATATTCTATACACAAAAACTTTAACCTAGAAAAAAATAAACTCAATTAGTTTTAAAACGAACATCACAATGCTTTTAAATATTCTCCATATTTCCACAATTATCCAAATAACCCATAATAGAACCACAATTGAATTTTCCAAAAAACGATATATGATTATGTGAAGTATATCATCATCAAATTTGTCTAACTTATCTTTCCTTTCATTCAAATTACGTATCCTCAATGTCAACGAAGTATTAATTTCACCGTTGGTTCTATCTAAGTAACCCAAGAGTTCTTCAATTTTCATTGACTTTTTATTATTGAAATCTTTAAATTTTTCCAAATCTGAATCAATGGCATTGATCTGGCTTAACACAGATTTCGAGATTGCCTCGCTTTCAGTTTTCAATGTATTGAACTTCTCCAAATTTAGTTCAAATCTTTCCTGATTTGATTTTAACACATCATTCTTGACATTCTCAAAAGTGTTCATTCTAATCTTGGACAATGCCAATTTGTTTCTTAAATCATTGACGATGAAGACATGCTCCAATAATTCGTTATCAGGTGTTTCGTTTCCCTCAATCTCTAAGTCAGATTCATCATTATAAGCGGAACTTGAAACATTGCTATTTTTTTTCTGATGGATACTTAAACTTGAGTTTGTCAAACCTAACAAATTCACATGAGAGTCAGATAGCTTGGAGTTCATTCTCCCATTTTCAGTTGCTAACGACTTTCGTTCATCAGGTTCTTGCACAATCAAAACAGGTAAATTCAATCCCGATGAAGGGTTTTCTCCATTTGAAGAAGTTGTGCTCTTTGCGAAATCCAACGGCTCAATACTTGGCATACTAGCAAGCTCTGAGCCATTTATTGCTCTGGCATCATGTTCATTACCGATTGACATTTTAGGTGAATGTTTTGCACCATGATGATTGGGTTTATAACCTTGTGTCATTGAAGACTTGCGTAAACTGTGTACTCTATATTGTTCGTTTCTAGCCAAAGAAATGGAACTTTCGTAATTTCTTGGAAAAGAATTCAATCTGACTTGTTCATTAGCATTTCCATTGGGCTCGTTCTGATTCCCAGCATGATTCTTTTCAGCCTCTTCTAATTCATCATCTTTATTGAATTCGCCATCAAACCCATCAAATAACTGTTCATGCAATCTAGGTTTATGCTTTTTATCTTTATGTAAATGTCTATGCAAATGTTTATGTTTATTTTCGTGATTATTATGTGTAGTTGATTTTCTTGATTTTTTTGATGAAAGTTTGTCACCATTTTTAGGAAACCACAATTCACCTTTAGGATTTTTCAACTCGTACCAATGCTCCTCTCTCCAATAAATATCATTCATATATTCGTTCATGTTCACTTGCCAGATTAGCCTTTGTGTATTGTGCTTACTAAATGCACGAGAAGGTAATTTAATATCAGTTAGTGGAAAAACTGGCAATTTTTCAAGATGTTTTTTTCTAATTCTTCTGTTTCGGATTATTTGCAATGGATTGAAAACTCCTTCAACGTTCGGATATTTAGGTCGATACAATTCGCCTTCTTGGTATGTTACCGTATGTTGGTATCTTTCCAAACATGCGTAATAGTTCTCGATATAAAGTTTTGTCTTTTTAGCTCTTTTTTTTGTCAATGATGAGACGTGAATTGAATGATGTGGATTCTGCTGATAACGACGATCAAAATCACTTGTAATCTGTGAATTTTCAGGGAATTCATTACTGGCACGATCATTACTACTGACGTCGTTAAAACCATTAACGCTGCCATTTCCAGCTTCATCATACTCAAATGAAAGGTGATTTCCGGGACTCAACGGAGGTCTCGAACAACCGTCATCAGTCATTTTACAAGCCTTCATCATCGACTCTTCGTAAGCTTTTGAATCTATTTTCAAGTCATGCATCAAACGACGCCTGCTTTCAAGTAATTCTTTGGCATCTTCAACTAACCCTTCACAATCTATTGGAAGCACTGCTTGTTCTTGAGAGGAAGTGGAATTGAACGACAGTAGGTGTTCTGAATTCTGTTTCGTTAAATGTAGTTGGGGTGATGTTATGCGTCTCATTACTGCGGATCTAGGTGGTTGACGTGGTGATGCACTAAACAGTTGAAACGGATCCTGCAAAGAGTTAGAATTGGCAACGAAACCACCGGTACCCGTGTGTGTCGACTCTAATGGTTCTTTATTTGTGGAGTGGGAAGCCTCTGTGGAATTGAAATCAGACTCTCCGTTGTGCTTCATTGAGCTCTGTATACTTTCTTCACTATCACTGACACCATCATAACGCAGATGGCTGTTGACTCTACTGTTAAAGCTGTTGTTGCCGTTACCAACACTGCTCGACGATGGAGTATGAGGTAGATCACTGGGCGTGAACCTCCTCTTTGTACTCAGTAACGATGATGCCATAATGAGTGGAGGTTGCTATCAAATAAACCGGCGTATACTCTATAAACACACATATATATATGATCAATGATAGCTTCAAATGAGTGAAGTTAGAAGAACAGCAAACAATTCAAGGAACAATTTAGTTAATCCAAGTCAAAACTGTATCGTTTCTGTTATCAGCCTGTTCTTTAGTTCTTTTCTTTTTCTCAGTAGGCACTTTTTCACCTTTACACAAAGTGAGGCTCACAATGCGTAGTAGTAGTAGTAGCTCAAAGTTGAGCTTTAAAGATATAAACTTGGGTTTAGTGTGAGTTAGTCAGACACATATAGCCGGTTGTCGGTTGTGTATTTGGAGCAACAGCAGTCTAACCAAGAAGAAGAATTGATTTGTAAGGATGTCGTACTATTTTGCAATCATTGGAACGAATGACAATCCCGTGTACGAGCTTGAGATTGGCACGTACAAACAGTCGGGCGATGGGAAGCCAAACTTCCCAGCGTCGATCAGAGAATTACAACAGTTTATAGTGAACGGATCATTGGACATACTTCAGGATTTACAATTTAAAACGAATCAGATATATATGAAAAACTTGGACTCGTTTTATGGGTATCAAATATACAGTTATTTAACGCAAGGGAATATCAAGTTTATAATTTCCACAGATTGTAAAAACGCCGATGAAAGTATAAGACAATTCTTTATTGAGATCAACGAATTGTATGTCAAGAACTTGCTAAGTCCATTCTATGACGTGAATGACCCTATAAGAAGCGTTGGGTTTGATTTCAGGGTAAGATCATTAGCTAAGAAATATTTGTAATAGCGATGAAATGATGTGAACTGATTTCGATACAGTGTTGGAGAAAACAACAGACTTACTCTTCATTATGATTTTAACGTTAAATTTTAATAATATACACATCCTTATGTACTATAATATACCCAATGATAGATATTTGTACACTATACACTATACTACAGTAATCAATAACACTTGAATAGTTATTGTTTTTGCAACTCATTAAAAGCCTTTAACAAGCTTAAAGAGTTGATTTTTTCATCATTATGTTGTAATTCATTCAGATCTTTCAATTTGAGTGATATTTCTGTGATTTTTGAATCAACCAACGAATTGATCGCATTCTTTGATTGTTTCAATTTATGAATTGTTAATTTTATATTTTCGATAGTTTCAATCAACTTGAATTTATCCAATTTGTCTTTAAAATTTTCTAAAAATTCTAGTCTTGTTAAGATCTGGTTCAACTTTTCACTGATCTTACCACTTGAGTTTACTCTTTCAGAAGCTTTATCGAGATTTATGGATGTCGGTTTGACTGATTCTGCCACTTTTGACCAAATTTTCTCTTCATTATTCAATACATTTAATTTTTGTTCGTACTGTTTCATAAGTTTAGCATTTTCTGAATTTATCGGGTTTGGCTTAACCATGATTGGTCTATCATTCTTGGATTCATCAATGGACTCATCTTGATCATCCCCTTGAGTCGATTCATCTAATGTTGTATACCAGCTGGTGTTAATCCTACCATCCACCAAATCTCTCACTAAATCGTCTTTAATAACATTGGCGATACTATGGGCTATATCTTGCTTTTTCTTACTGGAAGACTCTTTATCTTGTTTATTTATTCGCTTACAACACCATATCAGTAGCTGTTTCATCTTGTAAGGATCGGGCAAACTTTGATCAAAATGTTTATAAAGTTCATCATATGGAATATCTGTGTGTGGTTCTGCGGTGAATCCATTTCCAACGGATGATAACCGTTTACCTCTATTACTCAAAGAGGATCTACGTGATGAGCCATTCAACGTGGACCTTTTCAGTTTCAAATTCGGTGAGTCAAGATCGTTTATTGGGATCCTCGTAATAATGTTTTCAACTCCTAATTGCGAGACATCAGCTATGGGAGAAGAAGATCCTGAAGATGGACTTTCAGTAACTTTAACAGGTGCCACTGGCTCAGCTTTAGATCGCGTGTTGGAAATCTCTTGACTCTTGCTGGGTTTTGTTGACATGGTTCGTTTAGATTCAGTCTTTTTATCACTAATACTTTGCTTTTGTTGTTTTTTCCTGTTGATTTTGCTTGATTTTTTGATTGGGCTTCCTAGGGAAAACACTTTTTCATCGTTCGAGTCAAGTTGTGAGTCAAGATCAATTTCGGGATCTTGCAATTCATCAAACAAAGTGGCAAATTTTTCAGACTTGTTTGGTTGAATCTCTTTAATCTTTTTTGAACTCTTGGTATTACTTGCCTTCCTACTTTGATCCTCTGGAATCACAATACTTGGTTTTTTATCATTTTTGGGCAGTTTTTTTTCAGTTGAAGTGGACTTTTTCTTGTTGTCAATCAAGGAAATATGCTCTTTGTTTTCGTTACTGGCTCTAGGCTTGGTCTTTGAATCTTGAGCTTTTTGTTTTCTTTTCTTGTTTGTGGAACTTTTGGGCAATTTGGTTAAATTCACGTCATTTCTCTTATTGTGATTGTTGAATTGATTGTCATCATTGTCGTCGTCGTCTTCGTCAAATATTGACCTCTTTTTCGGTAATTGCTGAGAGAGAAATTTCAAACTATGATTGGTTTTGAGCGTTTGGGGCTGAGGTTGAGATTGAGGTTGAGATTGAGAGCCACCTCTTTTAAATACAAATCCGTCGTCATCTTGCTCGTACCCCTCTTGCTGAAATGATGAACCAGTGACACCCTGAGACAACACTGACTCCTCTGTTGCTGCTTGAGAGCTATTCAGCGATGATAGTATTGGCGCTATCACACCTCTCTTTTTTCGGCTTATCGTTGTGGGTATCTGTGGTTGTGAATAAGATGTGTTGTTATTGATGTTATTGGAAGACAAATTAGAAGAAAACAGAGATTCCAGCTTCTTACTCTTTATTTTGCTCAGTTTCGAAGATTTTGTATCAGGTTCTGGGCTCTCTTCACCAGGATCTGAAACAGCCACATTCGTAGACTGTGATGACTTGCTCTTGTTTGATTGTACCGTGACCCTTTTAAGCTTGGTTTTAGTCTTGGGCTTAGCCTTAGACTTGGGTTTGGGCGACATTGGAAAGTGATGAATTTTCCCGTAACTGTATCAGTTGACAGTCCTTGTAATATAGTTTTAATGTTAATTTTATTTTGAATTTCAGTTTGTAATTTTACTAACCAGGGCAATAAAACAGGTGATGTTGTCAACTTCTTCGAAAAACGCAATCAAGTATACTTATAGTTGACTCTATTCACAGCATAAAACAAACTTGTAAAGTAAGAATACAGTCAGACGACACACGCACGCTTTGCTTGTCGTTTATCAGTAGATTATATTATCTCTCCTCGTGAATTGATAAATGAATGACAAACTCAAACAAACCACTAGTATTTGATCTGTCGTCCAGGATCCTACCAACTGCACTTTTACCAATTTACACGTAGTGTCTACTATATAATCTATTTTGATCTTGTTTGTATACAATCCCATCAGCAGCAGTAGTAGCAACACGGTGCAAGATTACAATTTGTAAACAAAACAAAACAGAAATCAAAAAAATGATTTTCGTCTCGATAAAAAAAAAAGACGAGACGATGAGACGATTTAAAAATCGACGCGTCGATTGTAAAATTACTTATTCACGTATTCGATTACTTACTTTCTCACTTACAAGAGGTGTTCTTCATGGTAAGAGTGATCTAAATCATATGTAGAGTATCTAGAGTTATATAGAGTTTTGAGTAATATCAGCTGCTCTGAATTGTGCAGTACTACTACTACTCGTACGGGAAAGCGAGCCCGGATGTTCATCAATTGGCGGAGTTGAAGTCATGGTGACTCCACTACTCACTGAGGAAGGTGAGGGTATGTCGTTTGTGTAAGTAGTGGATGATGTATTGGTATTGGTATTGGTATTAGTACTGTTAGAGTTGTCTGTCATGCCTGGGAAAAAATCGCCAATGGACTGAGAAGGCAAGAATCCTGGAGTCTGTGGTAATGCTGCATTTCTAGCCATGATTTGCTGAGTTAGCATGTGATTGTTACTAGAAGAAGCACTAGTATTATTATTATTATTATTATTATTGTTTTCCAGTTGCAGGAAGACGCCCGCTATATTATTTTGATTGTTTAGTTTAGCATTTTTCATTTGAGCTTTAAATTCTTCTCTTCCTCTACTCAAACCTGTCATTTTGGATTGTTGTAAATCATTATTAAACGAGGAAGATGAGTTGGACTGTCCCATTATTTTTGAAGTTGCAGCTCTCATTGCTGGAGAGTTTGATCTTTGTGCTAGTGGTTTTCTGGTGTAAGTTGACGAAATTTGAGTAGGTGACATTGTTCTTTGTAATTGAGCTTCAGAAGGTGAAGTGACAGAATTATTTGATGCTTGACGTGCCAATCTTGGTCTTGGTGCAACATAGGTGAAATAGTCATTGTTATTACCACCATTGACGTTATGATTATCAACCGAGTTTTCTGTGTTTGATTTGATGGAGGAAGGTGACGAGTTGCCGGTTGGTGTGATTCTTTGATTAGACATGGCAGGTAAAGAAGAAATACTTGAAGATTTCTTATGTGTAAATTGTTGTTGTTGTGGTTGTTGAGTGGTATTATCATGCTGTTGATCATCTTGTTGAAATTGTGGATATTGTTTGATGCTATGGAACGATGGTAAATGTAGTGAGATTGTTGATTGATTAGTATGATCCATGTTTAGATGTGAAGAGTTTGAAGTTTGAGGAGCTCCTATGGAACTAACATCATCAGGTAAAGTTGAAACTTCACTTGTTGGATTTGTACTAACATTAATACTACTTGGATTATTCAAAGATGATAAATTAGCATTTGATTGATTTTGACTATTAGTTTGATTGAAAAATAAACCATTATTTGGATTATTTCTTTCTAATGGATTTTTGAAGATAGATAATTCTGATAAATGTTCTAACCATTTTGAAGCAATTTCTTCATTTGGACATCTAAATGTAAATTTAGATTTTTCATTTTCATTTTGAATTCTAATTATAAATTTTTTTGGATCATCATTAGCTAAACTAACTTTCATATCACTAATTGAATAAGAATTTAATGGATTTTTTTCCTTTTTTCTATCATCAGTTTTAAATTCATGTAAAAAATTAAAAGTTAAAACATAAAAAAATTTTGAATAATTTTTCAAATATTTTGATTTTTTTTCCAAGAAACCTGTTAAAATGCAAGTACTGATTCTTTCTTTTTGATATGGATAAATAATATCAGATTTTTTTCTGATTTGTTTATTTTTAATTAATGAATCTTTTGCAGAAATTTTAAGTAAATTATGAGAATCATCATTATGAATGAAAAAATCCCAATCAATACCACAATCATTTTTCAAAAACCCATTAATAAAATCAGAAACTAAATTATCTTTAACAGAATCAAGTTCAGTATTAATTAAATTTACAAAATTTTTAATACAAGATTGAATTTCACTGTATAAGATATTTTCTAATTGAACAGATTTATGTTGAACATCATAATAACTTTCTTTTAAATGAGCTTCAGTATATAATTGATCTTTGAGTTGTAAATCTAATTTAATTCTTAATAAATAAGGATCTTTTTTAGGTTCTAATTTATTATTAAAATTTAAATGAGTACCTAATGAAGTTGTTGTTTCACCTTTTGTTAATAATTCAATTGAAGTTATATAATCATCTAATAAAGCACCAGTTTTAGCAATTTCAAATTTTAAATCTTTTATTTTAAAATCTGATGAATTTTTCAAAGAAGCAATTTGTTTAATTGTTTCATTCAGACTTTCTTTTAAATTTTCTAATCTTGGGATTATTTTTAATGTTAATTGATTATGAGTAATTAATTCTTTTTCAGCCAAACTAGCATGATAATTAAATAAAGTTGAAGATATTGATAATACTGATAAATCACCTACTGGTAAGAATGAAGATTGAATAAATTTATTCAGAAAGCTTTCTTGGGAAGATGAAGATGCTGATGCTGATGATGAAGATAAAGGAATTGTTGATAATTGATTTGTAGTGGAATTGGTCATAATTGAGCTAGCACTTGAAGCAGCACCTGAACTAGAATTAAATGTTCCCGATTGATTATTAACTGCACCATTCATATTATTATTTGACAATAATAAATTTGATGTTGACTTGTTTAAATTATTACTATTTGTCAAATTTACCAAATCTGCTGAACTCATTGATTGTTTTAAACCTTTAACAACAGCTGAATTTTTCAATTTCAATTTACCACTTGTTTGCCTTTTCAACATTTCTAAATTTTCCAACATTGCTTTATTACCTAGATAAGTCTGTTTTTTAAAAATACTAATTTCTTTGAAATAAAAAATTAATTGTTTTATAATCATTTTCCATATTGTAAATCTATTAATTAATTTATCAATTGGTTTTGGCTCTTGAGTGGTTTTAAAAGGGATATAATATGGGGAATTGTAACTATCCGGAGGTAAGATTTTCTTACTGTTGATATGCTGATTGTAGTCTAGATTTAAATACAAGGAGGAGTCTGAGCGGTCTATAAATTGGGGATTTGAAGTTGCCAAATCATCGGACAAGGATCTAGGACCTGGATCAGGTCTTTGAGGGTAATTTTTGTTCATTGAGTGGGAGGCGAGTGTGGAATTGTTCTGTGATCTGATTTGGGTTTGGAATGCAATTCTGTGTGATGGTTTTTATAAATTGAGTATAAAAATAAGTAACGAGAGTAGGGAACGGGAAAGACAGTTGAATTGAAAAAAACAAATTTCACTTTCAAATATGTCTTTGCCTTCTTGTGAGTAGAATCCTAATAATGGAGTTGAGCAATTGTAAAGAACAAGTGATTGGAATTTATGGATCGGTGAATTTGTGTGTGTGTGTGTTTGTGTGCAGAAAAATGAACAGCAATCAAAGAGCAATTTAGTTGCTTAATATGATGATCTAAATGAGCCAATGAACTGAAGTAATGAAGTAATGGATCTAATTTGATCCCACTTGTCCCTTTGTCTCTCCTTGTCTCTCCTTGTCTCTTTTGTCTAGTCTCGACTCTGCCCTCTCACCTCCTTTGCGTTTACTTGTTTACTATGTGACTATCTTGCTCTCTATTTTCTCCATAACGGTTCCCGGTAGCACAATAGCTGATCCGTTTCCCCTGTGGAGGAAGGCGGGCGAGAGCGGGAGCCAGAACGAGAACTGGAGCGAGAGCGACCCACCACCACTACGGCCTGAACACCACGGTCACCTTCACAATCACCACGGCCACCGCAAACAATAAAAGAGCGTTTCCTTGCATAAGTCAGGGAACCGGGGAAGTAATTTCCCAGTACGGCAAGCCGCTGTGCGACCTTATCCTGCTGCGAGCGCTCTCACAATCACAATCACAATCACAATCACGATCAAAATCACGAAGATCACGGCCGCTCTTCAGCCCATTAGTGTGTGGCACGCACGGCTGGCGGTGGCGCGTGGAGAATTAGCACTAGACTTTTCTTGTCTGGACTTGACCAGTATAAGCACTATAAGCACTATAAGCACTATAAGCTATTGACACATGTCAATATAACGACTGCAACCTTGTTGTGTGACAAAACGGACAAGATCAAATCTTGTGTGGTCAAGCTGTCAAGCAATAGATGTCGTATGTCCCAGAGAGAAAGACAACTTATACCTTACAATAAATGGTGGCGGTGTGTACCCATATGGACTCACCAGCCACACACTCCAATCAAGTAATCGATAAGTACAAATCTCCACACTATAAGTGTGGCTAATTAAAATTAACCCAGTCTTTGTTTCCGTACCTTTTATTCATTACTACATTAAATTTCATTACATTACCTATAGATATATATCTAGAAGCTGGTCAGTCAGTCACTCTCATTTGCGAAAAACCTAGTGAATGCGTTTTTGAATTGGCCAAACGGCACAGATGGATACAAGTCGATTTTGAAAATAGTCAACTCGCCCTGCTGTCCATCCAGGCCCTGCTGTCCATCATCCTCGTCAAGACTGCCCAAAGTTTCACCATGTATATTAGTACTATCTTGTATGTTGAACGACAGCTGGTAGATAATGAGCTGTCCGACGAGCACCACAAAGTCTATCAGAGCCAATGCAACTTTTCTAGAAACTTTCAACTCGCCAATGATATTTATAAAAACAGCAGTGTGGTTCCAATTTGCCGAGTCACTGTATTTGTGTACACTTGTATTGGAAATCTCGTTAATTTTGTGTCTTGTCCAGTGGGCAATACTTGCAATATTTGCTCGCAAAGCAGGCACATCAAACAGTCCACTGGTGTCTGATTTGTGTAACACTACAATAGGATAGTTGTTGAAAAGCAACAAATGGTCGGCCATGACTAAGATATTGATCACCAAGATCTCGATAAAGATCACTCGCTGATACAGCCTGAGCTGTTTCTTAATGACTGTGTCATTGAGGGACTCGCCTCGGAGACTAAACTCGATCCACTGCTTGAGATTGTATACATTGGCGTTGGAAATTAACAGCTGTAATGTCGTTTTTAAAATAAACTTGAAAAATGACTCGTCGCTGAGATAAACGACAATCAATTCCAGTAGTATTACAACATTGAGCTTTTCTAAAAACTCAAATTTGAGTTCGTTGCGTCGTATTTTTTTGAAATAGCTAACCGAGTCGTAGTAATCGCTGTTGTTTGTAATATCATCATCACCACCAACAGACATGTAGCTGCGCATTCCTGATGCAGCTGGTGATGTAGATGGTAATAGCCGATCTCTCTCGCTGGTTATGAAAGATCCAGGCATGACATAACGTGTGCCTCCTCTTTCTATTCCACCTGAGTCGTACCCACTCATTCTAGTACTATCCTCTGTTTATAAGCTTGCTCAACCACTACACTACAATCCGTAGCACAATACACACTAAGACTACACTAAAACGTGGATAGAAAGCAACTTTATCTTATACACAGTGGTGTCTTTCTGAGACATAAAATGCATATATCCAACACAGCCCGGATAATATTATCAACACCAGCCACATACACAGCCAGATACACAGCCACATCAAAAAATACAATTTACACTGCCTTGAAAATAATACTCACTTACCACCTCACAATGACGTCAGCAATTACATAACAAAGCCGATTGTCTCTCCGCTGGCGCTCGAAAAAAAAAAAAAAAGAGACAAAAAAATTTCATGACGGTGTACGGTGTACAGTAAGTAAGTAGTAATAGAGCGCATAGTAGTAGTAGTGGTACACTGTAGTGATAGTATAGTTATTCTGTGGAGTTTGGTAGCATCTTGGCTAGCTACTTGGCTAGCTGGTGGTACAAGAGATTCCAGTTTGTGTGGCAGTTTAAATATAACTATAATTAATTTTAATTCATCTTTATATTACGAGAATTACTACACAATTGTATATATATATTGACCTTTTGATACCATCTATTCAGCATTTACATATAAGCATATATCTACTTAGTCACTCACTCACTCACTCGCTAACTATCATATCATGTACCTCAGATCTTCATTCAGATGTGGGCTGTCTCCAATATACAACAGTTCAGTGAAAAGACAGCGTCCCAGTGTAATCAGACTCACAGCTTACAACCAGCGCCAGCTTATTCGTAGCTACTCCGAGGCTAATAAGCAAGAAACCGCTAAAAAGAGCACAACCACAGACGGTACCAGTAATTCAAATACCACTACTACTACAGTTACCACTACCACCACCACTACTACTCCAGCAAAACTTACGTTAAAGCAAAAATTTAAAAAAGAACTACAGCATTACTGGGATGGTACAAAGTTGCTCGGTTACGAGATTAAAATCTCTTCAAAACTTGTAATCAAGATGCTAGCAGGTTACGAGCTAACTCGTAGAGAGAAAAATCAATTACAAAGAACAAGTACAGATTTAGTCAGATTAGTCCCATTCTCAATGTTGATTATAATACCCTTTGCCGAACTACTTATACCTGTTTTAGTGAAAATTTTCCCAAATTTACTACCATCAACTTATGAATCTGAAAAAGACCGTAAAGTGAAATCTAAAAATATGTTACAAACAAGACAAAAAGTTTCAGAATTTTTACAAAAAACATTCCAAGAATCAGGTATGAATTTACCAAAAAAATTAAATGATGATGATAAAAAATTATTTATAAATTTTTTCAAAACAATTCATGAAGGTTCAAAACCTTCACATGAAGTATTGATCAAGATTGCAAGATGTTTTAAAAATGATGCAGTGTTGGACAATTTATCAAGACCTCAATTGATGGCAATGGCCAAATATATGTCCTTATCCAATTACGGTACAGACGAGATGCTAAGATACATGATTCGTTACAAGATGTTGCAAATCATTAAAGACGATAGAGCAATCGATTACGAAGGTGTTGAAAGTTTATCCATCCCAGAATTAAAATCAGCTTGTGCGTCAAGAGGTATCAAGACTTCAGGATGTTCTCCAGCTAGACTAAGAGACGATTTGAAAATATGGTTGGATTTAAGACTAAGACAGAAAATCCCATCTTCGTTATTAATCTTATCGAGTACATTCACATACGGCGAGCACGCGGACAATTTAGAAAGTTACTATGATGCATTACTAGGTGTCTTGAGTTCTATCCCAGATGAACTATATAACGTTGCCAAATTGGAAATGTTCCACGATGATGATAAATTAAAGTTGAATATCTTGAAAGAGCAAGACGAGTTGATTAAAGAGGAAAACTCTCATGGTGTGAATGTCAAGGATGAAGTCAAGTTGAACGATTACGAAGAGGAAGATTCAACCGAGCAGGCAGCTGAAAAGTCAACTGAAAAGCTAGCTGACCCAACTGAAAAGCCAACTGAAAAGCCAGCTGAGCCAGCTGAGCCAACTGAACAGCCAACTGAAGAGCAACCACAACCTGTCCCAACAGATTCAAAGACTGACTCCATTCCTAAGGAAAATATTAAAAATTGATAAACCTAAACGTATATACATTTATACATACATATACTCTATATAAACAGTATTTATTTATTTATTTATTTGTTCATAATGAACCAACATTTACTTATCGTACATCGTACTTTCATTTAAAGTAACGCATATTAAGAATATAAAAAACACATATATATGAGAAAGACTAAGTTATAGACGAAAAGAAAAACACAGTTGATCAAAATACACAATTAAAATTTTTTTCAAAAGATGAAAGCCACAAAATTACAAAAGAACAAGCACAACTATACAAAATTTGCAGTCAGCTACAAAATTCTTGCACGAGTGAATTAATTATTTGGTCTTTTCTTTAAGTTAATTGCAAAAAATAAAATCAAAAATATTCTTTCAGTAAACTTATTCAAATAAATCAGTAATTGAAGCTGGCATTTCAACAATTTGAGTAGAATAGAATCTTTCTAATTCAGCCAACATTGGAGCATCATATCTAGTGATTAAATTAATAGCAACACCCTTTCTACCAAATCTACCACCTCTACCAATTCTGTGAATATAGTTTTCTTTGTTAGTTGGTAAATCATAATTAATAACTAAAGAAACTTGTTGAACATCAATACCTCTAGCTAATAAATCAGTAGCAATTAAAATTCTTGAAGAACCTGTTCTGAATTCATCCATAATGACATCTCTTTCTTGTTGAGATAAATCAGAATGAATAGCAGAAATAGTAAATTGTTGATCTTTTAATTGTTGAGCCAATTGTTCAACTCTTTTTCTAGTATTACAGAAAATAACAGCTTGAGTAACTGAAATAGTATCATATAAATCAACTAAACAATCAAATTTATATTGTTCTTCATCAACATCAATATAAAATTGTTTAATACCTTCTAAAGTTAATTCATCTTTTTTAACTAAAATTCTAATTGGATCTTTCATGAAATGAGTTGTAACTTCCAAAACATCTTTTGGCATAGTAGCAGATAATAAGACAACTTGAGTCTTTGCTGGTAAATATTGGAAAATTTTATGAATTTGTTCTTTAAAACCTGATGATAACATTTCATCAGCTTCATCCATAACAAATAATTCTAAATCTTCAGTTTTGAAAAAACCTCTTTCAATCATATCGAAAACTCTACCTGGAGTACCAACAACAATTTGAGCACCAGATCTTAAAGCTTCAATATCTTCAGACATAGCTTTACCACCAATTGAAGCATGAACTGTTATATTTAAATGCATACCTAAAGCTAAAACAATTTTTTGAATTTGTAAAGCTAATTCTCTAGTTGGAGCTAAAATTAAAGCTTGAGTTTTCTTTTTATTTTCATCAATTCTTTGTAAAGTTGAAATTGTGAAAGTTGCAGTCTTACCAGTACCTGATTGAGCTTGAGCTAAAACATCTCTACCTTCAATAATTGGTTGAATAGCTCTTTGTTGAATAGCTGATGGAGCTTCATAACCGTAACCAAAAATAGCTGAATTAAAAGTTAATGATTTTTTTAATTAATAAATAAAATAAATAATGTTAGTAAATTGAACGAAAAAATAATAGTTATTTTAGAAACGGCAATTTTTTAAAAACATGTGTAGTTTTAGGTATTACTAGTATGAGACAATTTATCTTGGTTTCGGATCATATGAGAGTGGTTGTTATGCATTCTGTTTGATTATCTCTTGTAAATTTTTCTATCTAGACAATTATGGCAAATTACCGTATCAGATTGGATAAATTAGTGGTCAGCTAGTACACCGTGTTTGATACTACACCTAGAAATACACATTCATTTAGAACCACAAGTCTCTTTAAAATTGCCCTTTTTTATTATTTCACAATGAACAAATCAGTTACTTACCTCTTGAAATACCTGGTTTCAAGTTTAATTGGTCGAATGAGTAGACAACATTGTCGTAGTTGGACTCAATGGTGCTTGAGTCGACTTCATCTAATTTTTCAGACATCTTTGATTTGTGTATAAAAATATAAAAGATATGTTTTATAAGTCTCGTTAGTGATCTGATTTTAAATACAATATATGATAATTTATTAGTATTATCTAAGTGTTGATTGATATATATCCAATGGTTGTGTATTACCGTAGGCAAACTAACAATAAGACAAGTTAGAGAGAGAGTAAAGGAGAGTAAGTAACCAGAGCTACATTACACTACTACAGTACTACAGTATATTACAGTATTACAATATTACAGTATATTACAGTACATATTACAGTACAATCTGATTATTGCTAGTAGCTTATGGCGGTTCATTTTCCTGGTGGCCCCGTGAAAGATACCGGGGGATAAAAAGGGACAGTCCGGCAAATTTATCAGGCAAAAAATTCGCACGGGGCGGGCAACGAAAATTTTTTTAATTTTTTTTCTTTTAATTTTTTTTTTTTTTTAATTTTTTTTTTTTTTTCAAATTTAAAAATTTTTCGTTTTTTTTTCAAATTGATGAATTTGTCCGGGTAACATTTTTGTTTTGAGAATTTATTTATCTTCCGGCGCTTAATTTTAAAAATTGCAATTTCTAATAATTTAGCTCTGTATCAGATTCACTGGGTAGAGTACTCTACATTATTGGCTGATACGGAGAGATAGAGAACACATATAAAGTAACGTAACCAGAGCGAAATACATGTAAAGACACCACTTGGCCTTCTTTAAAATTTTTTAATAGGGAAAAACATTAAATGTAATATATTTATATATTATAGATAGATTATTATAAAAATTTAAAACAGCATGTAGTTAGTGACATAGTATTTTAAAAAAATATGATAAAACAATCTCTTCTTTTTTGTTTCTTAACGGGAGTATGACCAGACGTTTTTCAATAAACCATCTTGTTGAGCTAATCTGTTTAATGAATCATCGGCTTCACCTCTACTTCTGATGTAACCACATAAAGCATAAGTGGTGTTTGAACCAGCAATAGCTCTACCTTCTTCATCAACGTTAGCAACGTTAATTTGAACAGAAGCGTGATCCTTGGCCTTGATGATTCTGTTAGTGGCAGAACACTTTCTTGGAATGTATTGTTCAACCTGTATAAATAATAAATTTAAATGGGGTAAAAGTAGAAAATCCACAAAAGAGTTAATTGTTAGTATGGGGACAAATTGGTAAGTGTCGAGTTACAGACAAGTTGGAAACGTGATTTGCAAGATTGAATAATGTGAATTTATTTCCCATGGATTGTAAAGAGAAAGGTCATGATTGTACTGTAAAATGTAACCTTCAACTATGTGCAATAGTCATCTATGTATTGAAAATATGTCTTGAGTCCTTTACGCTTAAGTGACATTGTAGTATTCTTCAAATATTCAAATACGTGATTTACGCTCTGATTGGCACACATCAACTGTTTTTTGGCTAGTTGCTTGTACTTGTAAAATCACCAACTGGTTCACCTTGGTCTTTCCTTGCCAAATAATTTATATAAACTCGTTATGGTGTGATGTGTATCATTTAATAAATTAGTCCTAATAAATATATGCTCTAACATGATGATAAATTAGTTCTGTCTTGCGTATAACTTGTCTCACGAATCAACTTCTTGTCCAGTAACTTCAACATGGGTGGTTTGTTGTAGGAAAACTTACTAATTCACCTTTATCGTTTTCCATTTTGACTTATGTTTATTGTATGGTTGATGATTCAGATTATAATTATAATAATTAATTAAATAACTGACTGTCACTATTGAAATATTTCAAACCTGTTTTGATATATCACTAGAATCCAACTACTACACAAGAGAACTACTGTAACTATTCACTATTACCAAATCGAATAGTAAAGAGTAAGTTGGAAGTGCCATAGCAGGTACTGTTGACATTGTTACTGTACTACTACCACTACTGGTACTACCAGTACCACCACTACTACTACCACCACTACTTACTACCACTACTCTTACTATTACTATTACCACTACTATTACTACTACTACTACTACTACTACTACTACTACTTACTACCAAAGCTACTACTATTACAGAACTTGCTCTGCCTCGGAATTTTCAGACACTCAACTTGGAAAATTTTTAGCTGGCAATTAGATATCTGCTTATGTAAAAACTGTGTGGGCTTGAATAGTAAAACTAAAAAAATAAAATTCGACAGGTGCGAGGTGTGATTTGCTAGTGTTGGTGTTTCCATATTGGGAAATACCAAACCAGTTCGCAGTCACATTATGAGATCCGCACTACAAAACAAACAGCGGCTGAACTTGTCACAATCTCTTCTACAACTCTACACGCGCGATTGTATTAAAATTTTTGACTTATGTAATCATGTTTGTTTTTTTAAAGGGAAATCACGGCTGTGTCTATTAATTGTTTTCCTTTTATTTTTCTTCTTCTTTTTTCGCGACTGCATTTTACCCTTTTGCGGCTTTTTTTTTTCGGCAACTGTTTTCATTTTTCGGCTCGGTTTTAATCAGCCATACATCAGCCAGCTATATACACAGACACTACAATATACACTTACCACTCGTACAATAATTGAATCACAATTTTAATGATACATACATACATAAACATAAACTCGAACCTCTATAAATTACAGTTATCGAGTTTTGAAAAAGGTCAAAGGAAATCAAACAAACAGCCGGCTCTTGTTTTCGTTTTTTTTAGTAAACTCCCAGTCCTAGTATCTCGAAAAGTGGTTTTGTCCAAATAGCTACAATTGCCACTCCAGCGTACACTGTTAGTCTCACAAAGATGGTTAAATTGTATCTTGGTTCCAAAGCAGCACAGTTGATTTCTTCTTTAGACAATGAAATGGTTCCCCTTTGGTCTTGTCCAGCATTAACTCTTTCGCTTTTCAGCTTTTCTCTTTCTTGCTCTTGTAATTGTTCTAAATGCACGCCTTGAACTTTTAATGAGCTGAAAATTAAATTGTAAACGGGTTTATAAATGGCTGTAATGATAGGTTTTGAGCAGAGTTTCCACACTGCAATGACCACAACACCAACAATAACTCTTGTAATTGATTTTAACAATCCCAATTGTTCATAATCATATGGAATAACACCAGGAATCTCAAGATCTGCATGAGAAGAATTAGCCATTGACCAATGTGCTAAATCAAGTCCAATTAAAACACCAAGAAACGCAACACTATCTTCAAAACAAGGACACAAATCGAGAGGTAAATAATGAGTATAAATCAATGCATAATGCACCAAAATTGTCACAATTGGAACAAATTTAGAACTGGATAAGATAAATGAGTCCCATGTCGATGCAGTCAACTTTCTGTAAACAAATACTAATGTACCAATTAAAGAACCAACTGAAATGTCAACAAATCCATGCATACCACAGTAAATTCTTCCAAACACTAAGGAAAAATAATAAACTGCCAAGATGAATAACAGCACTAAACTGGTTGTAAAATTTGTGGAAATTAGGTCTGAATTGAAGAGTAATTCGTATAACAACAACAACACCACTCCTGTAGCATTTGCTGTATGTGATGATGGACAACCATACTCTTTACTTGTATAATGACTTAATGTGATTCTATGCAAAGGCGGTGATTTCGGTCTTGGTAAACATAAATAGTCCTTGATATTACCACTAAGATAAATACCTAATCCCAATACCACAACTAAATCTCTTAGTAATTCAAAGTACCCGAAAAATGCAGGAATCGGTAACATCAACACATAAAAAGTATGAGATCCTAAATTGGCTGTATATGGGAAATATATATCGAGTAATGGTCTTCTCACTGTAGTTTGAATCTTGGACAGTAATGGTGTTTCCAATTCGACAAATTTCAATAATTTTGAACGAATCTTGAACCTGAACGGCGATAATCTTGCAGAGTAAAAAGATGCAGGTTTTAAACCTGCATCTGCATTCGAAGTATCAGCCAACTCATGATTGTTTTGCAAAAGATGATGCTCAATGTACTGGATCGATAATCTTCTATGTTTTGGTTTGATTTCGTCCATTTTTTTTCCAGTTTATGATCTTGATATTTCACAACTTGATTTTCTCTGTTGCAGCACAAATAAAAAATGAGAAGTTTTATAACACAAATAAAAGCTGTGCCTTTGCAGCAAAATCAGTAAAATTGTTTCAAAGTTTCAATAAATAGCGGACTTTAGCTTAGTTTTCTGCAATTTCCACTACAATCCTACAGAAGATCGGTATGTGAAGCTTCACTGGTTTTGAAAGAGTTCACAGTTTGCAAAAAAGACGAAAAACAAGAAAAGCTACAACACCAAACAACTTACAACCATACACTGGAACTTCAACCAGTTTGTTGTGTTGATAAATAACCAAAACGCTTCATCCAAATGAATAACTGATACAACAATATACTAATAAACGGTAAAACACTGCCTGAATTTCTTTTTTTTTTCAGCCTTGAGTTTTGTCGTGTTTTCCGCTGTACTGCGCCCCACACAAAGTGAAGTGGCTGAGTTGTGTTTTTTAGCTTTGTCGACGACTAAGCCACATTACTGATTAGTGAGCTAAAGTCAAGTAATGAGTTAAGTAAGTGAGTACAACCAATTGGAATAAACTGATATTAAGAAGTAAGAAAATCAATGAATTAAAGTGAATTAAAGAGAGTTGAAAATATTAAAGACAAAAATTAAAGTTATCATGAGAAACGGAAAAGAACGGCGGAAAGGTTTCAAAATAAACATGTAAAAAAAAAAAAAAAAACACAACTAGACAATTGTACAGCAACTACTCTTTTCGTGTCGTTCGACATACGGAGAGTCATCATCATGATAAATGTCCTCTTTTGTAACTGGAAGAACATTGGGGCTCGTTGTATCCTCATAACCATTATTTGTATTCCTACTACTATTTCTGATATGACTGGTGCTGAATCTTTTGCTTGATCTTGTTTTCGCTTTATAAGCATTGTAGATTTGATTAACAACTGCATCGAAAATCGTGTCAACGTTGAACATCTCCATCGCTGAACACTGAATATGAGCCACTGCTCCAATGGATCTAGCCACTTTTAAAGCATCCAATGGATCAACTTTGTAATCAGGTATATCGGCTTTTAAACCAACTAATACAATAGGTGTATTTTCACAGTACTGAATGATCTCAGGAGCCCATGCTTCAGGTATGTTGTACAATGATTCTTTCGAATTGAGAGAATATGCCAGTATGATTAAATTGGAGTCTTGGTAAGACAATATTCTCAATCTTTCATAGTCTTCTTGTCCAGCTGTATCCCATAAATCAACAGTGACAACTTGTCCATTCTCTGTGTTCTGCATCAATGCTCTATGGTTTTCAAAAATTGTTGGCTCGTATTCAGTAGGAAATGAGCCTCTTATGAATGAAGAAAACAATGATGTCTTACCACAACCTGAATCACCAACAATAACAACTTTGAATTGCAATGAATTGGACTTTGGTGTAATTGTCTCATTTTCTGAAAGTAATTTGAAATGTGGTCCCTGTGCCGGCTTACTTATGTAGTAGGTTGGGTGTGTTTCGTTCGTAGACATGTTGAATCTTTTCTATTTAAAAATAGGTTAAATATGCGTTTTCAATAGTTAGCAGTGAGCGAGCAAGTAAATATTAGAATTAATGATGTAAAGTTGTATTTAAATATGTAAACTTAAAACAATTGTTAATAAGAATTGCTCAACTTGATTAAAAAATCAACTCGAGATATTATTTTGGAGTCATTCATTCATTTACCAGTGATACACAGGATGTATACAAAAAAAAAAAACAGTCAGATCTACATGATGTAACTTTATGCATTTGCGAGTGAGTGAGTGTGAGTGAGTGTATAAAATTGTTTATGTTTTTGCTTTTTCTTATTTTCCTGTTTCCAAATATAGAATTTTCCAGCCACATATGCAACAGCATATACTAAAAAGAGGCTGGTGAGTAAATGTGGCTGAGTAATATATTGTGGGGGTGGAAAATTAAAAAATATTAAATGATCAAGGCGGTGTAAAATGTTACATATAAGTGGGGGTGCGATTTGATTGCTTTCACAATTTTGTCTTGTATTTTGAATTTATACGACGACCGATACCTGTGTGTGTGTTGAACTAATACACAGGATGGCAAAAAAACACTACTACATAATACAACAGCAATTTGCAGAGTCATCTTCCACTATGAATTTTGTAGGTTTAGCTATATTATCGCTGCTTTCTGTAGAAACTTGATTGTTATTGGCAGCTTCTTCAGCTATCTCGTCATTGGGAGCTAGTTTACCGAAAAGTAATTTTGATATTGCGATATTTATCGCTATATTAAACGCATTGTTGACAGATTCAACGCAATAACTGGAGCAAGTTAAGTTTGCCAAGGCATTGGCTTGCTTGCTGATTTGTAACGACTCGCAAAGCTTGACAACCTGTGAATTTGATTGTTGAGCCGGATCAAGTTCAATGCTGCTGAGGGGTTTCTCCACTTGAAGCAACTCTTGACTGTTGTTGACTAAAGGTTGACTGTCGTTTTGTAAGCCTACTATAGTAACAGGAACATTTGGGCAGTAATATTCAAGATAGTCCATCCACTTTTCAGTGATCTCAATCAAAGATTTCTTGTCCCGGACTGAGTAAGTCATTATTATGTTATCAATCCGAAGCAATTTGTTGGATAAGCAATACTTGATCAAATCTCCACTGGATATTGACGATGCTGGGTCAATAATAGTTAATTGGGTTGGCTTTGAATAGTACTTCATCCTCTGTTTATCAGTAATTTTGTTCTCTTCAAAGTATTTGCTGCTTGAATCAGGTTCAATCTTGGTTATAAACGTCGATATTGGAGAGGAACAAGTAGAAAAAGATGTGCCTGAGTTATTGGATATTCCTGAAGATTGTGATGAAGTCTTGGCCATTTTAAACACTCTGTCTGTCTTTTGCATAGTAGTATTCAAATTGAGTTCAGAAACATTAGTTTCCTTGTTTTCAGCAACTTCTGTTTTCAACAAAACCGTTGGGCTTTGATGCATAAATGTATGAATGAATGATGACTTTCCTATACAATTTTCACCAAGGACTAAAATGTTCAACTTTGGCTGTGACGATGGTTGTGAAGCAGATCGTTTGGATAAGCTCCATGTTGGACCCTCTGTGAACTTATTATTTTTAGCATTAAACGTAGCTATCGATTGTTCAACTTGCATGTTTTATTCTGAATTGCTTGACTGTGTGTCTTGAAGTAAGTATAAAGATAATAGTAATTGTTGGGTTTACAATGGTAAAAAGTCAAGTACAAATATACACACAAATAAACTCATTTATATATAGCAACACGAAAAAAAGTACTTGAGCTTGTTGCCCCATCGCCAGTTCCTGACTCACAGTTCACACAAGTGCACAAATTTTTGTCTTATCATATGCACGCAAATTCTAATCAGCCAAGCATATTCGCTGTAAAGAGTCAGGGTTGCCTTCCATTTCAGTATAGCTCAGGTGGCAAACTGACTAACTACCCTCCTGCAATCGATGCATTGTTGCTTATTTTTCAAGCCATATTTTTTCGGTATCGGCGTGAGCGTAACTTCTTTTCGTCTTACAACACTCACATTTATCTTTAGTAAACTGACAGCTTATTTATCTTTATTATAATACACCGGATGATGAGGGGGTTTAAAGGAGGTGCAGTTAAGTTTTCCTCGAGAACATCAGTGAAAATGTAAATTTAATCTGCACGGCTTTAAATATTTGTTCTATACAGTGCGTGACATTCAGCTGAATTTTTGTTCTAAATTTCTCCGCATGCATGGAAGCCTGCACAAGAAGGTCAATTTTTAGTTTCTCCGTAAGTGCAAAATTTCGGCACTCACCGCGAAAAGAAGGTTTCAAGGCGCTTAATCTCATACGTTTTAAACTTAGTATGGAACCCATAATAGTGATGATTGATGGTATAAATAGTAAATATGTGGAACTTGTACATGAACATGGCGTTAGTCGGATTGCAGTACATTTTCAACACAAGTTTCAGTTTTGCGAAGCTTTCTTTATAATTCATTAAAATTGTGGAATTTTTTTTATAAATGCGGTTTTCACAACCTGATGTCAAATTGGATATAACATGTACAAGCAACTGCTTGATATGATATATATAAAAGACGACATTGCTGCAGAGCCGATTTAGTTACTAGCAAAACTCACGCACTCTCGGCGACTGAAACGGCTGATGGAAATGCATATATTCAACAATTCTGGTGGAGAAGACAAATTATACTGGCTGTTGAATGTCAATTTATTCTTACTCAACTGACTTGGGAGCTTCTCTTACAACGATACTACAAATATAAACATTCTTACCCATGCAATTGCTATTTGTTGGAAACAAGAAAGCTATTCCCACACTTAGCACTAGGATTTGCATTTTTGGCAAGCACTTTCTTCTTCTTGATTATGTACTGACAGTTCTGTTTTTTGTAAAATTAGGTTGACCCTTGACATTGGGCTGTCTGCATATGACTAGTGTTTCCGGATCTGACACAAAGTACTTAAGTTTTGACTCTTTGATAACCGGTCGCGCCGATCGACCTGAGAGCGCTTTTGAGCCAATAAAAGACGATTGAATGCTTATTAGTAAAGCACTCACTCCACGCACTTGTCCATTGGACACTTCAAGCCAGCCAAAATAAAACTAATTTTAACTTGCTTTGGTTTCTAAACACATGTCGTTGTATATAACAACAGTGTGCCTAGATTCACAGCTGTGTAAAACGCCATGAAGCACCCACCACCGCTGTGATAAACAAACTTCTTATAGCGCTTATGCTAAATTATTAAACTGCACAGCCTGACATGTTGAAAATAGAAAAAAGAAACTTTTCAAAAAAAATTTTTTTGTGCTACTCAACATGTATCTGACGATAAGTTGGTTTTGATGATTGTTTGGTTCAGAGATCTATAGGTTATTCAGTGACTTATCAATAACTTGAACAAAAAGACATTGAGAATTCAAATTCATCCCAAATTTTCCTTTTTCTTTTACTCCTAGTATTTCCTTTCTCTTTTTGTCCCAAGACATAAGGGTCTTCACATGAATATAGGAATTAAATTCAAGACTCCAATTCGTAAATTTTTGAACTTACAACAGCGTTATTCGTACTCTACACAATTCTCACTTTTTCACAAACTTAAAAAAATGTCTGTGCCAGAGGTTGATAACTCCAAAAGAAAGGAGGAAAAAAGTGAAGTCTCATTAGGAGATTTATCAGTGACTGGTTCAAACAATTTCACTAAAAAGAACAATGAACCAAGACAAAAAGGGCCAAAAAGACACAAGAGAAAAGCTAAAAAGCTAAATCCAGAACCAACTACTCCGATGGGTGTTTTGCTCAATCATGAAATCCCATTAATTTTGAAAGAGTACAATTTGACTGAGGAACAAATAACTAACCCAGTTTCTGAGATTTTAA
This sequence comes from Ogataea sonorensis, assembly GCA_037951595.1. Taxonomy (NCBI): domain Eukaryota; kingdom Fungi; phylum Ascomycota; class Pichiomycetes; order Pichiales; family Pichiaceae; genus Ogataea; species Ogataea sonorensis. The sequence goes on from JBANDG010000010.1 coordinate 782,699, forward strand.
ATAATGAATCAACCAGAGAACAATACAACAGAACAGTTTTAAATGTTGAAATTATTAAATACTCATCAAATGGTGATGGGTTGGCTATACTGTCTCAACCAGTTGAAAACGACACAGAAAGTCCAGTCAAGAAACAAATAGCTATTGTTCCATTTGCCATGCCTGGTGATATCGTTACAGTTAAAGTGTTTATGACTAAGCATACACATGTTGAGACCGATCTGCTTTCAATTGACAAACCATCTGAGTTGCGTGATGAGTCTTTGATCAAATGTAAATATTTTGGTGTTTGTTCTGGATGTCAATATCAACCTATTGATTATCAAGAGCAGTTAAATTTCAAAAAAAATACAATTGAAAATGCATTCAAATTTTTTGCACCTAGATTAATGGGATTGAATAAAATTCCACAAATTGGTGAAACTGTTTCAAGTCCATTGAAATTTGGCTATAGAACTAAATTAACGCCGCATTATCAAATTAATAAAAAAGTTGATGAATTTACAGTACCAAATATTGGATTTGGTATGAAAGGTAGACCTAAATGGAGACCACAAGTTCCAATCAGAGATTATCCTGGTGAAGTGATGGATATCGAAGATTGTATCATTGGTACAGAAATAGTGAGGAAAGGAATGGATAATGAAAGAAGTAGAGTTTCGAAAATATTGAATGAAAAACAGAATTTGAAACACAATGGTGCAACTATTTTATTAAGAGAAGATACACAACTAAAAGATGATAAAGACTTGAAATTGAAAGGTTCAGTTGACCCTAGTACTGGGGAAATCTCCAAGATCGAGATTGACAACAAGGTGAAAACATGTGTTACTGATAATAATGCGATTGTTTCAGAATTTTTAAGAATTGGAGACAAAGACTTAAGATTCAACTTTATTGCAAATGAATTTTTCCAAAATAACAATTCTATTTTACCAAAGATTATAGAATACGTTCAATCGAATTTATCACTTGATAATACAGATGAAAATTACTTAGTTGATGCTTACTGTGGTTCAGGATTATTCTCAATTTCAACTGCAAGTTCAGTGACAAAATCACTAGGTGTTGATATTTCATCACACTCAATCAAATTTGCTAAAAAAAATGCAGAATTAAACGGTATACTAAATTGTGATTTCATTGAGGGTAAAGCTGAAAAATTATTTTCAAAGATTAATTTCCCAAAGGATAAAACATCAGTTATTTTAGATCCATCAAGAAAAGGTTGTGATGAGGTTTTCCTTAATCAATTGAGTGATTTTTATCCAAGAAAAATTGTTTACGTTTCTTGTAATGTTCATTCACAAGCTCGTGATTTAGAATTTTTCATCAATGAAACTGAAAATGGTAAAAATTATCAAATTGAAAGTATAAGAGGATTCGACTTTTTCCCGCAAACTCATCATGTTGAAGGTGTTGCAGTTTTGAAAAGAATAGATTAGATAAGTTAGATAGATTTAGCTCATGTATGTCAACAATTTTTACAAGCTTTCATATCCGCCACGTACAAAAAAATTTGTAAAGTTTAGTTCCCTTTTTTTTTTTTTGATAAACACCAATTATTTTTTTTAATAAATATATAAACATATATAAACTATTGTAGAGAAATAAAGAAAAAGAAAAAGATTTTGCTTGAAACTAAAAGACTTGAACTTCAATGCAAAACAAAAACAATTTCCGAACTTCTCAAACAATTTGAAACAACTGGTGTAACGTTAAGCAGTTTTAATAATAAAATAAGATAAAATAGTAAAAGAAAATAGAAAAAGAAAAACACTCAGCCAAGTACGTATCAATGGCTTAGGTATGTAACCCCCTTTAAAAACATAATGACTAATATACAACCAGTTAAGCTAAAAAAACAGATATAATAAACAGAATTAAAAAAAAGAAGAATAATGAACAAAAAAACGTGCAAAAGGTGGTCAAAAACGATTTGATCAAACACCTTTTACTAAATTTGACTCAACATGTTATCACTAGGATAACACTTAGTTTTGTTGAGCGAAATATTCATTCTTTTCTAATTCATATCTCTTTTTATCAGCTTCAGCTTTAGCTTCATAAGGAGATTTTCCAACGGCATCTAAAGCCTTCCATCTTTCACCTAAAACTTTACCAATTTGACCAAAGGCGATACCTGGATTTTCAGCTCTAACAATATCTCTTTGTTCATTAGCAAAGAACATGTAAGCGGATAAAGATCTCTTTGGAGCGTTTGGGTCCTTCTTTCTCTTGGTTGTCTTCTTTGGTGGCATTTTTGTTAATAAACTATTGAATAAAAACGATTATGAAAATAATGATTTAAATAAAATCAATAATAATCAAAAAAAAATGTTAGTATGTTTGTTAAAACTTGAAATAATTTTTAATCCAGTTAAAGAAGAATATAGTGATTGGTAGTAAAACAAGATAGTGGAGCAAACTGAAAAGATTATAAACAAACACCAACAGGCGTACAGTCAATGTGCGGAAAATAGCTAGAGTACTCATAGTAGAGTGGCAGAACGAAAAAATGGTAAACAATCAACAACAAAATAGAACGCGTCCTTCCAAAAAAGGAAGGTCAGACTTCTACCCTGGTAACCAAAATAGTCGTGCACGCGGAAAAACAAAAAAACACGGGAGCTGAAAGCAAAAGCAAAGGCGGGAAATTAACCGCCTGGGCTAAAGCACACACACACCGTGGTGAAGCGCGCGCATTACTCCTTGCTCAGCACCTCTTCCGTCAGTGTGTCTCCCTGTAATGGTCTGCCATCTCCCGCACACGTGACAATAATATTTCTCATCTGCCATTTACAAAAACGGGTGGAGAAAAACAGCACAAGTGTCACTTACAAGTAGCACCCCTCAAATGCTACTTGATTCTCGCTGGTTGTAAAGTTCAACCAATAAGAAAGCTAGAGGGTCAGGATGGCAAATTCCCATTAAAAAAAAAATTAATCGAAAAAAAACACACAAATTTTAACGACAATTCAAGTTAATTGCCATCAAGACTCAATTGCAATACACAAACTTCCCAATTTCAATAACTTGTTTGTGCACCCACACTCACACATTGTGAAATGCGAGTCACTAAGTTAACTTTGTGTATTGAGAAGAATAGTAAAAACAGAGTAATTTCAAAAAAAAAAATGTAATTAAAACAACATTAAATTAAGTAAATCTTAACAATTAAATTAATAAAACAACAAACATTATCATTTGTAAACAAAATAATCACTAAATTCAACTTAAATTATAATTTAGCCATACTCACTTTTTCAAATTGCTTATCTATAATTTACTTAGTAAAAATTATACTATATAATAAATTTTTTACTCCACACATAAAAAAAACAATGTACTAGTAAATAGCAGCTTTAGTAAAATTTAACTAGCAATAGTACAAATGCTTGCTTGTGCGAACAGCTTTTTACCACTCAATAATTTTACTTAGTGCGAAAAACTCGCTATTATGAGTGGGTTTAGTGAGTTGAAAATGGCTGTAGATTATTGTTGAAGTAAAATGTTAGTGGCGTCGATCGGCGTCGATCGGCGTAGACTTAAGTAAAAAAAAAAACGTTGGGTAGGGTAACTTTATGTTTTTTTATTAAATTGCGGCACTGTGGCTTTGTAACAATTCATTGAAGTATCTCTCTGACTACATAATGTACACTTCGATCAGTTTACACAATCACACATCAAGTTAAAAAAAAAAAAACAGTTTTGTTTTATATGACATTCAAATATATAAAAAAAAGTATCGCTTATGAAAAGAAGAAAAAATGGGGTACCAAGTTAAGTAACAAGAAAATAGCTCAAATTTGAAAAGCAGAAAGACAAGAAAAAAAATACAGGAAGTTTTTGACAATGAGAAAACAACAAAAAGAAAAAGATGTTTTTTGAAAAGACTATTTGTAAATTCAATTTGTTTTAATCATCCACAAATTAAAACATGAAAAAGACAAAACAGTCAAAAAATAAAACAAATTTTCCATTTTAACGAGACAATAAATGATTCATCAAACAACAACAAAAATTTGAATCTCATCTATAAGTAGTAGTTATGTAACAATAACATATTGTTGAAATTCTCTTGTCTTGATTGATCCAGTAATTTCAATCTTTTTTTTCAACTCAATAAATTTAAAACCAACCTTTAGCATTATTACCAGCAGAATAATCAGCACCTGTGTTAAATTGATATTGGTTTTGGTAATATGGATAAGCAGCAGCAGCAACTTGGGCAGCTTGAGTTGATGCAATAGCAGATTGAGAAGTTGGTTGTTGACCTTGAACAAATGATGCATCTTGAGTTGGATAACCATATTGTTGTGCTTGAGGTTGACCTTGTGGTGCTTGTTGTGATTGAGGTTGTGCTTGTTGTTGTTGTTGTTGCTGTTGTTGTTGTTGTTGGAATTGTAATTGGAGTTGTTGATATTGAGCATATTGTTGTTGTTGTTGAGCTAACAAGCTTGAGTTTAGTTGTTGTGGTGGTAATGATTGTTGAGGTTGTTGAGGTTGTTGTGGTTGCTGTGGTTGTTGTTGTTGCTGTTGTTGTGCTGATTGTTGAGGTTGTTGTGGTTGTTGTTGAGAAGCATTTGCATTAGTTGATGATTGAGCTTGTGTTTGTTGTTGAGATGATTCATCAGTCAAATCAGAACCTGCAACTGCATTGGTTGGAGAAGTTGTTTGATGTTGATGACCAGTTTGTTGTTGATATTGATTATAAATCTTATTTTGATAAGATTGATTTGAACCATAATTAACAGGTTGAATTGTTGATGGTTGTAAAGTTGGAGTAACAGCAGAAGCTGGTTGTTGTTGTTGAGGAGATTGGAAATTCATGTAATATTGGTTAGCAACAGGATTTGGTTGAGAATAGAATGGATAATAATAGTTAAATAATGGGTAATAAGAACCTGGAACATTCATCATTGGGTTAACACCATTGATTGGTGGTTGAGAACCATTTGAACCTTGTGAAATACTTGGAGCAGCAGCAGCGGCAGCAGAATTTGGTAAAACAGAAGCAGCACCTCCAAGAGCTGGTGATTGACCATTAGCAGTGAAATCAGTAGTTGGAGTTTGTGGTTGTTGAGGTTGTAATTGTTGGTTGTAAAATTGTTGATATTGACTTGGATCGTATGAAGCTTGGATATTACTTCTTTGAGTTTGAGAATAATTATTAGCATCGTTTAAACCACCGTAATAATTGTTTTCATAAGATTTTTGTTGTTGGTTGTAATTGTTGTAATTATTGTTGTTTTGGTAATTTCTGTTGTAATTTCTGTTGTTGTATGGTTGTTGTTGTTGTTGTTGTTGTTGCTGTTGTTGTTGTTGTTGTTGAACTAATTGTTGTTGTTGTTCTGGTTGTTCTGGTTGTTGTTGTTCAACTTGTTGTTGTTCAACTTGTTCAACTTGTTCAACAGGTTTAGTTTGTTCAACAGGTTTTTCTTCAGTTTGTTCAACAGATAATGATTTCAAAGCATCAGTGGTGGATTCAACTGATTGTTCGACATCATTACTAGTAGAAGTTGTACTGACAGGTTCTTGTTCTTGTTTTAATTCTTGTTCTTGTTCTTGTTCTTGTTGTTTTGATTCTTCTTTTGGAGTTTCATCTGATTTATTAGCATTAGTATCAATTGAATTTGATTCTTCTTTAACTGCAACTGGAGCAGGTTGTTGTTTTTTAACAACTGGAGCTTTAGGTCTAACAATTGCAGCCCATGATAAAGGTTTTGAAGGAACTGGAGCAGGAGTTAATTTTTTAGCTTGAGGTTGTTCTGAATTAGTAGTAGTGGTTGTAGCAACTTCGGTATCGTTATTTGATTCAGATTCATCAGATTTCTTTTTTTCAGTGGTTTCCAATTTTTCTGTACTTGATTTATCTTCTTGTTCAACTTGTTGTTGTTGAATTTTAGTAACTGGAGTTGGTTTATTTGCTAATGCACTAGCCCAGGAAGAAGTGTTTGAAGATGTAGTAGAGTTATTAGCGGCGGCAATAACAGCTGCAGTAGTAGCAGTAGCAGTAGCAGAATTAGAATGAGTATTATTATTTTGATTTTTACCTCCCTTCACTGTCGTATGAGAAGTTTTAGAAGATTGATGTTTGTTGTTTGGTAATGATCTTGAATTAGAACTATTTGTATTATTACTATGATTTGAAGATGTATTATTACTATGTCTAATTTGATGATTCTTATTATGATCTTTCTTTATTGTTGAAGATGATGTTGAATCATGATTATTTGAATTATTTGAATTTGAGAAACCAGGAATATTTGATTCATCTAATGAAGCAGCAGCTGCAGCGGCAGCGGCAGCAGCAGCAGCAGCTTTTCTTTTTTCCTTTTCTTTACCAACTTGATCCCATTTATGAATTTTACCTGTTAATATACCTTCTGAAATTTCAGTTATATCAACATTTGAAATTTCTTCTTGAATATCGATAAAATCTTGGAAAGTCCAATCTGGGAAAAATTCAGTTAAAGTTTGAATTTTTTGTCTTAATTCATTTGAAATACTTGCAGATTGTGAAGATGAATTATGTGATGTTGTTGTTGTTGTTGTTGATGATGATCCAGATGCATTTGATGAAGATTGTATATTTGCGTTATTATTATTATTGTTATATTTTTTAGAATTGTTTCTAAATTTATTATTTGATCCTCTTTTAGCATTGAAATGTTGTTGCTGATTAGCAGACGCAGACGTTGCTGAATGATCCAATTGCTCAGACATTTTTTTATTTAATCTTTTGAACTAATTATATATATATATGTGAAATGAGAAAAACAAGAGAGCAAACAGAAACAATCGCCACTTGTAATTGTAGAAATGAATTTGTCTTATTAAAAAATTTTAAACGTAAAAAAGAAAAGTACTGAAATGTGGATGACTTGACTTTCTTTTTTAATTAAATGACTTTAATAAATTTATCTTATTCTTTTCAACAGTGATTTATTGAATCTTTTATCTAAAAATTGATAACTTGTTGTTTATATAGAGAATTTAAATTGAATATGGGAAACGTATCTATTCAGTTAAATCAATATATATGAAACTACTTGTCTCTTTGTTTTACTATTTTGTAATTAAATTTCCTTCTTTTGTAGTATCACTTTAAAAAAGAGCAATTCCCAAATAGAAAAAAATAAATCGTGTAATTGAGTAATAATAATAATATCTTGTTTTTATTAATTATAGAAACAAAATCTGGTTAATTCCATCTAATAACCAAATGATTATCTTCAAACAAAGAAAACGTCAAAAAAGAATAAAAAGAAAAAACCCACCACAAGACCTTTCTCTCACACTCACTCACTCACTCACTCACTAACAAACTATTCACCCATCCATTCACTAACAACGTAATTGTCTCCTTTGTCACTATTTTTTTCCCTCTTTTTTCGCTCTTGTCCTTTTTGTCCTCTTCTTGTTTTTTTGCCATCTCTCTCTCTCTCTCGAATTGGGCGTCACTGCAATTTTTTTTTGTGTCGAGTCGAAATGAAAAATTTTTGGAACGACGAAAAAAGAGATTTTTGGTTAGTACACGTAAAATTTAATATGGTGCACTGATGTGTTTGTATTGAAGGCAGTGTAAAAATGTATAGCTGTTTTTTGGGTGTAAAGATGTGGTTATTATCTATTTTACTCTTATACTTGTTACTTATTACTTGTTACTTGTACTGGTCAAAACTATACTTAACATAAATACATTAAAGTTGAAATTTGGTTACACTAGGCCCTGCCCCACACGCTGCTAATTTTATAATTGGTTTTTAGTATGGAAAATGTTTAAAGCTTCAGTAACTCTAGCAGACATTGTCTTTTCACCTTCTCTAACCCAAACTCTTGGATCAAAGTACTTCTTGTTTGGTTTGTCTTCACCTTCAGGGTTACCAACCATTGAAGAAATGTAATCTTTCTTATTCAAGACATAATCTCTAATACCAGTCAAATAAGCGTATTGACAATCGGTATCTAAATTAACTTTAACAACACCATTCTTAATACCAGTATCAAATTCTTCTTGAGTTGAACCTGAACCACCATGGAAGACTAAGAATAATGGATGATTACTCTTTGAATTTAATTTTTCCTTAGCATATTGTTGATGTTCACCTAAAATTTCAGGTCTCAAGACAACATTACCTGGTTTATAAACACCATGAACATTACCAAAAGCTGCAGCAATTGAGAAATTTGGTGAAATTGGTGATAATGCTTCATAAACTGAAAAGACAGTTTCAGATTTAGTATATAATAATTCTTTATCAGCGTGTTCATTATTAACACCATCTTCTTCACCACCAGTAATACCAATTTCCATTTCTAAAAATTGATTCATTTTGGCCATTCTTTTAAAATATTTAACACAAGTTGCAATATTTTCATCATCAGTTTCTTCTGATAAATCCAACATATGAGATGAGAATAATGGTTCACCATGTTGTTTAAAATATTCTTCATCAGCTTCCAACATACCATCAAACCAAGGTAATAATTTTTTAGCACAGTGATCACTGTGTAAAATGACTGGAACACCGTAAATTGGAGCAACTGATCTAATATAATGACCAGCTGCAATTGCACCGGCAATTGATGCAAATTGACCATCATTCTTGACACCTTTACCTGCAAAATAAGCAGCACCACCATTAGATGTTTGTAAGATAATTGGAGAATTGTTGTCTCTAGCAGCTTCTAAAGCGGCAACAACAGTTGATGAAGATGTAACGTTAATTGCTGGAATAGCAAAACCTTTTTCTTGTGCGTACAAGAATAAGTTTCTGACATCGTCACCAACAATGACACCTGCTTTTCTTGATAAGAAGTCTAAAGTCATTTTTTGAAAAAGTATGTGAATATAAATATATTATGTGCTAGTAGTATCTATAAGATAATTAAGCTAATTAATTGTAATAAGAGCAATTGAATTGATCTAAATTAGTTGGATAAAAAAGAAAGAGGAGAAAATATTTGATGGTTCAGTAGACAGATTAAAGATGTACAGGTGGATATGTACTCAATTTTATATCAATCTGCCAGATGAGAAATATGCAGTAGTTGAAAATTGCGATAGTGAGTGAGTGAGTGAGTGAGTGAGCAGACAAGATCCCTTAGTGCCCGCCCGCTGCGGGAAGTTAGCACACACTCTCGGCTGCGCTGCATTGCGCTGCGTTTTTGTCTGTTTGCACTATTTTTTATTAACTTTGTGACTCCCACCAACCCATCACATCACATGAGTGTCGCCAGTTTGACTCAATTGACGGCTCATCAGGATAAAATGTGTCTGTTCAGTCTGATCAGTTGTAAATTGCCATTACATTACATTACATGCAGATTAGATTCCCGAAAGCAACAAGCAATAAGGCTGTCTATTTTTCTACTCCCCAAATCAGTCCATTTACTATTACTTTACTTACTACATAATAGTACTACATACCACACTTCATAATACTACCGCACCAGCTGAGCTGCCCATCTGCACCACGCGGTTAAATTGCAGTGTGCGCTGGAGCACATACAACCCTCCCTCACTCCCTCTCTCACTCCCTCCACTCATGCCCGGAAAAACCCATCTCTCGCTAGTTGTTGTCCTCTTGGTGTGTATGTAATATGTACTTTAATACCATTACATTACAATCCACTAAATATTTATCACAACAAATAAACATTCAAACCAGTTCAATTAAATCATTTCATTACAATACATCATCACTGTGTAATTATGTTAAATCATAATCACATCACCATATACAGACATAAAGCTTGAAACATCAACAGGTCAACTCATAAAGAATAACTCCGGGTTGCAACGGAGCGGAGTATGTAGCCTACAAATAGTGATTCCACAATGACCGCACCGTAACAGCTGTGGCCCGGGCGTCATTTCTAAATTTTTCTTTCTTTCCTTGTGTTTATTGCTCCTATTCATTTTTTTAGCCGCAGTCTTAATTAAGTGTAAATCTCTACATTCTATTCTCACCCACCGGCCAACCAAAAAGCAACCATACATAACATAATTTGCACAGCCCATAATATTATTTTTATACGTGGCTGAAAGTCTTTTTTGTTTTTACTCTCGCCACAAACATTGCACAGCCACATATTATAATATACATATTTTTTCTGTGTAGTGTACATCTCTACACCAGGTAGGTTTTTAAATAGAATTATGTTTCACTAAATTTATATGCAATAGTTTTTAGTGTCTTACCTTTATAAGCATTGTACGAGTTCATTAGGCTATTACAAAACTTCCCATTTTGAGTTGTTGAAACCTACCCTACATATTCCACAGCTGATTCAACTTGCCAAAGGGAAAAAACAGAAAAACAAATAAGATAAAATGCAGAAAATTTCATCCTCTCTGATATCCAGAATAGACAACAACATTGAATTAATACTGCAAAAATTTCACGATATACTGGAATTGTCCACAATTGAAAACAAATCAAGAGAAACACTAGCTGTAGAATCATTGCAAATTGAGTCAAATACATCAACTATTATAAAATTGTCTGAAGAATTACTCACTATAACTAGAACACTTAAAGAGTCTTGGATACTAGGTCAAGTTTCAAACACCAGTGGTGGTGGTGCTAGTGAGAACTCCAGCGACACTAACGTGCTACTTTACGACATGATCAATTCTGTTTTGGAAAAAGTTTCCGGGGTGCAACCGCAATTGTCAGATGAAAAGTTAGACAAAATAGAGCAATAGTTTAAAAAATTACACTACCGGTAATATAATAATAAATCATTTCATTATAGACTAGCTATATATACTATCAAGACTTAGAAAAACTAAAAATTATTTAGAAGTGTCCAAGACATATCTACCGACAATCTTACCTTCTTCCATCAATTTATAAACATTTTCCAATTCAGATAAACCGACAATCTTAATTGGAGATTTAACTAAACCTCTAGTGAAGAAATCAATAGCTTCAGCAGTATCTTGTCTATTACCAACATAAGAACCTCTAATATCAATTGATTTGATAACGTGTTCAAAAACTGGAGATTCAACAACAGCACCAGCTGGTAAACCAACCAAGACAACTTTACCTAAAGGTCTAACATACTTGACAGATTGAGAAATTGCAGCTGGTGAAACTGAAACATTAATAACACCATGTGGACCACCATTAGTTGCCTTAACAATTGCATTAACAACATCCTTTTCTTTAGTAAAATCAATGAAAACTTCACCACCCAATTGCTTGAATAATTCATGTTTTTCATCACCACCATCAATACCAAGAACTCTGTAACCCATAGCAGTGGCATATTGAACAGCTAATGAACCTAATCCACCACCAGCACCTGAAATTGCAACCCATTGACCAGCACTAAATGGAAAGAAAGATAAAAAAAAAAAGAAATGTTAGTATCAGTTTTTTGAAAAGTTAAAATTTGATAATTGGTTAGTACTTACTTCAATTCAGCAGTTTTTAAAGCCTTGTAAACAGTGACACCTGCACACAAGATTGGAGCAACTTCGGCCAAATCTGTGCCTTGAGGAATTTGAGCAGCTTGAACAGCATCGGCAGTTGCATATTGTTGGAAAGAACCATCGTGAGTATAACCGGACAAGTCTGCATCTGGACAATTTGGTTCTGCACCTTGTCTACAATATTCACAAGCTAAACAAGAACCATTCAACCATTTAATACCGGCATAATCACCAATTTCAAAATTGGTAACTTGAGAACCTTTTGCAACAACAACACCAGCACCTTCATGACCACCAACTAAAGGTAATTTTGTATCTAAAGGCCAATCACCTTTCCAAGCATGTAAATCAGTGTGACAAACACCAGAGTACTTGACATTGATCAAAATTTCAGTTGGTTTTGGAGTTGGAACTGGAATATCTTCATATTTCAATTTACCTCCATTTTCGTAGAAAATGACAGCTTTTTGAGTTTTTGGAATACCTGAGGACATTTTTTTATTTATTTTCTTTAATAGATTAGCGGTTTTGTAATTGGACTTAAAACAATACTAGTAATAATTGATCTAATAAGATTCAATGAGTAGTAGTAATTGATTAATTGAATGAGTTGTTATTATTATTTCCAGATATCAATTGATCAATTCTAGGAGAATTTTAACTCTATTTATACATTTCTTGAACCAAGAGAAAAAGTTGAAATGTATTAAGTGAATGCTAGATCGTATGTACATAACTAGAGAATACAATTAAGAACAAGTGGGGTGGAATTGTAAAAGGTGGGGTGGATGTATGCATGCATAGTTCTCGGTGCTGTCTTGCCGGTCCGGAGCAGCTGTAGTGGCAGCGAGCAAATAGTTAGTTAGAGTTGGTTAGTTAGTTAGTTGGGCTGGTGGTGGTGGTGGTGGTGCAGCTACAAGCTAAGGTACACGGCACACACACAGCTACCGGCTGGTAAACTGGTGAATATATCGGAGATGCGGTACTGTTGCTTATTGTACTGGTAATACGACAAACAAGGTTTTGCTTCTTAATGATTTCTTAAACTACTTTTGTCATTGGCATTGAAATCTACATTGACCTTGCCATTGCTATTGAACTACTGAATACCTATGTGTATACTCAATGCTTCATACACTCAATGATCAGCGCAGTTATGTCAGCTACTAACACTCTGGTTCTGATTGAAGTTCCATTCACCCTATTATCTATCACTTACTAGCTGTTATTACCGGTATGATAATAAATAGTTACCTGTTTGCTGAGTAGATCAGTAGTAGCAGCAAACGGTCGGTCAATGCTCAATAGGTCAATGCTGTTGGGGCTGGCGGGGTGAATTGTGACGAACAATAGACTGCTTTTGGGAAAATGCGGAGAAAAGAATTTAAATTAAGGGGTGCGAACGCCCAGCGGGCACACACATACAAACACACACACACATTGGCCGTACACATTTGTGTCCCTTTACAATATGAGGGTGAATGGTGGGTGCGCACGCATTCACGGTACAGGTGGGTGCTGTGATGCTCCGATCCGATGCTCCCCACTACTACTACACCACACTTTATTAGAGGTGTCCGAAACTGAGTACGCTGTATCCGTTGGGTATCCCCGAAAATACTAAATAGATGGATTTACAGATCATAAATTATAGATTATAGAGTAAAGGTTTAAAAGAAATTGTCAAGTTATTCATTATATGAATTGAATAACAACGAATGCCGAGTACCGAGTCACCCGTTAGGTCACCCATCCTTCACCACCATTGGAAAGGGGGTAGCATTGAGAAATGAGGGGAGGTGAAGTTGGATTGGCAATTGTGAGGCAGTGTAGAGGGTAAAGTATAGTTAAAGGCCAATGGAGGGGCACAAAGAGGGGGTGTATATGTATGTATGTATGTATGTATGTGTTTATTTATGATTTCTGTTGGTGCCTTTTGTTCATTATTTTGACTGACACACTCTTTGTATAGCAATTGACCAATCACAGAGTGTTTGCCCCCCAGTTTTTTTAAAAAAAAAACTCCTTATTAGCGAAACAGATCTGATCTGCACTTTTGACGAGTGATGTAGTAGCTAGCACACATTCCAACAACAGCAGCTTTGCAAACGAAAGATGTCTACGTAATTCTCTTTAACGAATCAATTGATTGACAATTAATCAACAATTAGTCAATTGATCACACACAATTGATCAATGCCTTTTTGTTCTTCCAGACTCTGTGCTATTACCGATCCCACCACAAGTAATCCAGAGAGACATGACAGGCAAAAACAAACACCCAAACAACTCCGCATATTAGTTTGTCTCCAGGACCGATAATATGTTGTGGCGCAGTTGAATTAGTTATTTCCAAGGCTGTGTAGAGTGGCTGGTATCTCAGCCTGTAGATAAGTCTCCATTGCCAGCAACACATCTCTCCACCAGTTGGACACAGCACTCATCCCATTTCATCCCGTCCCATCCCGTCTCACCTCCACCCACCCAAACTAATCGTAGCATCGACTTTTTCCTAATTCGGGTAAAAAAAACGTTGAAATTTATACTTTCGTTCAAGCACGACTCTATTATCTCTATTTTCTTTATTTTTCACTTCCTCGATAGGGTACCGATTTTGTAAGCTTCTTGAAATCATGTTTGATTAGTTTCAAATTGATTACTCAAACGGTATTGATTGATTGATTGATTCAATTCACCGAAAATTCAAACACAAACAATACTATCTTGTTTGAATTATTTTTTTTAAAACTTTTCATGGTGTCAATTACGGTGCAATTTGATTGAATTTTCGTCTCCTTATTTTGATTTGCAAAAAAAAAATGTTTCACTAAGCTAACTGCCTGGTTCTTTATGTAGCTTGATTCAGTAATAGAATAGCATGATCAGTAATAAGTATTATCTTAGTTATATCATATAAAATCTTAGTCATTACGTTGCTTTATAACTTCTTTATCGGAGTCCATTGACCTTGAAAATTCAACAATTTTTTTGTCCAGCTTGATGAAAGATTCTGTCAATCATTCGATTGAAGATACAAATACCAATTCTACTTCACAACCTAATAAAAACTCCCAAAATGATATACTCCCAACTCAACCAACTCAATTGTCTCAAAGCGACGATACCCAAGATACTCAACCAACAATTGCAGCAACAGCAGCAGCATCTTCCAATTCAACTACAATAAGAAAATCAAGCAGAATTTCAAAATCTTGCTATAGTTGCAAAAAGAGAAAAGTCAAGTGCAATTTCGAAATTCCCTGTGATAAATGTATCGCTAGAAATAGAGCACATCTTTGTAGCAGAGAACCTATAATTGTTGATGGTGTGTTATTCAATACTGGTAATGAAGTTGAATTCACATTTTCAAAAGAAAATGAAGTTTTGAAGAAAAAAATAAAAGAATTAGAGGAAAATCTGGCAACTTTAATAGATGAAAAAAAGAATAATAAAAATGGTAATCTTGACAACCAAATTCATTTCTCAAGCAATCATCTCACAAACTATCAGATCAACGACGAACCAAATTACAATGAAATTTCAGTGAAACAACAAGACGAAATTCCGCATAAATTTGAAAAATCTCCTTCTAACCACTCAACCTCAAATGAAAAAGAACTGGAAAAATTAGTGAAATGGGACACGTATTCAATCACTTTAAGTTTGTTAAACAAAGGATTGGTGGAAGGATTAAAAATAGGTGATGATTATAATTTCAATGGTAATACAGAAGAATGGGCGAGATCTTTCCCAGAAAGTGTTCAAGATACAAATAAAAACAATAACGAAGTATTATCAGCTCTAATTTGGAACTACCAGTTGAAAATAATTCAAAAAATAGGTAAAAAAGAGTCAGATATTTTACTTAAAAGAGCTTTAGAGGTTTCATTTTTACATAATTCAATCGATAATGATAGTTGGCTTATAGAATATGAAGATCACTGGAAAGATGATGGTGATGGTGTTACTAGTAAAAACGAAAAACACATCACACCGTTCTATTCTGCATCAGACTCGAAATATCTTTTTTTTGCAACTTATTATGCTCTACTGTGTCTTGGTATCTATTTTGCAGATGATTCTATTCAACACCAACTAGGGTTTTCAGATGAAGAATGGGAATTTTATCCAAAGACTTTTTTTTCGTGCGCTTTGGAGTCATTATATAGAGGTAGATTCATGACTTATCCAAGACTGAAATCAATTCAATGTTTTTCAATTCTCAAATTGTGTGCTCCAGCCTTGGGAGGTATAAATATTCAAAACTGTTTACTTGGAGTCATGTGTTATAATGCTAGAAAGCTAGATCTCGATAAAATCAATGACAAGAAATCAACTGTTGATACCGATGGTGACTTACAAGTTAGAATTCAATGTTGGTGGTCTTTAGTCAACATCGATTGGTATCAAAGTCAGTTTTGCTATTCTTTTATAGTTAAAAATTCATTTACAACTCCATTACCTAAATTCTGGTTGATCAAAAATAAAGTCATACTGTGGAAGAACTATTTTCAAGTAATAATGTCAAAAATCTCAATTATCAAAAAAAATTATTATTATCAAGATGAAGTTTTAAGAAATAAATTGAATTTAAATTTACTATCAAAAGCTGATTTAAATTTACAAATTCTAGAAATACAAGTTAAAAAAGATTTTGAAAAATTTATGGACTCTGAGAAATTAGAAAATGATGAGAATTTCAAATTAACTATTGATTATACAAAATTTTTAATCAACTATATTATTTTACACGAACGATTAGATATCAATAGTAAGATGTCATCTTTTATGAATTACAATGATTGGACTCAACTATGTTATCAAATTTGTTATAATTGCTCAAAAAAATTAATTTTAATTTACACCTCAAATGAAACTCCATCTTTGTTTAAAAAATTTTGGATGATTCCACAAATTGCATTATCAGCTGCTGTATTCTTACTTGTTGATTGTATGTTAAATAGACAAATTATCAATTATCAAAAAGAAATTGTTTCCTTAGTCAGAAAATTATTACCAGTCTTGAACTCTTATACACAAGTTATGAGACCTGCAACTAGAGCTATTTATGTGATTCAAAAATTGTTAAACTTGATGTTGGGTAAGAATGAAGATAAATTCAACAATTTAAGAAATTTGACCAAAAGAAAGTTTTTCGAAAGCGAAAAGACTCAAATGCATGACGATAGAATTGAAAAGAAAAGAAGAAAGTCGTTTTCCAGTCTCAATCAGTTTGATTTAAATGATTCATCATTCAATCCAAATTCTAATTTTCAACGTGTGGATGAACTGCGAAATTTTAGCTCAGCTCACCGTTTATCTCCAAGAGCTTTGACAGACGATGGTATTTCCTCAATAGGATCATCTCCAACAAATACTTACCAGTTATTGCACGCATTCAATCAAAAGCAGCAATCACAAATACAACAAAGTATTAATCACAATTTAGAAATGTCAAGTTCAAAGTCTGAAAATTATATAAATCAATCGAGTAAAAAATCTCCATCAACTGCATTGTACCAAGATTCAAGTATTGTTAATGCCAGAAACAATGATTTGACCAATAACGATCCACAGAACAATCAAGTGCATAATACCATTTTAGACATTTTGAGAGATAATGGATGGGAACAATTCTTAGACTCAATTGATGATTTTGCAATGACTTTAGATGTTTGAGTTATGGTTAAACTGTGCGATGTTCTCAAAGCTGTTTGAAACTGATGATTGTAGCTGCTAAAATCGTCACATTCTAATGGTTAAGGTACTCAATTATCAATGTAAAATCACCTGAGTTGATGGAGTGGAAATCGTGATTTGATTAATTGTTCTATGCTGCTAATATTCATTTTGATTGTAAATGATGTAAACCAATTATATGTCTTCAAAAGACTGAACATGTATAGATTAACATTATAGATTAATAAAACATCGAACAACAAATAGTTGTTTGTTCACAGTTAATCCTCCTTTTAAGGTAATTGACGCTATACATAGTTCTTTTCTTCAAGAAGGGTGATCTGAAGAGTAGTCCAAAAGGCCACAACTAGCAAAAGCAAAACTATCACTTCAAAGGGTCACAAAACGTTGAGCTAACTACATCTCGCAACAAGAGCTTTGTACTATATGTCTTGATGACAATTGAACCCATTTAACTGCTCAATTACATCTTTCATTCTAACGACAGCTATAGTTTGCTATCTTCAACTAGGTGGGTCGTTCAGATGTGTGATTTTGCCCGTTGGTTGAATACCTCAATCTAAATTGCACTTATAAATCTCTCACCACAAGAATTAGCATTTTTATCATTAAACTATTAATCATAATCACAAAACCAATTTTTGGTACTAAATAACCAACGTATTTCTTGTTAAAAAGTACAAGCTAAACTAAAGATTGCTTCAAAGATGTATTTTTGTCTTTTTAAGCAAACATTGGTTATTTCAGAAACAAATAAAAATCAACTGCAACTTAACTCAAAAATTTCAAATTTTTTGTAAAAATTAGTTATGTTGTTTACCTTATTAACAGTGAACTACTATAGATAGCTTTATTAAACTAACTACAATAAAATTATTTGTGCTTGTTTAGTTGTGCTAAAGACTTTACTGACTGAATTGGTTCCTGGTTAGGTTGTTATAGGTATTTTAAAACCTAAAATACCTCACCTATTAACGTTTTTAGTATAGGTTGAAAATTAACATGGTTTCACAAACAAGGTAGTAAAACAACACTGAAAGGGATTCTGCGGTTCGTCTACTATCCCTAACCTATACTCTTGGATCTCAGTGTTACACTGTCTCAAATAACTTTAATCTGGACTTATTTCGTTATTTCTAGCTTACTTCCTTAAGCTAATACCAAACAATGATCAAACGTGGTAAACTGGTTCTTATTCAATACTAAACTGATCTATACAAACTTGTCTGATATCTATATAATAATATAAAATAAACTAAATAAACTAAATAAACTATCCATTCCTGAAGACGGGAATTTCAGGTCTATTTATACCACAAAATTAAATAACTAAGATACTCGAAAAACTAACTAAAACTATTGCTGCAAACTAAGTGGGAATTGACTCATATTTCGTATGATTCTCTATAATCGTTGACGTGTCTAATTTCTATTAACAACTTCTTTCAAATGCAGATTCTATTTGTAAATGTACCCTTTTTCCATTTCGAGAACTTTCTTGTAAATTCTTGATTTTTCCAGATTCTTGTGCGGCTTGGCTCTGAGCGGCGCGTAGATTCCTTACAAACACAATAATGGTCTCTTGGCCCAGTTGGTTAAGGCATCGTGCTAATAACGCGGGGATCAGCAGTTCGATCCTGCTAGAGACCATTTATTTTTTAACTTTTTTTTTGAATATTTAATTTTACAAGTCTGAAGGTTTAACTTTTTTCCACAAAGTCATAGAGGGTTCAACAATGGAAAGTTATCACTGTCATATAAAGAACACTAGCTTACATTTGAGCCACTATCAGTTTTTGTTCGAAATACTACTCTTCGCAAAAGTGTGCTCACATAAAGGAGAAGTCTAGAAATCTCCGAAAAAACAGTGGAGTTCCGCTCAATGACGTAATGATTATAAGACAACATCTGCTAATTGAACGAAAGATCAAAGAAACACCGTCAGTTTTTTTATCTATTTATCTATCCACCTTCAGATATCTTTCACTTAAATAACGTTATCTATCATCCATAAAATCAAGTTCAACACAACGGTAACTTGTAGTTAATTGGACCAACTCCAGTCCAATCATTGAAAAACGATAGAGTTATTGCTAAGCCACATTGCTTCCTTTAGTTTTCGCGCCACATTCAAAAGACAAGAAACGGTTGAGAGGTGTCAAGAGAGCGGCTAATTTTTAAAATTTTTACCTAGTTTGTAAATTATCCGCTGTTTCGACCCCCCGGGTTTAAGCTCACTAGCCACACCATCTTTCAGGCTCTAGTTCTGGATATATTTCCGGTTTTGACATCTTTAATCACCGTTATTCTCTTGTTTCTTTTATTGTTACTTTTCACCGAGTTAACTCTGTTCAATCAAAGTGATTGTTAGGCCCAATATCACCACGGCTGCTCATCGTGCCGAAACTCTGAAGTTAATTTTTGATTCTCTGCATTGATTTCTAATTTCAATCGGTTTTGTTCTTTTCTCTTTACAGTCAACGTTTCTTCTCAGTTAGTTTGGTCTACATTTAGAAGCAAACGGTTTGCAAGTTAGTGGAAAGTTTCCTTTTTGAGTAATTTTCGGTTTTCGGTAGATCTCTTCTTTATCGAGGAAGAGTATCTGGGTTAGTGAAGTTGGTATCGTCTTGATTTTTCAACTTAAGTTGTTTAACATTTTCAAAGTCAAGACACATTTCAACTGGCATTGAAGCAAGACTTGTCTATAATTTTTCAGATCTTTAGATTGAATATTTGCTAGTTAGGATATCGTTCTACTTTGGACGCAACTTCAACTTTTGTTGTGACACAGTTTTTCTATGCTAACAAATCACAGAAGCTATAGAGAGAGCGAGAGAGAAACAAAGAAATAGTTGAATTTGAGCATTTTTGCTGTCCACCTGTTTCCAAACATTACTTGCGGTTCTTTCACTATGAGCGGTAGTTCGGATCTACCAAATTATAATGATCTCTATGGCGATTATGATATGGTTGATAACGGTAAATTTGAGCCGTTGAGTTCTCAATTTTCACAAACCGATGACGACAACTTACCAGATTATTCTCCGTCAATTCAACATCTGTCTTTGTGCTTTATCATGAAAGAGAAGCATCCAATGCTATTCAATCTCCCGCCTGAATTTCAACCAGCCATAGTAGAGATAAACTCAACACAGTTAAATATTTATGAAATAAAACCGGATTTTAACAAATATGCAATGTTTTATTTTAGTAAGTTATTACCTGAATTTATCGACCCTCAATTGAACATTAAATCAATTTCTGCTTATAAACAGTTGTTAGATGAAAGTGTCTTTGGAAGTTCTTCATCATACAGTATACCCTCATCAAATTTGAGTCAAGTCAAAGAAGAAGAAGATGTTGAGAGTGTTGGCCAAAAAAAATCAATTTTCAAAAAAATATTGAAAAAAATAAAACCAGTTAATGACTGTGGTTGTATCGATCACTTGAGACCACAAAATCAAAGGCTTCCGAATAATTTAACATGGGAAGAATCAAACTCAAACTCTTGTCAATTGATTTACAACTTGTTATCTTTTAAACCTGATTTGTATCAATTAACATCTTCAGATCCTCTACATAACACAATACCAATTTTTGATCAACTAAAGTTAATCCAGACGGATAACTTACTTTATAGTTTTTCTTTACAAGAACTTATCCAATTCGGTAATGCGTCAGACTATTTTTCTAAACCATTTACTTTACGATTGTTATTTGCACCTAATGATCAATTTTTAATAACTTGTTACAATTCAAAACAATTTATAGAACTATACTACAAACTCAATATTGCAAGAGAATTATCTTTGGATTTGGATTCGAGATTAATTAATCCTGTGGATTACTGTGTTCCCAGAAGAAATACAAGAAGAAACAGAAGAACAAGAATCAGAAGAGATGTTTCAACTCAAAAGAAAAATAGACACAGAACTTTAACCGATAGACATTTGAACAGCAGCAATCTATTTTTAGACTCATTCCCGTTTGATGCCAACGATGAAGATAATGACGATATCTATGATGATGAGCATGAAATAATAGGTGACGATTTGGAAGATTTAGACTACAACATCGACAGGGACTTGGCTTCAATTAATTCTCAAAATTTTAACCATGGTCCAGAGCTGATCAGTGAAGAGATAAGTAATACAGTTGAACAACAAGGTGTTCGAGCACCACCCATAATAGTTATAGACTCATTAGATCAGCCCGGACTCACACAACGTAAACCTGACGTTGAAAGTATGAACCCTCGTTCTAATCAAAACGATAAAACTGTTGGATTTCTGACTAAAAACAATGGAGATGTCAGTATTGAAACAAGAGACTTATCGTTGGATCCCATCACCGGAACATCAGCATCAACAGTAATGCTCGAAAAACCAGTAACCATCTCAAATTTGTCAAGTCATTCTGGAAGTAGGACTTCGCTTTTTGAAGCTATTGAACGAACAAACACAAATTCAACAGAAACTAATAATGATCCGATAGTGACTTCATCCTCTAAAACCATTATAGCTGCCGATAGCCATATTGATACCATTAGTGATGCAATGGAGCTTGCAACTGACAATGGAACAATTTTCACCTACCCTAAAATATTCTCAGCCCCACAGGTTGCAAGACAAGATATACAAGATTATAAAGAGCTCATTTATACTTTGAGATGTATTGGTCCTTTCAAGTTAAAACGTGGGAAATAACTGAAAGTTCAGTTACTTCTCCAATATATATTCCAAATTTCCTTTCTTTTCTACTTTCCAATCCTTATATACATTTATATATACTTTGATATGCACATATATCACCGTATTGCTGCTTTTTTTTCAGTTCAGATATCCTCCCTTTTGCTCAAATATTCTTCATAGTTTAAACACAATGTTGCAAGCGTAATTTCTGCATTTACTTTTTGCAACGAATCACAAGTTTCTCGTAGTAAGTTAGAATGAAACTCAATATCCTTTTCATTGAGCATGTAATCTAATGACAAGTCAGTTTCAATCATAAGATTTTTCAATCCAACAACAGAAGACTCTTTGTTGGTTTTCTTTGTTTTAACAGGTTTGAAAAATTCAGTCAATTGCTTCAAGTAAACCTCAATATTCAACACTTTACTTATACTTAACTTCAAGTCAGGATACTGTTTAAACCAAACTCTTAAATTATCAACAGAGCCACTGTACGAATGTAAACTGATTCTATAACCTTTATCCTTTTTTGACAAAATTTTAGATACACAGGTGAATAACTGATGATGAGCATTAACACAATGCAGACTAATGGGTAAACACAATTCATCGGCTAACTTTAAAAAAGCCTCCAATATTTCGATTTGATGTGCCAGTTCGACTCTGCATTGACTTAGCTTACTTTTTTGGTTCGGACTGTCGTCATCATTATTGCTTTCATCATTTTCGTCATAAACTGGATTTCCTATGTATCCACTCCATGGCACACGAAAGACTTTATCCAAGCCAATCTCACCTATTCCTGGATGTAAATTTTTAGCGTTAATCTCGTTTGACTCACTCAAATATTTCTGGATCATGTTGATATAGTCATTCAAGTATATAGGGAGAGGAAGATTTTTCAGTAGTCTATCGTTGGGTGCTGGACTTAGTATGCTATTATAATGATGCTCTTTGATGCTTTCCGGTGAGGTAAGAGCTTCATCATTTGCATAATCATGCGTTGAGAATAAGTGAGAGAACCAAGGATGAATTCCATAATTAGGATTAATCAATCCTGGGAATTTCAAAGCCAACTGATGAACAAAATTTATATCAGTTGCATTTGTCGACATTAAATGGTACAATGGATACTCAGATGCTGAGCCATTTGAGTGTTTTTCTTTGAGATTTTTCTCGAGCTCTAGGACGTCAATTGGTTTCACATTCGGCGATAAATGACAATGTGAATCATACAAATACCCTTGGTTAAAAGTCATTTCGAAGTTAATGTTATAAAATAAAGTATATTTGTGCCATCAACTTCCCCGGTGATTCTTAAAGCTATAGATTAGTCTGGATAATGATTGAACTTTTTTGATCCAAAAAAGATACAAGCCGCATCATGTTTTTCCACAGGTCCACTTTATTTGTGACAATTCTTTCTCTGTCCTGACTAGCATTAATCTTTACAAGTTTAAAACCTCTTTATTGTGTCCTCACAACCATTAGAAGCATCATTCGAAAATCTGAAATAAAATCTTGAACGTTTTCGGACAGGAATTGGTGCATCGTAGTTTTCACCAAGGTATAAGTTTTTGTTCAAAGAAGCTTCGTTTCTTACAACTCTTTTAAGTCTTGGTTTTTTATTTGCAGGTGTTGAGGAAGATTTTTTGAGAGTATCACCCTTTGTAATCTTGTCCATGAGCTGTAATATCTCCCACTCCCTTGAATTTGAATTACCACTGTCATCATCACTGCTTGATGGGCGCTCAATTTTGTAGTGGAAATCAACACGATATCCATTTTTAAAGTCACGTATCTTCTTAGTAAGATTATTCGTGATAAAGACTCTTTTATTGAAATTGAACGGGGCAGTTGTACTAATAAATGAAGCAGGTGACAGCTTATTCTTGGTAAACTGACCCAAGAAGCTAATTTCTTTGCAATTTATGAGTTTGTTTTGCGTGACTGATTGGTTTACTGTTTTCTCACTGTTTGTAAATTCAGGCCAACACTCAACTAATTCGATAGGTTCTGCATCTTTTAGATGATATCCAAACTTGGCTTTTCTTTCATCATCGAAAATAAAACTTTGTGACTGAGATTTACAGTACATTTTGTAATATCTGGCAATACTGAACCCATTTTTCCACGTTAGTTCTGAGTCTGTTAGTCCATACACTTGCCCAATGTTCCTATTGAACATTTTGAGAAAATTTTGTGTTTCAATGCAGGTTGAATGTCTAGAATGCACAAATTTCAAATCTTGAGGAAGCAATAGTTCCTTTTCTGTATCCAGAAAGTAGAGTTTTCGAAACTGAAAATCTCTAGCTTCTTGTGTATCTGTAGGATTTGGCGTAGAAAATGTGTATAGATACAAACCCAAGGAGGTATCGATCGGTTGCAACATTGATTTGTCAACTGTCGGTAGATTTTTAACACCATGCAAAACCTCAAACTCAAGTTTTGTAATGTTAACTATATGATGAACTCTTACCACCCTTGTATCATGAGATTGTTTGTCCACGCTTGCAGGTTTCGAGCCGATCAAGATTTGGAAATCTCTCTGCTTGAACTTCGTGTTGTTTGTGATACGATGCCGATTTTTTGCATTGAGTAAAAGCTTGTAAAATTGCTTTATGTTTAGTATGGGATTGATCATCAATTCATCAATATCGTCAACCTGCATCAAAGCTTCCATTCTTCCCATCAGTTGATCACTAAATTGTAAAGAATCAAATCCAAACTCTAGACCTAAATGATACCAAACGTCTTCAAACCCTAATATTTTATCATCGAAATGGAAAACGGTTCCATCCGGGTACAGTTTCATTGTATTCAACAACACATGTATTGATCTGGTATTATCAAGTATGTTGATATTCTGAGACCTGTAAGCAAAAGTGGTATCCAAGTAAATAAAATCCAGGACAGTTCCTTGGCCATTTGGGGCAAGAAACGGCTGCAAGTGAAAATTCAACTTCAGTGCATTATTCACATCTTCTGAGAATCTCACATCGCCAGTATACAAAACTGTGATGGGCCTGTCATCACCAAGGACTCTCAGTAGAATCATCACAGATCCTACACAATGGTAATTTGGAATCAATGTGAAAAATAGAGCCCGACCCCCCGGTAAAGGCAACTCGTAGGACTTGTTCACGTCATGCCCTTTTATACGAGCAGAGTTTTTATCAAACGACTTGTTGAAGTTCAACAATGCTTTGGTAGCATTTGACGCTATCACGATTGCATTAGGAGACAAATTGTTGGATCTGAAACCTTTCAAATGATCTTCATGTGCATGTGATATGAAATAATACTTTTTTGAGTCCTGGTTCAAAGATTGTAGTTCAAAGTTGTCGATACAGACTTCTGGAATCAGATGGATATTTCCATTAAAAGTAGAGCCTGTTTCCACTTTTATATTTTTCACTCTAGCCATCGGCAACTAAAACCAGCACTTTTCATCGATCGACAGTAAGTGTATCTCACACAGCTCTTTATTACAAAAACTTGTATTGATGCATAAAGCCTCTGTAATTTACGATATACAACACATACGAATAAAAGTATATAGACCCTCTTATTGATCTGATCATCCACAAGATGTTGAAGATTTTGAGCCTCACATTGACGCGTAAATGCTCTTTAAAAACGCATTTTTTCGTGCTTTTGTAATGAAAGTGAAAGAACTTGCAAATGACAGTGATATCATCACAAAGGGTGGTGTAAGTTTGATGTCCGTATATCACGTATATGCTGCTTTAATACAAAAACATACAAAACAAATAAAATTAATTAAAAAAATCATCTTTTACACACCAAAGTTTATTCAATATATATAACGACTTAGCTCAAATTACGCTCAAAAATAATTGAAAACAATTCTCACCAATTTTTTACAGTGAACTAATTCGATTTTACTTCTCTGTTTTTTTTTTTTTCTTTTTTTTTTTAACTTTCAACTTTTGATTACTATATAAGGGTTTCGGAATTCAGTCTAGAGGTAATTACTGACTAGCTAGTTTTGCCTCTGCGTAATTTAGGTACTCACCGAATCTTTCAATGAATTTCTGAGCTCTAGGTTTAGAGTCGGAAACTTTTTCATTCAAAGTCAACTCGACATCAATCACAGTAAGTAATTCAGAAGCTTTCTTTTCTTGGAAAGGTTCAAAATCGAAATCATCAAACACATCGTTTTCAGCAGCAGTTCCAACTGTACTTATGGATGTAGCGATACTGAATCTCTCTGCGTTTCTTGGAGGTGCAACCAAATCTTCAAATAGTTCGTCAACCAAATCGGAAGGCTGGTACAATTTGGTACCGTAAGCATAGGATTCTGCATTCTTTGAGGCCTTTTCGACAATTTTTGCCAGGGCTTCATTTGGAATGGAGCTTGAAACTACAAATTGATGGGTTAATTTAACTGGCTCTTTCTTTGGAATTGCAGTCTTGGCATCTTTTGAAGCAGCCTCGGTACTAGATTTAGAAGAGGAAGAGGCATCAACTTCGCCAGCAGCGGCCTCTGGGCTTCTTAACTCGATATTGGATAAGTCTAAATGCTCCTTGGATTGGATGTAAGATGCCACTTTGGTATTGGCATCTTGGGAAATTTTACCCAAGAATGCCAAGACATCACCTTTCAATATTCTACCTTTAGGACCAGTTGCTGGGATCTTACTGATTGCTTCTTCTTTTGAAATACCATTTGTCTCAAGCAAGACTTCCACGGATGGGAATAGTGCTTGTGAAGGGTCAGCTTTTCCACTAGTGCTGGATGAGACATGTTCGGCCGGCGTTGAAGTATTGGAACCTGAAGTTGGGCTGTCTTTAGCTGGTTCAGGAACAGGAGCAGCAGTAGTAGCAGCATCAGCAGGGTTTGAAGACTTGGCCTCACCTGATCCCGATTCAACTGATGGGTACTCCAACTCAGCTATATTGTCACCTGGTTCTGCTAGGAAAGCAATTGGATCATTGACTTTTATTCCTTTGTCACCATCATGTTTTAAAATCTTAGCCAAGATACCATCATCCTGGGCTTCCACAGATATAGTAGCTTTATCAGTTTCCACTTCTAACAGTTCATCACCAGAAGCAAACGAATCACCTTCTTTCACTTTCCAAGCAACAATACCACCTTCCTCCATTGTTGGAGACATGGCAGGCATACCGAAAACGGTCACTCCATTTTTTATTGCTGTTAAACTGAAAGCTGTAGTAGTAAAGAAAAGAAAATACAAAAGAGAATAAATCGAAATCAGTTAGTATGAATGGATCAGTTATTGAAATAATTCACTTTGAAAAACATAAACCACTTACTTCTACAAGAGTAATGAGGAGTTCTCAAGACTGGTCTTAGTGATTTCGATAAGACTCTAAGCATGATGATATGTAGTTGATTCTTTGTTGCTTTATTTTCTTATTTTCTTATTTCCTGCCGTTTCTTATCAGCCAGTGCCAACTGCTATATTGTCAGCAGCACATTTATCAACCAACCAGACCACCAATGTCACCTAACAAGCATCGTATCACTCAACTCCAGACCAACCTGCTCTCTACATCACATCATCTTACTCTTTCTCTCTCTCTCTTCCTCTTTGTGAGCCAGAGAACAATAGCCGGATAATGTGAGGCCGGTCTCAGTGGGGGGCAGCAAATCGACGCGTCGACCAGGCGGTGCAAATGCAAGAAGCGACGCTGAAGATTCTAAAAATTTTTTTTTCTTTTTTTTTTTTTTTTTTTGGTCTGTGTGAAATTTTTCACCCCTGAAAGGACTTATTTCTTTGTATGATGGTAAGTAAAACTTGAATTAGTGTATTTTCAAGCAAAGACTGAGGGTTTAATATACTGGAGAAACTGTCAGAGACATTGTGTATAGTACAGGAAACATCATGGGTAAAAGAAAGGTTAAAAGAGCCGTTGAGCTACGTCATAATAAACGTCAAAAGGAGGAAGATTCCAAGTTGAGCGGTGGACTATTCAACAAGTACGGGAAAAATGACAGTGGAGACGAAGAGATGGCCGAATACAGTGATTTTATGGAGGAGCAAGACGACCAGGAGGCAGACGAGCAGGATGTGCGTGGAGGTGAGGATGACGAAGACGAAGAGCAGACCTATGAGTTGCAGCCAAGAAGCTTCAAAGTTGAGCAAGATGTTATCGAAGGTTTGCCTATCAGAAAAGGTGACAAGATTGAGAGAGTGATCAGAACTAGGGTTACCAAGCAAGACAAGGAAAAGGAGCAAGAGTCCGAGTCTGAGTCTGAGTCCGAAGGAGAGCCTGACGACAAGGATCTCGAGACTGAAAAGTCAGAGGCAGACAAATTCGATGATGAGTTGGATGAGCAGTATAAAGATATGACTCCAGAACAGCGTTTGATAAAGACGAAAGAAGACATAGCATCCATAGCAGAAAAGTTAGTTGAAGATCCAGAGGAAAATATCGTCTTGCTATCTAGACTTCGAAGAATGGCTAATTCAAGAAACGAAAACACAGCCAAGTTATCTTTGTTAGCACTGGTGCTTGTTTTTAAAAGTATTGCTCCATCATACAGAATCAGAGCTTTAACGGAAACGGAAAAAAGAGAAAAAGTTTCCAAAGAAGTGGCCAAATTGAGATTCTTTGAAGAACACTTAGTTTTAAACTATAAGCAATATGTCGCTTATTTGAGTTCAAAAACCAAAATTTTCTCAAATACTGCAAAAGCTACTCCATTGGATGTTCAATTAGGTATACTGGCAACAAATGCAGCTTGCGAATTGGCTGTGGCTTTGAGATTCTTCAATTTCAGAACAGACTTGTTGCAAATTCTAGTTAGAAGAACCATGAGAACTCCTTCCAATGACACCGAGTTCCAATTGTTTGAAAAATGTGTTAAAACCTTGGAAGAGTTATTATCTGCAGATTTCGACCACGGTGAGATCTCTTTAGACATTATCAAATTGTTGAACAAATCATTGAAAAATAGAGGTTACAAAGCCAATGAAAGTACAGTCAATATCTTATTATCTTTAGCCATATTGAGTGACTACGATCCAAATGCATCAGAAGAACAAAAGCTTGAAAACAAGTTGAGAAAGAAAGATAGAGTCCATTTGAGTAAAAAAGAGAAAAAACAAAGAAAAGAGCGTAAGCTTATTGAACAAGAAATGAGAGTAGCCGAACAAGCAATCACCGCTGAGGAAAGAGAGAAAAATCAAGCACAAATATTGAAACTCTTATTAACACTATACTTAGAAATCTTGAGATCTAGACCTGAAAAATTGATGGCAGCAGTCTTGGAAGGATTGGCTAAATTTGGTCATCAAGTCAATATCGATTTAATGGGTGATTTCTTACAAGTGTTGAGAGAAGTCAGTGAAGACTTGATAAGTTCTTCTTCTAACGAAACAACCATCTCTAATAACCAGCTAAGACAAATATTGCTTTGTATTGTGACATCTTTCTCATTAATTTCGCATTTACCAACTAAAAAACTTTCAATGGACTTGAACAAGTTTGTGGACCATTTATACTCTATTCTACCGATTATTTCCCAAGACACAGAAATCGAATTTTCTCATAAATCTTTAAGGCTCATAGATCCACTTTCGAAAAAACAAGATTTCAAACCGAGCGTTAACATTTCAACAAAATCAGAATTACTCTTAAGATCGTTGGACTCTATCTTTTTCAACTCTAGATCTGGTTCTCAAAAAAGAGCCTTAGCGTTCACCAAAAGACTGTATTTGAATTTGTTACACTTGCCAGAAAAATCAACAATAGCAACTTTGAAATTTTTGGATAAACTACTTGCTAGGTACGAAGAGATGAAAGCATTATACACAACAGAAGATAGAATTCAAAACGGAGTTTACCATGCCGCAGTGGATGATTTAGAAAGATCTAATGCACATGTGGCAGTTCTTTGGGAAAACGTTTTGCTTGAAAAACATTATTGCCCAACAGTTGCTGTGGCAGCCAGAACTTTGATGAACAAAAGTAAGTAGGTAACTGAAGTTTGTAACTAGTCACGCATAAAACTTAAAAGCAAAATTTGAAATCTTTCGTACACTTTGTATGTAACCTCTCATCCTTTCTCTATTACAGTAAAGGTTTTTGCGTAGTTTAACACAGCAGTTTTGCATTAAAAAAAAAAAAGAAAAAAGAAAATATCATAGAACCCCCATTCAAAAAAAAAAAAAGACAGAAAAAGACAGAAACCAAAATCGGGAATCACAACGTGACAGAAATCCTTGATTCAAACAACGTATTGGGCTTCAAGTATAAGTCATAAACATGATTTGAAAGCCAACGTGTCAGAAACCAAAAGGATAATGACTAGTAAAAAAAAAACATTGAACTAATGGAAAAAAAGCATCTTAACTTGAGATGACCAACACAAAGTAACAAAAAAAAAAAAAAAGGAAAAACAGCAACAATAAAAAAGCATAAATCAAAAGTCATAAACGTCGCATAAGGCTAGGGAACATGAAGTAAAAAATTAAACCGTGATACAGCAGAGATCTTTAAGGATTTAATGATGATTGTGAGCATTGTGTTTCATGGTTGAAAATCCATGGTAATGAGATGGATGATTATTAAACCAGTTTGTACGAGGAATTGGAACAGAAGATGAAACAGTTGGCGTCACAATTCTGACTTGTTTAGAATTTGAAGACGTAGACATATGTGACGTTCCAATTCCCTGAGATCCTAGATTCATTAATCCATGCTGGGCATTTTTTTTCAATATTCCAACCATTGTAGTAGGTTGCATTGCTGCAGAATGAGAACTTCTTCTTTGATGAGGAGGAACATACTTAGACGATGCCAAATTGTTGGATGTGATTGAAGTAAGATTAGAACCAATTGACAGTACATTGTTTGAAAACGTAGTAGCTATTGAAGGTTCTCTCGAACTATCAGAGTCATGAATGTTACTCTTAGAGCTCATCAAATGATGATTAAAGTCATCAGTATGACCATTAAGATGTGAATCCAGTGATTGCAAGGGCATTCCAAATTCACTAGGCTCAGAATAATGATTGTTTTTGGTTGCTTCATTGAACGACAACAACTCATCAACTCCTCTTGTTAAACTATCT
This sequence comes from Ogataea sonorensis, assembly GCA_037951595.1. Taxonomy (NCBI): domain Eukaryota; kingdom Fungi; phylum Ascomycota; class Pichiomycetes; order Pichiales; family Pichiaceae; genus Ogataea; species Ogataea sonorensis. The sequence goes on from JBANDG010000010.1 coordinate 813,613, forward strand.
ATTCTTAATCTGTCTTGTAAATTGGATGAGGATAGTTCGTTCTCAGTCGCAGAAACCACCGTATTATTATGATCCTCGTGATCTCCAAGTTCCTCAAACAGGAACAAGTCATCATCATTGTGTGCTTCCTCCTCCTCCTCCTCTGATTCTACTGCAACTTCATCTGCCTCATATCTAGGCGACTGTCTCATGTTTGGTGGAATGTATCTCCCTGGAGTTCCTATTGAACCACGAACAATTTTAGAATTTAAAACTGGTTCAGCGCTAAGAGGAGATTTACTAATAGAAAGACCTTTGAAATTAGCAGAAGTAGAATGAATAGAATTAGTCTTTGTGTTGTTGCTGTTTCTTTTGAAACTATTAGTCACCTTGAAACTTTCTCTATTGCCGTTTAAGTTATTGTGATTGTTATTATGATGAGAGAAGTTACGATTTCTTGGTTTTCTTTTCTTCCATGCGGCACCTTTGTAATTTGAGTTATAATAAGTAGAAGGTTTTTTATCAAGAGATGTTTCTGGTCTGTTTTTCTGAACTTTATCCATATAATGATTGAAAACAGATTTTGGTGTAAAGAAATCGGCTCTTTTAAATTGATCATCAAAAGTAGTTCCATAACTACCAGGATGTGCGGAAGAGGTAAAAGAATTGTAATGATTTGAGCCGTTATTGTAATTGGTGTTGAAGAAATGTTTCTTGTTAACTCTTCCATTCTGTGAACGGTATTGATTGTTTTGAGGAATAACAGTTGGTACTTTCAATGATTTACGCTGACCTCTATGTAATTTGATAGGTTTTGCAGGTGTTGTAGAAGAAGTGTCATTTGTAACGGAAATAAGAATATCTGGGGTTTGGGTGTTGGATTGGACAAGAGTGCTGTTTTTGGCATCAGGTTCATGTAAAGTTTCGGATTTTGAGTCAACATCACCAACCAAAGTTTCAGTTTCTTCCGATAATTCTTCCCTGAGTGTGATATCAGTGGCATCTTCTTCAAATTCATAGTCCAATGTCAAATGCTCTATCTTGACTAAATTTTCTTTCATATACTTGATGTCTCTGTTTTCCGGATCAATTGTCAAACAATATCTCAAGACAGCAAACAAATCATAACTCATTGATGGGAAACAATCAAATAAAGTTTCTCTGTTTGCAGCAAAATGCAAAAAAATCTTATCTTTAGAACTTGCAGAGTTGAATGGACTCTTACCAAACACGATATTTAATAAACAGATACCCATAGACCAAATGTCAACTTTATCAGCACAATAAGTATCAATTCCGTTGTGTTCTAGTAATTCTGGAGCCATGTATCTCTCACTACCAACATCAAAATCGGTACAGTATTTTTCATCGGTAGCCAAGCCAAAATCTGTTAGTTTGATAGACCAGTCATCACTAATCAAAATATTTTCTGGTTTGATGTCACGATGATAAACACCAGAATCATGGCAGTACTCTACTGCGCTCACCAGCTGCATAAACACATTAACGACATCTTCGGTAGAAACTGGAGCAATACCTTGTTGAATAGCATCATGAAGATCTCCTCTTGAGCAATACTCCAAGACAATATAAGTGTCAAAGTGATCCACCAAAGTCGTAATGTTTGGATGTGATGAGACTCTATTCAACATGTTTATCTCTTGATTGGTTTCTCTCAAAATAAGTCGTTTACTAACTTCTTTATCTTTGCTGATATTTTTATCTCGTAAATTGGAATCATTTCTGTGTTTGTAGTAAAAATCACTAGGTGAAGGTGAATTATATTTCACTGCTACAAACGAATTACCATTTTGGGTATCTTTAGCTAATGTAACTATTCCAAATGAACCTTCATTGATCCGTTCAATTTTCACATAACGATTATTCAAAAGACCACCTTCATTGTAGTTGTCGTAGTCTAAACTCATAATTGTAAAAATTCTTTTTATTTTTGAAATTTCTGTCGAGTTTTTGCAATCAAAGGAAAAACAATAATCACGCTTTAACAAGAATTTTTGAGAAATGATGGATATAAATAGATGTTACTATAATAACTAGTAATGCAGTTGACTGGCCCTTGTTTTCTTCCTTTTTTTTAGAAAAAAAAGTGTGTAAAGTAATATCAGTGGAGTAGTTAAAAAGATTTATAATGAAGAAGATGAGGAGAAATGGTATAAGTATAGTTCCACTATGACTTTGAAATAAACAAGGATCAAGATTGAATTTGGTAAGTAATGTTAGATCATAAAGTACTTGATTTGAAAACGAGTAGGGCTAATGCGTTGATGTCAAAATAAAGAATGTAATAATAAGCAATAATTATTTTCAAACTCTTTTATGTTTGAAACTATTAGGGTTCAAAGTCTTGTTTCAACCAATGGTCTCTTAAACGGTATTGTAGAAATCAAAAGTGATAGCTCTAATTACAGAGACTTAAATGCAGTAAAGAACAAAAAAAAAAAAGAAAAGAAAAAACAAAGTAAGATGGAAAGAAAAGATATGAAAAAATGTGGTTGTGATTGGTTTAACTAAGGTTTCTCGTGCTTTCACAAAATCGATAATTTCAAATAGTTGTTTGATCGTGGAGTTGGGTTCTTTATTAGTTATAAGGGGTGTTGTGACAAAGTATCCTAAAGTTATGAGGTTTTTCAAGGAGATAACACTAAATTTTTTTTATAATAACTATCCTCTCAATACTGACAGACTTTAAAACTTTCTTTCAAGTATATTAACAGTCTATACAACTGACCTTTTAACAAATTGTAATGACTCAAAGTTAAAAACACCCATGAACCTCTTACACTATGTTACACTAATTTCCTTTTTTGTCTCTTCTCCAGAATTCGAGGAAACAAAAAAAAAAAAAAAGAGAAACAAGAACCCCCTTCGATGACATAAATGCTGAGATAATATTATTTGCGGGTTACCCCGGAGAAATTTCAGGCATTTGAGTAAGTCCGGCGCTTAAGTAGTTACTTTTAATACTGTTATGCAAATTACATCATTAAACCAGGATATCAAGTAATGTTATAGTCGACTAAAAATCTCAACTTATAAAGTTTCATACAATTATATATGTTTCAAAGCTCTCTATCTGTTGAAATAATAAATTATAAGCCCAAAAAAAAAAAAGAGTACAAATGTTAAAGTTTTTCAGTTTAAAAGTCCGCTATTGTATTGTCCACATAAGAATATAATTTAGGGGTCGTAATTGACTTCAGCTCCAGCTCCTGCTTCAGCTTCAATTTCACCTTCACCACCTTTTTTAACTTCTTCGTCGTTGGCTTCAAAGATTAGTTGGTCACCATCGTTGTACTCAACTTTAAGCTCAGCAACGTCGTCGTTATTTGTTATGTCTTTCAAGGTGATCTGATCGTTAGATTCAGATTCGCTGTATGCTTCGCCGTCTTCGTCGTAAATGCTATTGAGGTCAAGATGCTGTAGAGAAGGGTTTATGAGTTTTTGCTTACCTCTAACTTTCACGTTTTTCACTATTCTACCTCCAATGGTACTATGCCCATTATTAGTACCGTTTTGTCCCTTGACTAGTATCGACTTTGGTTGTTTGATGTGCTTTGGTGTTTTGTCCAAAACTTCGCTCCCACTACCGTTTCTACCACTCAGCATTTGTGAAGAGAACAAGTGATTTTCTTTTTCTTTTGCGCTTGGTAAACCAGTTACTGGTGGAGCAGTAGAATGAGCCGATGGGAAACCTTTAAAATCATTTGTCAAGGGGAATGAAGGTGGGAACAACATAAAACCACCTTGTGGAGTACCAAAGGGTTGATGACCCATAGGCGGTATTGGGTATTCAGAATATTGCGGGAAAGGACTATAAAATCCATAAGGATAAGGACCTGAAGATTGTAGTGGAAGAAATTGAGCAGAGTATTGCTGATTGAGTGCATTCATCTGTTGTTGATAATGGTCCATCTCTAAACCTTCAAACATGGGTGTAACAGAGCTCAACAGGTGTGGGTATCCTGTAGTACTTAGCAAGACCTGTGGATTTGGTGGTATGTGGCTCTCTTCAGTTCTATTGGCCGGTTTCGCTGGATTCTCTGTATTGAAAAATGCTACCGATGGTGTTGTTAGTAACTGTTGAATTTCAGCCGTATTCACCAAATCTGAAGTCTTGTAGTCTGTAATTATTTGTGGTTGACCCTTTGTATTGATTTCTGCTGTGTTTGATCCAAAGACAGCTACTCTAGGAGTGCTTACTTTTAAAGAAGAGTCCATTGGTGTTCTGGGCGTCATTTTAAAACCTCTGGGCGTTGTAGCTGTTAAAAGATTCATTGTATGTTGTATCTGTTGCTGGTTGAAAAGTTGCTGTTGTTGTTGTTGCTGTTGTTGTTGTTGCTGTTGTTGTTGCTGTTGTTGAGGTTGCTGTGACTGAGACATCATATATGGGAAAACGGGGGTGGCTTGATCCAATAAAAAGTCATCCACAAAGAAAGGCCTTCCTGGTGATGCTGTATACATCGAAGGTTCCATATAAAGCGTTGGGTGGTAGCCATATGTATAGTAATTATTTGGCATGGTATTATTAGTAGAGAAATTATGAGCTGCCAGATTATCTAAATTGTTGATTAACGAATTCTCAACTGGTTGCAAATAATCCAATGGGAAGTCATCTTCTTCTATCGAATTAATCGCATTCACACCATTTTCTAAGATTATTGGTTCTGATTCTGTTTCTACTGATTCGTTACCATTGGAAATTTGCTCATTTTGTAATACTTGCTGAGTACGCAAAGAAGAGTCTGCTTCATAAACTTCGCTTTGTCTATTTCCGTTTTTCTCGAGATATTGTGAAATTTGTTCTTCCAATGGTTTAGAATCATCAAATTTCAAAGACAGAGAAGGTTCTGAAACGGCTTTAGTAGTGGCTGGTTGATTGGCTGCTTCTCTTTTAATATCTCTTTCCAAAGCGTCTGCAAATAATTTATCATGAGGAACGCTGAACCAAAAAAACACTTTTTGCTTTTTTTGAGTTTTCAAACAATGATATTTATGTAAAAATTTCAAGAAAGTGGATCTTGGATTTTCTAAAACAGCAGCAGTACCACATTTTAAAGCTCTCAAATCACTGAAAATACCTTCTTCAAATTTTTTTCTATCAACTATCACTCTACCAAATTTGTTAAATTTGTAAGCGACACATCTCACAATATCAGTTCCTGTGATGTAATACAGATTATTCCAAAAAGCACAGGATATAAAACCTTCTTCCTCACTTAAAATAAACCTTCTCACTATCTGATTTGGGAACCAATGAACAGGAGCAGTTGCTAAAAAGAATTTCAAATCTTCTATTCTAGCCAATGACTCGCGAACATCATCATGATTAGTCGTAGTCGTTGTTGTGGTTGCTGCTGACGTTGTTGTTGTATCCACAGTCTGATCATCGGTCGTGGTGTCGTTCGAACCAGCATTTTCCTGCGAAGTTGATATGTTGTCGTTGATAGTCATAGTATTAGTGTCATTCAGAGATGAGACCGAATCTTCTAATGTCAAGCTCATTCTCAAGTTGTATTTTTGTTTGTTTTAGTTTCGTTAACTGAAACCAACTCAAGTATGTAAAACACACACAAAAAAAACAGTGCTGAAAAGATGAAACAAAAAGTGGAGGAAAAAAAAAAACTCAAGGTCAGAGGTGAGAAACAAAAAATAAAGAAATGTGTGAGTTTAAGCTTTAAAGTAAAAAATGTGATAACGATCCAAAATAAAATGAAACCAAAATCACACACAGCACCACTAAATCTTGAAGTACAGGATAACAGATACAAAAACACCAGTGGTTAGTTAGTTAGTTAGTTAGTTAGCTAGTTAGTCTAGTTATCAGGAAAATAAATATGCACAAAAAATAAATGAATCAAAAAAAAGCCGCTATGTAAAGTTGAAAATTAAATTGAAAATATGCAAGTTTTCAATGATGCGGCTTTTAACTAATTCTCTGCTTTTGGATCTTTTTTGATGCAGCTCAAGTGTGATTTCCTGCTGAGTTACTTGACGTTTGAGATATAATTTGACAAGGAAGAGCTGTTTTTATGTGGCTGCTTGCTTTAAAGTTAATTAATTAATCAATCAAATGTATGTATGTATGTGAGAAAGTTTATGCAGTGGGCGTGTATGTATAATGTATATGTATATGTATGTATGTATCTTTATGTATGTATGTTCTTTATATTCACACAAAAAAAATATCCACTAAAGCGAAACCAAGGGAATCAAGCATGTGTAGGCCCACTGAAAAGCCAATCTTGTCAATTGAAAGAAGTTTCAATGTGCACCGCGTTTCCAAATCGGTATTTGAATATGTATGTGCCCTCTCTCTCACTTGGATAAGCTCGAGAATTCAATTAATCTGATGATGCACGGGTTCAGTATATTCGGATTTAAAGTCAGCCAATAGGATTAGAGTTTGGCACGCTTAAATTGACACTAATGGGTTTGAAAAAACTCAAAAGTAGTGTATAAGAATATTCCAATCACGATAAGGTTATCGGTGAAGGAAGTAGTGACTAGAAGTGGGGTCTGTTCAAATGTAGTCTGTTTTTCTGTTTCCTGCTATTCCAAAGTAAATGATCTTTGAATGCAGCTTTGTGTATTTGGTCTTCAGTTAAGTGAGTGAAAGTAAGTGGATGAGTTAACGAATGAATAAATGAATAAATGAATGAATGCTTAACTGAGGCGCAACTGAGTATCTGATACTAGATCTTTTCCAATTTCTAACAAAAGATGAAACAAACAAAACGTAAGGAATTTTCCAATTATAAGAACTAATTATATGCCTATTATTTAGTAACATGGTTCAAGATGTTGCAGTATATTTATAAAACAAGTTTACGCTTTAATATAGTGTTTGGTATTTGTTTACAGTTTGTTTCAGATTTGTTTCTGTGTGTTTCAAAATTCGCGGTGTGATTTTTCTGAAACTCGACGACAGTGCAGAGGTGCGAAAAGGAGAAATACAGGGTTTAGCTACAAGCGAAGGAGTGTGTGAGAATGTTTCTTTTTTTTTTTTAGCTTTTTAAACTTTGGCTTTGTGATGGCGTTTAAAACACTATTGTTATCAATAGTTTAATTGATGCATGTGTACATGTATGTATGTAGGTATGTATGTCTATCTGTCTGTGTAAGTTGGATATATATACAGAAATTGCAAATAAACAAAACAAAGATGTCAGTTGTAAGATGATGAGAATCCCCGTGTATTATACAAACACACGGACGGACGCCTGCGCATACATAGACTCGGGCCTACACAACTATTTTGAGCACAGCATTCTGGTACTTCTTTTTTCAGGTAAATAGAATCTTGCCTTTCAAAAGAGATTCAGTGCTGCTTTTTGAGCAGAGCTGATAGTGCTTCTTCTACGGGCAATCGAACAAACTGTTATGAGTTTAAAAATACGTGGAAATTTTGAGTACAGTAAAATCACTAACACACATTTACAGCTCACCAGTCCACAAGCATTTGAGCACTTTTCATATACGTGATTTTTTGTCCAATTTGTCGATAAACGTAGTTTTCACCACATATTTGTGGTGCATTTATATATAATATATACATTCATTTATTGGGAGAAAGAATAAGCATCGCAACACCACGCTAGTTAGTTCGCCTTGAATGAACAAGTAGGTGCATTTAGTTTATTAAACTTGGAACTCTCTATTGTGTGTGTTTTCTATTCCATTTAAAACTAACAATTAAACTTCTCCACCAATAGAGCCCAGGCCCAGATTAAGTCGATTTCAAACAAAAAAAACAATAAACAGTAACAAACACCCTGCTTAGTCTCTTGAATCTTGGATATCTGTCACTCGTCTGCACGCTTAATCGAGAAATTGTTGCGAATGCATAACCGTGTATTCTCTTGATATTTCAAGGCAGACAGCAGACTTACCTTACAATTAAATGAAATGCGTTAACTTTCAAACCGTTTGTGCAGCAAAATCAACAGTTGATTGTTGATAAATAATAGTGGAAAAAAAAAAGAATTTTTATTTGTTGTATATATGTATGGTGTCTGGGAATATTTGAGAGATATGATGGCAGTTGGGCGCGGGCACATGCGACATGCAGTATGCAATATGCACTATGCAATATGCGACATGCACCGGGCAGCTCTATTAGTCAGTTGCAAACTGATTGTTCCCGTGTTTCATAATAAGGGCTATTTTTTTGCTTGTGCTTTGTGTTTAAAAGGACTATTAAATTCTATTTAGTGGGCGTTTCAACGCTGTATTTATTGGGCTTTGTCTTTAGTCAGCGGTGCTGATGGCTGTGGCGAGTGGTATCTTTAATTGGCGATTTAAGTACAGTAAGAAATGAGACAGTTGCCTGATTGATCTACAGTACGATTACACAAGGAGATACAGTTACATTTAAGACAGGATATTGGTAGAGAGATAAAGCAGGTTTGTCACTGTTTTTTGTTTCCTGTTTCCTGTTTGCTACAAAAGAAGAGTCAAGAGATTTGATGTGCCCATATGATCTGCATACAGAGAACAGTCAGTACGTACTGATGGATTGTATCTGACTAAGCAAATCTCAAAATCCCGCCTTTTGTTTTCTGACTGATAAACAAACAAGATTTTGAACGGATGGGGACTAGCGTCGTATTGTGTGTGTAATAAGTGTGTCTAATCTAATCTGCCTAACTATATACATGCATTGTCACAGCGCTATTGAGGAGTAAATTAAAACTAAATATTGAGGAAAAGAAAATCAGTCTTAGCGTACAGTATCTGTCCAAAAGAGGCCAGATTTCATCTGCACATAAAATTGATACAAGATAACAGAGCCGCCCCTGCCCGCCTGCCCGCTTGCCACTTCAATCTGCCCTTCCAGCACTAAGTAAGGCCGCACACCGCCCCCCGCAGCTCTCTGTTTATTTACTCTCCCACACACCTATTGGCTATTGGCGTTAAGCCTTGTTTATGAAACTTGTCGCAGTGCATTTAAAGCTCTTTTTAACAGAAACTAATCTGGTGGATCTGATTACTACTGATATGCATGTATCCATCAACTGAAATTGTGAAGTACAAAAACAGTCAAGATAGATGGAAAGATAGGATAGAAAAGATAGAGAAGATGCTGTACGGAGTTAAGTGGCAGGCTAACAATCATTAAATACGGGGACTGCAAATCGCACTTGCAACACAACAACAAAGACTCTATTGTTTAAGAATACAAATACACGTACATATATGAAAAGAACGTTTTAATATATATAAATGCAATAAAATACACATTTGTACATACATACGGTATATTCACTCAATCTCTCAATTTGAGCTTATTCAGCTCATTCAGCTGTTTTGCTTGTGCTTCTTGTGACTACTAATCGGGCCGTGGGCAGAGGTGTGATTTCTCTTTTTGTCGTTGTTGTGCATAAATTTACCTTCTGCATGCGGCGTACTAATTTTTACTTTATCTGATCTTTTCTCTTCTGCGGCTTCTTTTATCTGCGGTGGGAAAACACTTTGTTCTAGATCTTTAATGGCCCTTTTCCAATCACCATAACGTCTAGTGTACATCTCCATTGACCAATTTTTCCAAACTTGTTTACCATAAATACTATTCTTCACTTTATCCTTTTCTTCGAAAAGTGCTTTAGCAATTCTGTCTTTGTACATGTTCAACTTAATTGTGAAATACCACAATTTATCAACAATATGTGATCCTTGAGCGTTACAAGATAAATCCACCACATGATCTAGAATCAAATTCAAAAATCTCTTACGTAACAAGATATCAGTTCTTTCAACGTCTAAACAACTTTCAACAACATGTGAAAACACGCCATGCTTGCACATTTGCACCATTCTTTCCACTGGTAACTCAATGATTCCTTCTAAGGAAGCTTCCAAGAACTTTTTATCATAAGAGATCAATTTTTCTAAAAATAAAGATCTTCTTCTCTCGTCAGCTGTAGGCCAATCGTCTTTTGTATTTCCTAATGTTGATGTGGACAATCTTAGAACATTTTCCAAAATGAGCTGATCAGAGTTACCTCCATCACTCGATTCTTGTCCGTTTATAGATTTATTGAAAAACAAGAAAAATTTTTGTATAATTTCATCACGTAAATAATTATTTCTTTCAATTGAGCAATCAACAATAGATGATCCAATTTCCAAGTTATTCACAATAAGTTCGTTCAAATGAGGAACTAATTCGTCCAAGATTTGTTTTTGCTCAGCAGGTTTGACTTTTCTCAAAAACATACGAATAACAAAAGCACCTGTTGTTTCCCTTTTCGCTAATTTTAAAAGTTTCTCCTTGATATAAAAAGAATATAATCTTTCAATATTTTTCATTCTTTGCGTGGATAGTGCAGTTTCGAAAAAATGTGAACCAATTGGATCCGAAAGTAAATACTCAACAAACGCTTCTTCTTTAGAATTCTTCTCATCATCAGATTTACCAAACGTTAAACACCAAAATGATCTATCTTTATCAACTATACCTTCCAATTGAATCAATAGTTGGATAACCGGTGATGCAATCTTATGAATGGCTAATTCTCTGATTGACGCTGAAGTCTGTTTCACGTATATAATTTTGAGCACCTCGCTTAACTCATCTTTGAACGAGGATGGAGTTTGGTACGATTTTTGATAGTCTTCGTTATCTTTAATATCAATCATTTTTCTTGCAATTTTGGATTTCTTGGATCTCAAGATGGAATTAGATTCCACAGAAGATGGTAGCTGTTTGCCTGATAAAATCAATAAAATCACTCTCAATACATGAGATGCGTATGGATGTGAAATCATCTCCAGTAAAACCGGTTTTAGTTCTGCCAACATGAACAAAAACACATTTTCCACAGAAACAAATTCTTCCTCTTCCTCCTCTTCCTCCTCTTCTTCTTGCTGATTTCCACTCTCCTGTCTTAGTATTTCCTTTTCAATCATTGACGCACATCTCACAAGGAAAGTTTCAATCACGTGTGAGGAGTATTTCTGGTTACACAAAAGCTTGAAATGGCCATTGAACGCCTTGAACAGTTGTTTGATCTGCTTCTCGTTCGCACTTAAAATCAATCTCTCAACAAGTTTCGAGCAAATCTGATTAGTAACCAACTTCAACTCTTTACCTTTAGCTTCTTCAAACACACTCGAGATGAATCCATCACGCTCTTCGGCACTCTCAAATGCGTTGATGTTCAAAGATGACTCGGCCTGCTTGAAATACTCTAGTTCTGTAGAGTCCACTAAACCGAAAAATGGTGTCACTTCAGTATTATTATTAGTAGTAGTAACAGAACTGCTATCTGTAGCTGTACTTTTGTCATTTAGCGAGATGAAACTAGGAGTAGCTTCTGCTTCAGCAGCTTTCTGCTTCTCGGATCTTCTTCCTCTCACTTTGCTTTTTCCCATCTTGTCGTAATAATGTTATCTGGTCAGATGATAAATTGAAGATTCAGAGATATAAGTAAATAATCTAGTACTAAATTGGTTAAATAGTTTAAAAAATAGAAAAGAATTTTTAAAAAAAAGAAAAAAAAAAAATTTTGAAAAAAAAAAAAGTGATAAAAAAAAAACATCTCTGCACTGCCTAAATAATTAAAATCTCTTTATTTGAAAGGCATTAAAGTCAACTGGATAGTTAAGAATAAGGCAATCTTGTGATCAGTGGAATAGCATCTGTGGTTGGTAGTATCATTTGATCTTATCTAAATCTCAATATCGTATAATGGACTCGGATGACGACGAATTTCCAAGTCGCTCAAGCAGGAGTAAAGAGAGCTCGGTGGGGAAAGATGACAAGAGTAACAATAATAATAGTAACAATGATAACAATAATGATGATGAATTAGATGGCTCAAATGGACAACTGGTTGGTAAAAAAGCACCTGAAGCTCTGAAAGGTGCCAATGGTGGGTATGCATGGGAAGATGAGTACAGAAGATCGTGGGATATTGTGCAGGAAGATGAAAGTGGTAGTATAGAGTCAATTGTGTCTGGACTAGTTGAATCACAAAAGAAAAGATACTTGAAGAATATTACGCCATTTCAAAGAGGTATTATAAGAACAATGGTGTTAGTTTTAGATTTTTCCAAAGTGATGAGTGAGAAGGACTTCCGTCCTAATAGATCATCTGTGATGATTACAAATGCAATTGATTTTGTTAATGAATTTTTTGATCAAAATCCAATTTCGCAACTAAGTATCATAATAATGAGAAACGGTGTAGCTCAAATGGTCTCTGAAGTTAGTGGTAACCCGCATGATCATATTGAGGCATTGAAATCGATTAAGAAACTAGAGCCACAAGGAGACCCATCTTTACAAAATGCCTTAGAAATGTCCAGAGGTTTATTATTACATGTTGCATCTCATTGTACCAGAGAAGTGTTGATTATATTTGGAGCGTTATTCACGTCTGATCCTGGTAATATTCACAAGACGATTCAGGAACTTGTCAAGGAGAAAATAACTGTCAGAGTGATTGGGTTGACTGCCCAAGTGGCCATCTGTGAAGAATTATGCAAGCTAACCAATTTTGGAGACTTGCAAAATTCGTATCGTGTGGTGTTGTTTGAACAAAATTTCCACGAGTTGTTTATGGATGCTGTGACACCTTTAGCTGTGACCAAAGTGGAATCAGAGAAAAAAGACGGGTTCACGCTGGTGAAAATGGGGTTCCCGTCCAGAATCAGCGACAGTTTCCCAACTTTCTGCTCTTGTCACTCAAAAGCGGTCTACGGTGGTTACGTTTGCCCAAACTGTAAGAGCAAAGTGTGCATCTTGCCCACTGTGTGTCCCTGCTGTGAGCTAATGTTGATCTTGTCTACCCACTTGGCAAGATCTTACCATCACTTGTTCCCAATGAAGCTATTTATTGAAATACCAGTCAGCGAATCGTACACCTCGACCCACTGCTTTGGCTGTCAGACCAAGTTCCCCGAAGGTGTGGTGCTCAGTGACAAATCCAAAGCTGAAAACAAGAAAAAAAAAGAGTACCACACGAGCTCACGGTACCGTTGTCAGGACTGTCTTAAGGACTTTTGCATCGACTGCGACGTTTTCACCCACGACGTGCTACACAACTGTCCCGGCTGTGAGTCCAACAGCAGGAAAACCTGATTTTATAGACATGATGGAGTTAAATGTAGGGACATATATCCATATCCATATCCATATATATATCCATATAGATATCCGTATAAATATAATTATCGTCTTTTAATGTGCTGAATTTAAGGACTCCTTAACAAAATTATCTGCGCCTCACATTTAAAAGCGGCGTTTCTTTTAATTTCGCTTTCCCGTTTCGAGACGCTCTCAGCCTGTGCTGTTCCTCACTGGCAAATGTTGCGCAAAATGTGCTCCAAGAGCTGGTTATGGCTAAACAGCACATAGATTAATTAGATGTCTTGAATAATGTTGTAGTTATAGGTGTGTAATTTGATGAACTTCAGAAAGAATAGTTTTGTTTATACAATTGAATTTCATTTTATAGCTACAAAACTGCTTTTTGTGTGCACTTGCTCGACTTTTTTCTGTACAGGAGCTCGGTTCGGATAAGCAATAAGCTTATAGATATCGGTTGGTAAAGTTTGAGTAGATAGATAGATTAATAGAAAACTACGTGAAACTAGCAGACAACTTTAAGTAAAATATCACTTGAGTATCAGCAAATCAACATAAAAACACAATCACAATACTAATCTTAAAATGTCAACCACAAAATCTGTCTTGAGATCTATTAAGAATGTGGCCAATGGTTATTCCACGGTGCAGGTCATGGTTCGTAAAGCTACTAGTAATGATCCATCTGGACCAACAACTGTCCAAATGGCAGATGTGGCTAATCATACTTATGAAAATGGTGAATTTTTAGAAGTTATGGATATGATTGATAAAAGATTAAACGATAAAGGTAAAAATTGGAGACATATTGCTAAATCTTTAACATTATTAGATTATCTTGTGAGATACGGATCAGATGATGTTGTCATATGGGCAAAAGATAATTTGTATGTTATTAAAACATTAAGAGAATTTCAATTTGCAGACGCTGCTGGTCATGATCAAGGTGCTATAATTAGAGTTAAAGCTAAAGAATTAACTAGCTTGTTAAAAGATGATGAAAGATTAAGACAAGAAAGAGAATTGGCTAGACAAAGATTGGCAAGTAGAAGAGGACGTAAAAATCTTTCAAGAGATTCTCCACCTGAAGAAGAAGAATTCGATGAAGCTTTACAAAAAGCTTTACAAGAAAGTAGACTGACTGCTGAAGAAGAAGAAGCAAGAAGAAGAAATAAAAGTGATGATAGTTTAGATAAGGCAATTCAATTGAGTTTAGAAGAAGAAGAAATGAGAAAAAGAAATCAAAATTTGTTAGATTTAGATGATACACCACAACCTCCTCAAGTTTACGGTTATTATCAACCACAACAACAAATTCAAGATCAAGGTCAATTGATTGGTTATGACATGTTTGGTAATCCTGTTTATGCTAATCAATCAATGAATACAGGTTATTTACAAAATGCTTATGATCAAGCTGCACTCGAACAACAAGCTGCTTTACAACAACAACAATTGTTACAACAACAGCAACAACAGCAACAGCAACAGCAACTATATCAACAACAGTTGTATCAACAACAATTAGCCGCAGCTCAACAACAGCAATATCTATTAGAACAACAACAACAACAACAACAATTGTTACAACAACAACAGACAATGCAACCTAAGACTGGAACTAACAATCCTTTTGCCATGAACAATCAACAACAACAGCAACAGCAACAGCCACAACAACAGCCACAACAGCAACAAACTATACCTCAACCACAGCAACAACAACAACCAATGAAACAAACTCTAACTGGTAGTCAGAGAATGAATGAACAATACTCACAATTAAACCAACTGTTGTCCTCGGGAACTGGTATTGATACTTTTGGTAACACTGGTGAAACAAGAATCCCTGCTCAACATACTAAAACTGGTACTTTCTTAAATTCTTCAGGTACAGGTTACAGACAAGAAACAAATTCCAGTTCCGCTAATCCATTCTTAGGTACTCAGTATACAGGTATCCCTTCAACGGGAATTGTTCCTTCTTATACTGGTTACGGATTTGGTAATCAATCCTCTGCATCGAATGGTAATAAAAATACTCAACAAGGTGGAAGTTTGATCGATTTGTAAAAACTGAATCGCATTCACTCGAGTGATCACTCTAAGCTTTTTCAATTCGTCCACTTTGCTCACTGTTCGATTTTTTCTTCTTTTTGTCTTTTACTATTTTTTACTTTTTTTTTATGCTATCATTGTTTTTTCACTGTTTATGATTGCCAAAAATCATATATCGTTGTGCTTATTTGTGTGTTGCCTTTTCATCTGCTATAACCTGCAGTTTTGATTTTATAGTCTCCACTTTTCCCGTCTCTTTATTTTTTTTTCACAATTTCCAATTTACCTCCATTTCTCGTTTTTAAAGTTTGTTTATTTGTATACAAGTCAATTTATGTGCTAATATAGTTCAAAAAAAATGTATAGGTCACAGATATAACGAAGTATATTTGATAGTCTGTGTAGAGATAAGATAACAAAAAAAAAAAAAATCATACAAAATATAAAAAAGTAATCTCCCCTCCCGGGATCGAACCGGGGACCCTGAGATATCAGAGTAAATTACAGTCTCATGCTCTTCCATCTGAGCTAAGGAGAGATGTTATTGATAAATTTAATATACGCTAGTTTATACCTAGTTAAAATTTACATGAAAAAACTCTAAGCAACTGACACTTTTGTTTGTTTTAAAATTGCATTAAAGTCCTCAGAAACAGCTGTACTGGGCAAAAAGTTGCTTTACATTGTTTCAGTTTAGTTTGATTTTGTATTGGCGCAACTCACTGTTATATAATTAGCGAATTTAGACTTTTAGAACGCTTAAAAGAAAAGTCAATTTACAGAAAAAAAGAATTTTCAACTTTTGCAGATATTTTATTTTAATCTGCCAGTTGGTCAAAACTAAGTTTTTTGTAATTACATAACATACTTGTCTATTGATCAGGTTTAGATCATAAACACCAATCAACTTAATAATTGAATGCAGTAGATAATTAACAGAATTATAAATCAATATAAAAATTGTATCTCACTAGGATCTTTTTGCAACACTTCACTATCAGATCAATGAGAGGTTTGATTGCCAATTCAAAAGTTTGTTGACTTCACTCGATACCCTATCATTGTATCAATAAAGATGAAATTAACAAATAGATGGGTGCATAATCTGGGACAATGTGTAAGCAGCAATAGCATGAAATTTACTTTGTTCGTTCAGTGTAAAATGAATTACAAATAGCTTCAGTTTGAGAACGATTGACCCAGCCAAATCTGTATGACTAGTCTTTAGTAAAAACGACATTCCTTAGATAGGTTCATAAAGATTTTCTGAAGATAAAAGAGATTAAATACAACTGCAGCAAATTTAACTCCAGCATCTAACATCAAATGATAACAACTTTTTACTGATATTGATCATGCGATATTTTTTCTATTGCTTTCATTCAATACGATTGACCAAATAATAAACGTTCTATCTGCCAAACACAACCAACGTTATGTTTTTCAGTATTCTTAGCAGCATGTGGTAATTAATGGCGGGTATAAGGATTAGCTGCTTCACCCAAAGAGATGGTTTACTCGAAGTCAGTATTCAAAACATTCATACTATCAATTTGCTCATATAAGCATGATGCTCTGACTGATAGATGTTGGTGATTTAATTAGCAATCAAGTTGAGACACTTTCCAACACTATTAAAGCTGTCAACCAAAGGGGATGTTGTACAAGTATGCACACATACGATCATGTACCTGCTCTTAGATTATATTTACTAGATGTAACATTCTTCTTCCAATGTACAGACTTACACAGCGCTAAATCAGTTCACCATGGTAGAAAGCCATCAACTACTGGTTCATCAGCTCCAGCACATAACTTTTACTTTTGGTTTTCAAACTTACTCATACAATCAAAACCATAAGAATTAAAGAAAATCTACAAAAAACCATATATAATATAAACCCAAACCCAAGTATAGAAACTCGCTACACTATCCTAATTTATGCAAAAACCAAAAACAAAAAGCCAAAAAACAACATATCTAGCAAAGCCGGTCTCAAAAATGTGTTCAGAGAAGACCCGAAACTGACAAAACTCTCACACCAATCTAATAAAAATTCACTCATTCCATTTACTTCATAAGGTACTTTCCATTGCATCTGTTAAGTTCATGATCCCATTCAAAGTATCTGTATCATCAAACGAAGGTTTCTTCAATTCATCAGTTTCGGGCGTTTTCAAAATATCGAAATCTCCCATCAAATCTTTATCACATACAACTGTGTCACCTGACTCTGATGTTGATGCACTTGTAAATTTAAACTTAACACGATTACCAAACTCCAAGTCTTTAAAATCTTCTAAAATTGAGCCAAATGAACCTTCTTTGATTCCACGATTTGATTTCGCTTCACTTTCAGCATCATTCTTATCAACAAATTTCGCAAACCTAACACGCCTGTCATTATATAAAGACATAAATGGTTTGCAAGTCTCAATTTCAATATGAGACAGTAAGTCGTTTGAATTTGAATAAGCCTCCTCATCTGAGTCACCTTTAACATTTGAACAAGTTACGCGTAGACCACGGTTAGAAGCAAACATATTGTGTTTATTCTTCGTAAAATATGACTCATTAGGTAGATCCAACTTCCATTTGATTTCTCTGGTTTCAAGAGAGATCATAAATAATTGATGTTTGTCGTTGAGTGCTAGCATGAATTTTGATAACTCTGGAATCATACTTATCAATGAGATTTTCTTGAAGCCGACATTTGACAAGCAAGAGTTGTTGCTTGGTTTCCAATTCGTTGATTTGGAAACTCCATAAGAAGCTGATGAAGTAGATGAAAGTGGAGGAGAAGTTACATTATAAGAGGAATTTGACGAGTGGTGTGATGAGACAAATTGAGAGTTCAAATCCGATTGGTTGGAGAGTGAGTTTGCTAGAGATGATTTTCTCTTTTTAGGCAATTTCCCCAAATGATACTCTATATCTGTTAAAAATGAGTTATTGAAAAAATGTAAAGAGCCATTGATTTTACTTAAAACCATCAAAGTATCACTTGGCCAATCCCATAATACATTTTCAATAACTGATGATGTTTTACCTCTTTTGAATTTTTCCATTAATGTTAAATATTTATCATACTTTGAGTAATCCCACACGTAAATATCATCTCCTCTGTTTGATACAGTTGTAATATACAAATCAATTGGTGAGAATGAAATGTGAGAACACCCATCAGGCGGAGAAAAACAAAACATTGGTTTGTTTGATGTTAAATCAATCATGATAACATAATTTGAATTTTCGGTTATTGTATTTAAAATTTTGATTAAAATTTTTCTGAAATCATGACTTTCAAGTAATTCATCGTCACTAAAATCGTTTTGAGAAGAAGCATGATTTTTATCATATGCGGGAGATGGAACTGTTGTATCACCATCATTATAATTTTTGGCGAAAAGGTTTTTCAGTTTTGAATGGGAAATTTCAGAAAACATTAATACTGAATCTAAAGCTGTTTTTGAAAGACCTTTCCAAATATTCTTAATCAATCCACTTTGTTTGGATAGATTTAAATGTGTGATAGGATCGCTGTTTGAATTCATGTAATCCGTCAAGTACTGACTACCTGATGCAGCATTATAAATCAACCAAGTTCCCTTTAAATCAAAAACTGCTTTATTATTGATAACTTTAGATATTAAGATTGGCAATTGGCAAAGTTTGAAATTTTCTTTCCACAAGACATAAATTCTGCCGGTTGAATTATTTGAAATTGCAAAATGTGTGCTTGATTGCTTGCTCTTTACAGAAAAACTAGTTGTAGTGATTGGATTGTCCAAGTCTATAAGGATTTCAAGTAAACCGTGTTCTACTATTTTCAACCCAACAAACGACAGTGTTCCATTCTCATGTCTTATTAGTACGAGTAAATGACAAATTGGGAAATTTCTCTTGGATGTAATGGGATAAATTTTAATTATTTTGCCTGGATTTCGAGGTGCGTAAGAAACGTTAATCATCAAGCCAAGAGACCCTGTGCTTGGAATCCAGTCCCAAACCTGAATCGTGTTATTATAACATATGATGACTTCACCATTTGAGCCAAACTCATACAAAGTCTGATTGCCGGACAATTTCAATCCTGATGCGTTGCTCGAATGCGCTTTATTTTCATTATCGATAGTAGTTCTTGTACCGTTATTATCAGAATTTTTAGACTTGGACCACAACAGAGCTGGATTCCTTATCAAATCGTTAATCTTATGGCTGCCATTGGAGACTGGAATTCTTTCAATCTCTGAAAAGCTCACCACCTTGCTAGCAGGTTTACCGACTTGAGAAGCCATACTTTGTACCAATCACCAGGGACCACGGAAATATGGGGTAAAAGTAAACAACTGATAAGGGTTTAGATAAGAAACTGTCTTTTGATTTTTAATGTATTTTCTCTTGTGTTTTTAACTTTATAGCAAACTATTTAAGCAATTGTCGTTAGAAGAAGCAAGTTACAGTATATATATGCTTGAAACGACCTTAAAACACGACATAAAGTTGAGCTCAACTGATTAAAGTATATTAAAAACATGATGCTTTTTGTATTCTGGTTGCCTTTGCCGAACCGTTATCGTATTTTGCCCTTTTAAGACAAAACGGGACGATCGACGCATATCGACGCATATTTTTCAAAATTTGAAAATTTCCGTGGATTTTTAAATTTTTTTCGTTCTTTTTTCTTCGGTGAGAGTGAAAATGGCGTTGGGAGTAAGAATTAAAGCGTGTCAAATCATACAAGAAGATGGTGTTATAAAATGATTGAACTAAATTTTAACGTTTGAGCATTTGATAATATCAAGCAATTTTTCATATTTTCAATTACAAGCAAGGTCATTGAAAGGGTATCATGTCAGCTGCTATACAATTATTGAATCCAAAGGCTGAGTCGATCAGAAGACAACAAGCTCTTCAAGTGAATATAACTGCTGCTCAAGGATTACAAGATGTGTTGAGCACAAATTTGGGTCCAAAGGGGACATTGAAAATGTTGGTTGATGGTGCTGGAAGTATTAAGATTACCAAGGATGGCAAAGTGTTATTAAGTGAGATGCAAATACAGTCTCCGACTGCGATTATGATTGCTAGAGCTGCAACTGCACAGGATGAAATCACAGGTGATGGTACAACTACTGTTGTGTTGTTAGTTGGTGAGTTTTTAAGACAAGCTGAGAGATTTTTGAACGAAGGTATCCATCCTAGAGTTATTACTGATGGGTTTGAAATTGCACGTGAAGAGACATTGAATTTTTTGAATGATTTTGTTATAAAGAAACAAGAACCAGAAATTGATAGAGAATTATTATTACAAGTTGCAAGATCATCATTATCAACAAAAGTGAACCAAGATTTGACCGAAGTGTTGACACCGATTGTCACTGATGCGGTTTTAAGTGTTAGAGATAATGATAGTTTAGATTTACATATGATTGAAATTATGGCAATGATGCATCAAACAGCAAAAGAGACTGAATTTATTAACGGATTGGTGTTGGATCATGGTGCAAGACATCCAGATATGCCAAAAAGAGTCGAAAATGCATATATTTTAATTTTGAATGTTTCATTAGAATATGAAAAAACAGAAGTTAATTCTAGTTTTTACTATTCATCAGCAAAACAAAGAGAAGAATTAGTCTCAACTGAAAGAAAATTCATTGATGATAAGATACAAAAAATTATTGATTTGAAAAATAAAGTTTGTAGTGGTTCTAATTCACATAAAGGATTTGTGATTATAAATCAAAAAGGTATTGATCCATTATCATTAGAAATTTTGGCTAGAAACGGTATATTAGCATTAAGAAGAGCCAAAAGAAGAAATATGGAAAGATTACAATTGGTTTGTGGTGGTGAAGCACAAAATTCAGTCGATGATTTATCAGAATCCATTTTGGGTTTTTCAGGTTTAGTTTATGAATCTACAATTGGTGAAGAAAAATTCACATTTGTTACTAAAAATAATAATCCAAAATCATGTACAATTTTAATTAAAGGTGCTCATAATTATATCATTCAACAGACTAAAGATGCAATTAGAGACGGATTGAGAGCTGTGGCTAATGTTATTAAGGATAAATCATTAGTGCCAGGTGCAGGTGCATTTTACATGTCTGCTTCAAAGAATTTATTAGAATCAAAATTAAATAAAGGTAAAGCCAAACCAGGTATTAAAGCATTTGCAGATGGGTTGTTGATCATTCCAAAGACTTTATCCAAGAATGCAGGATTAGACGTCTTGGACTCTTTGTCCAATTGTCAAGATGAAATAGATGAAGGTAAGATTGTTGGTGTTGATTTGAATACAGGTGAACCAATGGATCCAACAATTGATGGTATCTGGGACTCTTTCAGAGTTATCAGAAATGCAATCTCTGCTGCTACTGGTATTGCTTCTAACTTGTTGCTATGTGATGAGTTGCTCAAAGCCGGTAGATCTTCGTTGAAAAACCAACAAGGTTAATCGTGTTGTGTGTGTACTAGTGTGTATTCATCCGTCCCATATTAAATATTTTAATATTTTTAAAAAATTAGCGCCGAGTAAAAACATTATTCTCTATGTAAAGATGTGTAGTGGAATAAAATTGGCAGAGGTTACGTAAGTTATTTGAAAGAAAATATGTTTACGTAAGTCATTTGACACCTATGTGCAAAATTTTTTTCTCCTTGAGCTGCACTGCCTCAAATTACTTTCAAGGGGCATCACTCCATTTCCCGGTATATAACCACGAGGACAACGCCAGCCAGCTGCCAGTCACCTGCCAGTCACTCACTCACTATAGTAGCAGAAGGAGCATTAGTAATGTCGTGCCGTGCGCTCGGGGTATTGCAATACTGTATATATTTAAAACTACTATAGAGAGATGTGTGTGTATGTATAGATATAATGCAAGCAGGGTTCCAATTGTTTGCTTTTCCGTGTAGACGTGCAGTTGAGCAAATAAGTGCCGTAGAGCAGCAAAATAAAGACACCTTGCAAGATAGGTGGATGGATAATTACTATAGATGAGATCAATGCTAGTTTGAAATAATACGCCACATGCCAAGCATCTGGAGTGGCGCAGCAGGACGGAAATAAGGACAAAGTCTGGATCGCTGGTGCCTCGGCCTCGCACTAAGCTTTTCACTTATGTCCGTCCTGACACACCACAGCGCACAATATGGCCATGTGCCTGTCAGCTTGCCTCGGACTTGGACAAAGCGCCCAACTCGCCCGCGCGAGTGTATCAACTGACAGTAGCTTACCAACTAACTAACTAACTAACTAAGTAAGTAACTAGCTAACTATCAGTAACGAGTTCAGCTGCTCAGTGATTATACATATATACATATATACATACATACATACAAACAACGTATACTCTGTGAGCGTACAAACAAATATTAAATGTGGAAAAGTTCACACAATAAGTTGTGTGTATATGACATACAAAGGTAATGAATGATCCACGTATACTTACTTGTCAATTCACGCACCACGACAGCGCACATTATAGTACAGCACATTATAGCACTGCTTGCTCTTTTGATTCTCCCACGCCCTCTTAATGACAATTGCTCACGCTCCCATTGGCTGTAGATACCGCCACAGCCTGTTCTTTACGTCAGCACTCACGTCACCTGTCTCTTTGTAATTTCTTTGCAGGAAAACCGTTTATTCCCGATCTGGAAATTATTCTCTTGAGCACATTGCGCAAGACACTATCGAGCAAAAAAAAACACAATACTTTTTTTTTTTATTAATAATACATACACTAAAAAAGATTAAATTTCGGATAGGAAGCTTTACATGTGCTATACAAATTAGTGATCAAACAATAAAGAAAAGAAAAAGTGCAAATTTACTTTGTTTTTTTAATAGTAAGTAAGTAAGTACATCGTTCGTCCAGGTTACCACGCTGATCTGAACTGAAAGATTTTGAGCAAATCTGTACCTACATATATACATACATACACACATTACACCGACTGGGGACTGACCGACTCACTTCATCTTATGATCTGGCTTTCGTTTAGTTTGTGTTCTACTTAGTATCGTTGTCTGTCTGTTTGTCTTTTTGTGTTTCTTTTTTTTCTTCTTCTTCTTCTTTTTTCTCTTTTCTTTTTTTCATTTTCTTCTTGTTTTTCCGTCTCTGCACTGTAGTCGTCGTCCTTGGGGTTGGCGTTATTGTCTTGACAATATCATCTCTTGTACATACTACTGTTATTACTATTAGTACTACTTGTACTAAATTCTTTTGTTGCATTTCTTGAAAAAAAGATATTCAAAGTACATTTCTTGAAGTATTACTATAATTCACTCTTACTTCACATACTGATTACTGGTTTCACCGTATTGCATTCTCATCTCCACTTGATGAGCTAATACTTCATTGGATTAATGGAACCCCTCATATAGAAACAATCACCCACACCCGTTAATTCGATTCGGACCTACCATTTGAAGAATTTACCTTTAAACACAACTAAAAAAAAACACACAACTACACCGATTCCATCTCTAGCTTGAAGAATATGTTCATTTTACCAATGACCGCATTCAAAATAGCATCGGAAATGGACAAAAATTATACAGATACAAAGAAACTTCATAATGATAGTAATAGTATCAATATCAATAACAATAACGAAAACAGTGGAAACAACAGTACCATTCAGAGCCCCAGTAATGAAAAACCGAAATCAGTCAAATTACCTGCAAAATCAAGACAGAATAAAAGAGTGGAAGTACCATCAATCAAACACGAATCAACTACAACAACATCTATAGCAACAAAGTCAAACAAGTCAAATAATTCGAGTCATCAAGGTCAAGTTTGTGGAAATTGTGGAGCAACAAAGACTCCATTATGGAGAAGAACACCAGATGGAAAACTTACATGTAACGCATGCGGACTTTATTATAAAGCAAATAATACTCATAGACCAATCAACCTTAAGAAACTACCAACTTTGGTCTCCGTTTCAAAAGAAGAAGTGGAAAGTGGTACTTGTGCAGGTGACGGACGTTGTAACGGAACAGGTGGCTCACAATCTTGTAATGGTTGTCCTGCATTCAATAATAGAGTAATACTCACTCACAAAGAAGAAACCATCTCTGGAAATCATTCAAAAAAGGCCTCTATTGATAATCAAATCAATGGGAAACTCAAAGAACAGCAACAACATAAAAATGAACAATCTTTCAATCAGCAATCACCACATCATCCGCATTTCTACCAACTCAAAGACTCATACCAAGAGTACCAAATTGGTGCCGAACACAGCTCAGATAATGACTCAGAATCACCATTAGTGGTTGCTTGCTCAAATTGTGGAACAACAGTGACACCTTTATGGAGACGTAATGAACTAGGAAATACAATTTGTAATGCATGTGGACTATATTACAGATTACATGGATCTCACAGACCTGTGAAAATGAAAAAAGGTATGATTAAACGTAGAAAAAGAAATCATAATACAACAACTCCATCAACAACTCCTAATAATAACACCACCACCACTAATAAAATTGCCAATAAAAAAAGTGAGTCAACGTCTCCTCCTTTGTCGCCTCATATAGGCAAACTGAAAAAGGAAGAGCAATCACCTGTTTCTACTACAACACATACATCATCCACTTACAGTACACCCACAGCATCTCCATTGTTCCCAGCTAATAATAATACAAACTATTATCAGTCTCCACCGCCTGTATCCACCACAACGATTACAAAGACTCCACCTACTCTACCATTACCATCTTCATCTCTCTCAACAATAACTTCATTCGATTCTCGTGTTGCACTACCACCTTTAAATCCACAACAACACCAGCAGCAATTAAACTTACCTAGGGATAATAATTTCAATAATGCTTCACATCCAACATTGCCATTACCTTTGCCCACAGGTAACTTAGCACCTCAAAAACCAGTGCTAAGATCATACTCTCCAAACTCTCAAATTACAAGTAATTTTGCCCCTCCAGCAATTGATTTCACGTCAATGTTTTCAAGATCAAATACAACATCACAGTTTGCACTATCAAATCTGAATAACAATATAGGATTGAATAGATATTCTTCTCCTCCTCCACAACTAAGTAATACTCTGCCCCCAATTTTACCAAGAGCAAAAATTAACGGTCAATTTTTACCTCAGCATAGTACTGACACTGCCACTCAGCAACAAGATTTAAATTCTGCTAGTGCATCAGAGATGATGACTACACATACTAAGAAAGATACCGAGAGTCAACACGTTGAACAAAGTTCATCAGGTAACTCAATTAGCATCAACTCTTTGTTGAACTCATCTTGTTGATTCAAAATGAGACATTTCAACAAGATTTGAAGTGATTACAAATTTTACTACACTTATGTATTCCTTATATACGTTTAATATACTTATTTATTTTTATGCTTTGTATGATTCAAAGCAATAATGCCATTTTTACCGTGAATGTAAACCAACTCTCTCTGTTGGATGTATGTATTTACTCGATCAGTCTTTCAGTTATCGTAATAATACAGGTCTGATCGATCAATGCATGCAAAACCGATTACTGGCTAATCGAGGTATCCACTCCATCAACGTCCTTTACAAAGCGTTAAACGCCAAATAAAAATTAAAAAAAAAAAACTCGCTTTCTGTCAAAATACAAACGTGTTCAACAATATTTTCCGTTTGCGTACAGAAGAAGTATTTGAAACACTGTTTGAGATAGACGAAGAGAGACAATAAAGTTGAATGGATCTTAGAAATTTTCATCACTGAAAACACCAAGCAACTACAGTTTATAGTACTGTTCTAGCTCAAGAAAAACTGTTTGTGGTCCATCAATGCAAAGTTGACAACGCACTCACTCCACTATTTACACGTGAATATAGACAATAGACTGTATTTATGACTCAGTCTAATAAATCACCGACAATTACACGATACTATGAGTATAATAAACAAACCCAGCACGGAAACGAGGACGCTGGCAAACACACGCGATCGGAAACTCAAATACAACACTAAGCTTCTTCCACTCTCCACCGAGGATGATGCTTCTACTACTACTCACGAAAAACTTTCAAGAAGCGCTGACAAGACAACTATTGATATTAAATCACATACTACTGCGTTACCTCTGATTTATTTAAAAAACAACCGTGGTACGGGGTTTTCAAGCGAGGACAAATTTGATGGAAATGATGTCAAGACCACATCGATAACTACAGAGACTGAAATTGTCAAGAATCACGCAGACAAGATCAAAATTGAAGTAGGCGCACCACTTCCGTTGCCTTACCTGAGCAATCGAAAATCTAATTACAAACATTCCGTTGAACATGAGCAAGCTAACCTAACGAGCCCCGGTACTCTTCCTACACTCAAACAACACGGGGGAAATCCACGTCCAGCTAGAATTGATAACAAAGTTCAATTGAGTAGGGAAAAGTTGTACGAGAACATAAATAAATTACTTGAGATGAAGACAACAAGTGACGGCGATTCAGTCGTTGAAACCGCAATTGCAAATGATAACAACAATTACTCTAGCCCACAGACCGATGTAGGCAAAAAAGAGAAACCACAAACCACTTACAACTCCTCTATCCAAACGAAGCCTGTAGTTATACGGCTTCATGATAATGACAATGAAAGAAATCAACGTTTGGCAAGATTGAAAGAAAGACTACTCAGAAATTTGAACGAGATTGACGTGGATCCCAAGATCCATACTGATAATCAGTCGCAACCCGTTGTTAAGCAAGAGACAACGAATGAGAACGACACTCAGATCGACACCGACAGTCCTTTTGAGTTAAAATCCGAGACCGGTACAATGAATCATGATTCTGAGCTGTACGAATCAGCCACAAAGATAGATACGTCTGCTGAAATTCCCAAACAGGAAAACAACCAGAATGGCGGCATTGCCGATTTGAGTCAATTGAGTGACGTATCCACCAGTTCAAAAATCGTGCAAGAGATTAATTTAGGCGCCGAAGAAAACAAAAACGAAAAAGCCCGATTGAGCGCTAAAGTCGAGGATGGCTTAGGTACATGTAATAAAGCCGAGAATGTAAACATGAAAGTGGTGGATCTTGGAAAGAGCATTGATTTACACAGCATAGACTCAAAGATCGCTAACCACTTTACAATACACCACTCGCCTAATTCGAGACGCAGTTCCTCATCGGAATCAAGTACGACAACTCAAAAATGTAAAGCAACCGGAATGGTTATGACATGTCTTTTATTGTTGTTTACAGTCTTGTCATTTGCTGTTTCTGACTAGTTGTTACTCTGTGATGAATAATTTGTGCTCTCCACGTTGCCTTACACGCCACACCAATCCAATCTATAGCTCTGTACATTACATCATTTGTATTATAAATGTATATTAATTGAAATAATAAATATGAATGCCACTTTTACCATTACACAATTACACAATTACTCAACTATCCAAATACTCAATTAGTCGATTACTTACTTAGTCTCTCATACACACACATACATAACCAGTCAAAATTTTCACTAAAAACAGTACCGGTCACCGGTCTGTTCTTCTTCTTTTGTATAATGCATATTGGTAATTTTGCGCTTTTAAACTAAAACAATAAACAGAATAAATGCCATGCGTAATTCTTATTGTTTAATAATTTTTCCACTGCAGGGTAAATTTTACAAGAACAAAATTTTTGCTGCGCATTTAATTAATTTTTATTCCGTGCATGGGCGAAAACGGAGACTTGCACTTTTGTGCATTTTCTCTCTGGTAAATAGCGGGCACCCCCGTAGTGTTGTCTCGGATTCTTCCGTTTTTAGGTGAATCTGCATCGAGAGGCGCGGTGTAACATGCATGTGCATTTCATGGCTTCAATTGGTACTCTTACTTCTACAGTTTTGAACTTATTTCACCTTCAAATCTGGAGTAATATTCAATCCATATATAAGTTAACTTAATTCCTCTTTACCTTAAATTCACCATTGGAGTACCAGAGATGCAATTCTATGTGTGTCTCATGATTTTGGAAAAATAATAGTAATACAAAGGTTGGTTGTCGATCGGTGGTGATTCGATTCAACTCTTTTTGCCAGTGGTGTCTCAACTTGAAGAAGTGAGCTGCACTTTTGTTGTGCTTTTTCGCAACCAACCAAGATTGAACTCCAGAAGAGAATGGTGGGTGAACATTTCAACTATCCGTTTCCCAATGCAGAGCAAACACAACAGGAGATAGACCTGCATATACAGAATCAACAACAGAATCAACAGCAGCATCAGCATAATGTGGAGTACCCTCAGTTATTGCCGCCTCCTCTTCCTCTTTCTGAATCAAGAATGGCTAATAGCACAACTTTTGCATCAATCCACCCACCTAACGACATGTTCGTCTCCGAAAACAATCAGCATTTCCAATCTAGAGCTTCCAATCAACCAGATGATCACAATTTTTCATTTTTCACAATCCAGAATGAAGAGTTGTTACAGGAGCTGCGTCGTGATCCAACAAGACAGGAACTTAGCGATGCAAGAATGAGATTATCACAACCTGAACCACCGACAAAATCCAAATCACCGTCTAGTTCTCCAACTTCCTCTGCAGCAGCTTCACCATCTTCATCACCATCTTCATCCTCCTCCTCATCATCATCAGCTTCTGCTCCATCGACTTCTTTGACACACGCTTTGAGTACTCCATTAATACCGCTTCTTTATTGTAAAGAAAAAAAAGTACTAATTGAGGTGGCCAAATTATTTGCACTATCTCACGGTTTTAAACTCAGTGTTTCTAAAAATGACAAAAAGAGATGTATACTTAAATGTCATAAGTATGGTAGGTTGCGAAAATCAGCATCGACAGTAAATAAAAAGAGAAGATTATCGTTAGCTTCTGAATTATCTGGTGACTCTGACGAATCTTCACAACAAGCTCAAAATAAGTCTACAACAGGTTGTAATTATAGAGTTGAAATTCAGTTTAAAGCTAAGAAAAAGTTATGGCTATTGAAACCGATTGATTCTATACATTCTCATAGTGATAGACTAAACTTGCCATTCAAGTTACCATTATCTGAAGTTTCACATCTTGAAAATTTGAAAAAAGCTCATAATTTGACTTCATTCAAATTGTTCAATGAGGAGTTAATTATCGAGAAATGTACATGTTACAAGAAAAAAAGAAAAGCCAATTCTGAGAATATGGAATGTTTATTCAACTTGATACTACCAAAATATTTTGGTATAAGTTTTGAAAACTTACTTGGAAACTTCAAAGTTGGTGATAATGAAATTAAAACAATATTGAATATTGAATCAAGTCAACTTGCAACACAAGAAAATGATAATGAAACAAATTTCAAACCATTAATTGATGATAAACAAGAACAAATATATTCCAACGAAATCCCTTCATTAGATACAGATCAATTTAATAGATCTTTAGTTTCAACTAATTTACAACAATCAATAATTGAAACACATTTCCCAATTCATATTTTGAATGAAAATAAAATTGAAATTAATATATTGATTAAATTTAATTATAATCCAATCAATTTTCAAAAATTAAACGAATTTTTAAGCTTACTACTCAACAGGTTGAATAATTTAAAACTTTTAAATTTTATAAAATTAGCAATAACCCAACAATATTACCAAATTGAAGATGAAGATGTTATTCTATTTGAAGTGAGCCCTTCAATGACAAATTCTTTATACAATCCAGCTAATTTTTTCCGCATGAGTTATAACCATACGGAAGAAGAGTCTGATTTCGTCAAGGCTTCAATTATCAATTTGATGATGATAAGAGTTAGACAAAAATGGGGGAATATAGTTTAGTTAAGGATTGATTTTTATGTATGTTAAAGATCACTGGTTTTCCTGCTGCTGGTGCTGCTGTTGTTCTTCCACAAACTCTGTCTCATCATCATCATCTTCCTCCTCATCACTATCCAAGTTGTACTTTATTTTGTAGTTATAATTTTCATTTATATAGCCAACTAAAGAATTAAATATAAACTTCAAGTTGTAATCTTGGAAATAATCTAAATTTCTCATAAAAGTTTTCAAACTTTTGAATAATACATCAACTTGAATAAAACTGTCTTCATTGTTCCCGCTATCGACTATAATCTCGAGCTGCTTTCTAAACAATTTCAGGAAATTTTTAACAAACTCCTCATCATTATTAATCAAATCTATCGAATTGAAAACTAACTTATTCAAACTATACCAATGTTCTAAACAACTATAATTATTCAAAATCAATGCCATTGCAAATGAAAATGAATATTCTTCGAAAAACTTATCACGATTTGAAAATTGCATTTCAATAAACCACGATTTATCAAGATATCCCTTGGTACGCAATTCTAAATCATCAGTCTTTGGTACAAGTTTATCATAATCAATAAACGTCAAGTGTAGTTCATGTTTGTCTGATTTGAGCTGGTTTGAGTAGCTTTTCAAAAATTCATCCAAACCGTCAGAGTTACCTTTCTTATCTCTTAAATAAAACTGTTTCTTAGACTCAGTCAAAGCTCTCTTTAATTTGAAAACTTCTAATTCTGATGAATCGTAAGTTGAATAACAATTCGAGTAGCGGATCGGGCTGTTTCCAAGATTGACAAGAGAACTGGATGGACCTATGTAATTTGAAACAACCTGGTTCCAAGATTCATTCTCACTTCCAAACCTAGCTATATTTATCATAAATGGTAGTGTTGACTCGAGCAACTTCATAGTACTCTCATTATTATCCAGGTGTCTAAAACTGGAAACCGAGTCTATTTTCAAATCAAACGTGTCGTTTTCAGAACTGACAAAATCAACAACCACCACATTTGACTCTGGGTTATCGTTCGAGTCAAAATGGATAAACAGCCCGTTTCTTGTATTACTCAACTGATTTGTAATATGCAGTAAATGTGTCTTGTCAGAAACATTTTTCAAACCTTTCAACACTGAACCTTCATTAGACGTGAAAAATAGCAAATCTAGACCTAATGTGCAACCTATAGGTATTTGACTTTTAAACACAATGATATTCGACATGATAATTGTACTTTCATAGTTGTAGATTAAAAGAGCATGCAAAGAGTTGAAGTTGTTTAAAAGTTCTCATTTTTTTTTCCCTCACTTTTTATTTTTCAGTATTGAAATTTCCAGTTTTCAACATGTTTAAGGAAACGGATAAAACATTTGACCTGATAGAGTCTTAATTGAAGTTATAGACTTGAACAACCATTCACTTCACCAATACATCATGTCGTTGAAGAGACAGTTGAAAGTTGGGCTAGAAATACACACACAACTGAATACGAGAAGAAAATTGTTCTCACAATCTAATAATATAACATCGAATCTAAGCATCAAGCCGAACAGTCAAACGTCATTTTTCGATCTGAGTATACCTGGAACACAACCGAAACTAAACAAAGAAGCCGTGTTGTATGCTTTGAAATTAGCAATATCGCTAAATTGTGAAATTGCCGAAAAGTCTTCATTTGATCGGAAACATTATTTTTATGGAGATCAGCCATTAGGTTATCAAATAACACAGCATTATAAACCAATAGCTAAAAATGGACACTTGGATTTACTATCGAGATACGACTCGACACTGTCGTCTGACAAGAGAATAAGAATTGAGCAGTTGCAAATTGAACAAGATACAGGCCGTTCTATATATAAAGAAGTTGAAAATGACGGGTCTGTGCAAAAGAGTAATATTGATTTCAACAGATCTAATATACCACTTATTGAAATGGTGACAAAACCTGATTTTGAGAATATCGAGCAAGTGAAATCGTTTATCAAGAAGTATCAAATGATGATTATAAATTTGGGTATTTCCAAAGGTGAGCTAGAGACTGGATCTGTCAGAGTGGATGTTAATATATCGGTTGATGATCAATCGAGAATCGAAATTAAAAATATACCAACTATATCAGGTATAGTATCAGCGATTAAATACGAGTACCAGAGACAATGTAGTATACTGGACAAAGGTGGGTCTATAAGTGAAATTGAAACTAGAGGTTGGGACGGTAAAAAGACAAATAAATTGAGATCCAAAGAAGATTCAATCGATTACAGATACATGCCAGACCCTGAATTGCCAATGATAAAATTGAATACACAAGACCTTGTTTTGAATATAAATAGAAATTTACCTAAAAGTGTTGACAGTATACTCGAAGAATTGATCAATGAAAATGGCAAGTATCGTTTAAAACTAAGAGATGCCAATTTATTGTTATCAAATATGGAGTTGTTAGAATATTACAAACAGATATACGACAAGTTGATTGAAATAAGCAATGATACTGCTAATATTAAGAATCCAATCAATTGGATAACCCATGAGTTATTGGGCACTTTGAATAGATTCAACATGAAATTCAGCTCTGAGATACTACCGATTGACGTTTTTGCCAGATTTTTACACTACGTAAATCAAGATAAGATTACTGCGAATAACGGTAAATTGTTATTGATGCATCTAATCAACAATAAGCAAGATCAATCAAGACCAATTGAAAGTTTAGTTCAGGAGTTTGAACTGGGCAAGGAAGAGTTACCAAACGATTTGATCAACTCTACGGTGCAACAAGTGATAAAGTCAAATGAAGCTGCAGTTGATCAAATTGTTAATCGGGGTAAAATCGGCAAATTGAATTTCTTGATTGGCCAGTGTATGAAGCTGACACAGGGCAAATATGAAGCTAAAAAATTTGAGATTGCACTAAGAAGTGAACTAAAGTTGTAATATGTATATAGATTTTAATAAGTGATGTATGAATTTCATCAAAGGATACAAAACAAAACAAAATATAACTTATCATACTTAAAAGTGAATGGGAACCCCAAATAACCAGTAAAAAGGTGGTTCCAAAAATTAAAACATAAACCAAACTAAAAAGCCGAGAAAAGAAGAATAAAAACAAAAAGATACAAACAATAAGAACGGGGACAACAACCATGAGTATTTAAACTAGTGTGAAACCAGTTATTCAACCAATTCTTGTATTGAATCACCAAAAGTATTTTCACCGCTGTACAAGACGTACAAAAAGCCGTCTTCATCTTTGTACTGTTCGTATATGGTACTCATCAATGAAGCGGTTGGTGGTAATATATCATTGACAAAGATGAAAATTGCCTTTTCTGGAGGAAGCATGATTCTCTTTCTAATAACCCAGACAAATTGACCAACTGTCAAGTCAGAAGGGACCAAGTACTTGCGCTTATCAATATCAGCAATATCGCTCTCCTCAACTTTCTCACAAATGACCGGAACACGATCTGGGAATTTTGTTCTGATTCTTTCAGACTCGGATATTCTTCTTTCTGTTTAAAAATAAATAAACGGTTAGTAAGAGAAAAGGGTAAAATTAAAGCAGAGATATATAGATGGCAATTAACACACCAACATTAAAATAGACCTGGGGTAATAGTATTAGGCTATGCAGTACATACGTAAAGGGTGTTCGTCTTTGAATTGAGATCTCATTTTTTTTTTTGTGTGTGTAGATTATCGCTAGATACCTTTTAATAATATAGATTAAGTATTGATTAAAGAAACCAGCATATAAACAAGTACAACACTAGAGCAATAAGAGCTAAATACAAATAAAACGTCAAAGGCGAACAAAGAGCTAAAAACACTAAAAGACAAACACAGAAAAATGACTGATAAGAATTTAAAAAAGAGGGGGAGAACATCTCTACATAGGGAAGAATAGGGAGCGGTTTTTATCTCTTACAGTGGATTATTAGTAGATAGAGAGTAGAGACTGTACTTGTATGTTTATATACCTACTTCTTTATTATATACTTACTTCTTTATTATATACTTACTTATTATATACTTGCTTACAACAGTGTAGGTGTACTGTAGTGGTGACTGGTCACGGTGGTGGCTGGAGAGGCTGTCTTTGTACGTATACCGGGTAGATACTGAGCACTTTAAGGCAGATGTGTCTCTTGCTGTGCAACGAGTGTGTCTTGTAATACCCTCTTCTTGAGAATCAGGGACTTTCCAGGGTTGATACAGGCAAATGGACAGCTACAGCTACAGCTACAGCTACATCTCTGAAATAAACAGATGCCTTGTTCATTTATCATCATATCACAAGTACATATAACCTGTATATAGGCCTCCTATATACATACATACACACCCTTACACCATATACTCCACCGTTTTCAAATCACTCTCAATGCACAGCCCTGAATTGTTTTCGTCTGGAATTACATCACGTGCTGTTGGAAACGTGATAAGTTCTTCTTCTATTTTATTACCTTTAGTAGTAGTTGTAGTAGTAGTAGTAGACAACTTAGTCAATACTGGCAAGTTGACCAGTTTGTGCTTTTCACGGAAACGCTTATAAGCAGCCAATTGCGACTGGCTCATTATTGGTTTAAACTCGTTTATGTTTCCAAACAGTTTAATCTTGTAATCACCCAACTGGCTATTTTCATCTGCTTTGAATCTCAAAAACACACGGTTATCGAAAAGAATCCAGTTTGTCCATTCACCCAATTTAGTCAATTCAAAACTCTGTTCAATTTCCAAATTTCTCAAATACTGTCTTTTCAACAAGTTTGACCTTTTGATAGAAATTGTAAACGAGTTTGTCACTTTGTTATATACAATATTAAATTGACAATTTAGTAATGATTTAGTGATTGATTTTCTCTTGTCTTGTGATAGCTTGAAAATGTCTTCAGACAACGAGTAACTGTCTTTTGTCTCTGTAAAACACGCATTCTTAGAATCGATCGTGGTGTAACGATGATAGTACTTGTCTATTGGTGATACTTGGTAAATGTGTTTAAACATAAATCTGTCAATAACAAGAAAACTAAACATACTAAACACTGTTGAATCAATTTCAATTCCCATTGTCAAGAACGACTTGTCCACTGACACACGTATGAGATTTTCAGATTCAATTCTCGCAATTTGACGTCTAACTTGCTCGTTAAAATCAGTGACTCTTTTTTGCAAGTTTAAGTAAACTTCATCATTCAAGTCCCCGTTCTGGCAATAGTACCTGTACTTGTTCCTCAATGTTATCGGTTTGACATTGGTCTCGTCTTCAAACCAGGTGAGTTTGTTACAGTTTGCGTACTCGTAAATCTCACTCTTGCTAATCTCGAGCAACGGCCGCACAAGAAACAATCTGTAATCCGAACCTTGTCTAACCAGTTCACACGACTCGGGTGTCATGTCTGTTGGAAACAAAGTCTTGGACTTGATACTAGACAAGCCAAACAGTGTACTATTAGACTTCAACCTCAGCATAAAAGTCTCAATCTGATCGTTCAAATGATGTCCTAAGAACAAATTCTCAATTTGCAAATTTGCACAGTTTCGATAAAACAGCATGTACCTATAATTTCTAGCCTGTAATTCTAATTTACTCGACTCAATCTCGTTGGTGATCTGCAAAACACTGTGACTCATCTCATTCGTACTAAACAAACCACTGTACCTGCTCTTGATAGTCTCACTTATACTCTGTGCTTCTTCCATACTGTTATCCCGCAGTCCGTGATCAATAGTGATGCAATTTATCCTCAACGACTCATTATTCACGGAATCGTACTGGGTTTTAAACTTGGTCAACAAGTCTAACAATACCATAGAGTCCACACCGCCAGATAATGCAATTGACACTTTACTAGGTATAGTGAATAATCCATTTCTCAAGAACAAAGAGTTAATGCATTTGTTGAATTTAGGCAAAACGTTCATATCATATCTACCTTGTTATATCTGCTAATGCATTTACTCGTTGTTCAGAATACCTAAGTGATCTTCATGTGATAGATCAAGTACATTTAAACTACAACAATTGAAACAGGTGAAAATTTAAATTTTTTTCTCTTTATGCGGCTTATTTATTAAACGCATTATAAAACTAACTAAAGTAATTAAAACTAAACAAAAATACTCAGAAGTAACTAAGCTAAACTACCCATTGGATCGTAGTAAGGTAAGACACTATATTTTTTACTCTTCCAGATATTTGATAATCTCTTTTCAACATACGCTTCGCTAGTAACAACTTGTAAAACGTACTCATCAAACCATTTATCAGTCATGACAAAATAACCTTTATGATCGCCATACTCACCCCATGAATTTTCAACTTTCCATCTAACCGGTTTACCATCAATTAAATGAACTCCAACCAATACCATTGCATGAGTCATTTGAGAAGAACCTGTTAATAATCTTTGTTTTTTAGTCAAATTTAAATTTGTATTAAAACCTAATTTATAATCCCAAGATTCGACATCTAATAATCCGATACTTGTATCTTCAAATTTACCAACATCAGAGCCAAAAAATACAGGTTCATTATTTTTCAACATTGCAATTGCAGCTTTTTTCAAATTTGAAATTGAAGTATTAACATATTCAATTGGTTTACCACCTTCAATATTACCTAATTTATCAACTGTATATAAACCTTCGACATTTCTTGGATCATGAATTAATGAGAAATAATTATCAACTTTAAAATCTAATAATTCATTATAAAATTTTAAAGGTGTAGTCTTTATTGAATGATAATTACCAAATTTATCTTTAAATTCCCAATCAAATTCATCATTTGGATTTGGTGGTATACCTAAAGTTAATGATAAAATATTGAAAATTTCATTCAACATTGAATTTTTCAAACTAGAGAGTTTGGAAATGTATGCGTCTCTGTTGAATTTTTCATCATCAACTGATTTCTTGAAATTTCTCAAAATTAATGAATATTCTCTCAATTTGTTGTTAACTAAATAATTTAAACTTGATGAAGAAATTGAAGATGCAGAATCTTTATAAATGGATTTTGGAACTAATCCATATTTTAAAACCAAATTAACAATCATATCCCATTGACCACCATCATTTTCTGGTAATTGCATGAAAAATTGAACAATTCTAGAATCAATCTCTTCATCACTTGATTCTAAGATTCTATTTAAATACCAATCACATTTATGCAACTTGTCGTAAAAAAACAAATAATTTTGTGAAAATTCAAAATTTTCTAAATTGTATTTATTCTTAATAAATTCTTTAAACACATTTGTTGAGGCAAATAACCAGCATCTGCCTGAAGATTTTTGATTTGTGATTGGTCCACCATCAAATTTGACATTAATGTTGAATAAATCGACATTATTTGCATTGATTTTTGAAAAATTGTTTATAATCTTGTTGATATCATTAGAAGTGAAACAATTTAATGCCAATTGATTTTTCGGATCCGAAAGCAAAGATTCTTGCCATTTACCAAGATTATCAGTGCTTATTGGGTTTGAAATAGATGGTGGTGACTGATCATCATCATCATCATTTGCCCTTAGTAAATGCTGTAATTTAGAAACTAACTCTTCATCAACTTCACCAGTACTTGAAGCTGCTGTGAAAGTTGCCACGTTTGACTGCTTTGAAGTGGCTGAACCCATTTTAAGTATTGATACAACCCATAAAACACAATTAGAGATTAAATCAAGGGACATGCTAAATACAAGTAAAAGACATACAAAGGATTTTGCCACCCTTTGCCCTTTTATACTCATCTCTCACTCTCACACGCATACAAAAAAACTATACAATTTATTGAGCCGCAATTGATAAGATAAGTATCGCAGCCACAGCCACCACCACGGTGTAAGTTGATTAACTATGTGTATATAAATGATGTGTATATAAATGATGTGTATCTAAATGATGTGTATATAAATGATGTGTATATAAATGATGTGTATATATATGCAATTTCAAATTACTAAAGCATAAATAAATGCAATCAAGTCACATTAGGAGTACCACTTGTAAGTGTATACAGACAGTCACTCTACAGAGACAACCAAATTGAAGCTGCGCTGAATAGTACATTACCAGTACTCTTTGCCGCTTCAGAGCTGTTATAAAATTGGGAAATAGAATGGCTACTGAGCATTTTCTGTCTGTATACGTATTACACTACACTACACTACACTACATTACACTGATACGCCTTCATATGAGGTACTCACCTTACTGTTGTACTTGTAACTAACTGCTTCTTCTTCCCCCTTTCAATGTGTGCTGTACTTCAGTATAGCTAATAAATGTTACACTGCTTAAATATGGCTTTTACATCAGTATCGTTTATCATTCATCATTCATCACTTTAATCACTTTAATCTCTATGAGTGTTTGTACTTCACCAGCCACTGTCAAATTGTCTCTCAGTTTTCCCTATTTATGATTGTGGCACATTCATTCATTCACTTATCTATCCATTTAAAGAATCTCATGTGGCTGGTGCATTTCCTATAATTTTATTTCCGCTTACCTAATTTGTGTTTTTCACGACCTTTCAATTTTTTTTTTCTCTTTTCTTTTTTTTTTGAAAATTTTATAATTTATTCTAGTTTTAAAGTTTAAAAGTGCATTTTATAGATATAATATGTTATTGTTTAAACAGGTGAAGTTTGTATATTTATCGACTAAAGTTTGTGCATTTACAAGAACTTCAATTGAATTACAGTACAAGATGGGTAAAAAGAGTACAAAGCAAACAGATGAGAAACCAGCAGCTGCACCTGCAACTGGTGTTTCAATCTTTGGTAACAAATCAAATGTGTCGATCGATAACAACTTAACTCAATCCTTGTTTAGTAAACCTACTAAAATTGACAATAAAGAGATTCTAAGTCAGAAGCAAAGAACAGTTTTAGAAGTTGTGCCAAGAGACCAAGATATGGAAATTGAACAAGCAGAGGAAGAGGAAGAAGAGGAGCAAGTTGAAACAGAACAACCAAAGCAAGTCTCTAAAGATAATGAAGATTTAGAGTCAAACTACTTGAATAATTTATTAGAAGATGATGAACAAGAGCAAGACTCAGATCACGATTCAGACAACGATTCAGATCACGCACAAGACACAACAAAACTAACAAAGGCCAAAACTATAGATTTAAAAGACGCTGAATTGGAAAAAGCCGAGAGAACAATTTTCATTGGTAATGTTCCATCAGTTGTGATGAATTCTAAAAAATCTATAAAAGATTTCCAAAAAATTTTCAAACAAAT
The DNA here is from genome assembly GCA_037951595.1 of Ogataea sonorensis. Taxonomy (NCBI): domain Eukaryota; kingdom Fungi; phylum Ascomycota; class Pichiomycetes; order Pichiales; family Pichiaceae; genus Ogataea; species Ogataea sonorensis. Next base: position 852,851 of record JBANDG010000010.1, read on the forward strand.
TGGACCAATCGAATCAATCAGATTCAGATCCCTAAATATCTCATCAAACGCTCCAAGAAAAGTTGCATTCATATCCAAGACATTTAAAAATGATGAAAATATAACAGTCAATTCTTATATTGTGTTTAAAGAAAAATCACACTCATTGACAGCGTTCCAGAAATTAAACGGATTCGTCTATTTAAACCATCATTTGAGAGTTGACCATTTAACTCATCCTTTACAACAAGACAATAAAAAATCCATCTTTGTTGGTAATTTAGATTTTGAAGAGAATGAAGAATCATTATACAAATTTTTCAATGAAAAATGTAAGACAACAAGTGAATCAGATTCATTAAATGAGAATATCATCGATAATGTTAGAATCATTAGAGATTCAAAGACTAATTTCGGTAAAGGTTTTGCAATTGTTCAATTTAAAGATACAAATCATGTTGATAAAGCATTACAATTAAATGGTCAAAAATTAACAACTAGTAATAAACCAAGACCATTAAGAATAACAAGATGTAAAAATACTCAATCAAATAACAAGAATAATTCATTCAATTCAAAAAGAAATGCAAATCTTTCAGATTCTCAAAAGACAATAATAGGAAGAGGTAAAAAATTCCTTAATAAGAGTGATAGAAATTCTATTGGTAAATTAGTAGTTGAAGGTGAAAGATCTAAAAAAGGTTCAAAAGTTAGAGGTATTAAAAATGGTATTGGATCAGGTTCTAAAATCGGCAAAAAGAAACCAAGACATGCTAATGGTAGAGTCAGTAAGAGAAGTGCCGAATTTAAAAAAAGACAACTAGAAAGTAATTGATGTATAGTTAGAGCATTGTTAAGAGTAAGTAATATAAGGCATTAAAATTAAAGTAAATTTAAATTAAGCGCCAAAAAGAGAAAAAAATAAAATCTTTTTACACCCTTACACCATAAAAGATAATAAATATTATTCTGTTTTCGTCTTTAATCAATTTTAAAGTGAGTTAAATTGATTAAATTGTTAGTAAGTCTATTTGAGTAAACATTGATATTGATTTTATTTTACTAATACAAGGCAATTCAAGTATCACACGACACGATAATGACTGACGACAAGATAATAGTAGCAAGTGGGAACAACGACAAGATTGAACCACAGGAGCCAGATAAAACTTTAACAAAATTAAATGATGGAAACGAACAAGCTGTAATTGATGATGATGATGAAGATGAGGAAGAGGAAGACTCGATAATCAAGAATAACAAGAGTAATTTCAACTCTACAAACAGGAAACATCATTCTTCGAGCGAGTTGACCGAGATTAACTCTTCTGACGTTGAGACAGACAAGATGGAAGAAGTTGACGATAACAAAATTAGTAATGGGAATAATGAAACTACTACACCTAAGATTGAAGATTTAGCTATGGAAACAAAGAAAAGAAAACGCCAAGAGATGATTGATGGTGAAGATGATGAAATAAGTACTATAACTGTGGAAAGTAAAAAAGCAAAAGATGATAGTATACCCAAGATAGAGGAGAAGATGGAGGAGGAGGAGGAAAAGGTGAGTGATACACTTATCGAGGATAAGAAGAGTGATGGAGAGGAGAAAGTAGAAGAAGCATCAGTGGTTGGAGAGGACGAAGAAGTTGAAGTGGAGAGAGAAGAAGAGGAAGAAGAGGAAGCTGAGGAAGAAGCTGAGGAGGAGGAAGAAGAGGAAGAAGAAGAGGAAAAGCCAATACTAAACGAAGAAGAAATAGCCAAGCAGAAAGAAGCCGAGAGAAAAGAAAAAATAAGAGTTGAAGCATTAGAAGATTTAAAAGAATTGGAGATTGATTTTGCGAAATTAAAAGATAAATTATATGAGACACAATTGAATAAATTAGAATTTGAATTGAAATTATGCGAGAATAACAAGCATCCAGATTTAATTAATTATTTAAAATTAATTGAAGATGATTTTAATAAAAAAATTGAGAATTTTATAAATTTACAAAAATATAAATTACAATGTTTAGACAATCAAACAAAAGCAACAAGAGTTGCATTACATCAACAACATTTAAAACAATGTCAAGATTTGAAAACTGTTGAAATTATGAATATAACATCAAATTGGTATGAAATTAATAAAGAAAGAAGATTGATGGATAATTTAACTTTGAATTTACCAGATTATTATCAATTTAATAATAAAATTACAACTAAAAATATAACAAAACAAGAATCAATTAATAATTTAGTTTTGAAAAGAAATTCATTATTTAATGAGTTGAGTAATTTAAACAAGATTAAATTATTTAATAAAGGGTTATCAAGTTCGTTGAATGATTTGAAAGGTTGTATGAAGGAAGAAATTGATGATGATTTAAAACAGTTAGGACTGTTGTGAGAGTTAAGTATGATATCTTTTTTTTTTTAATTTAATTGCATTCAATAAAATTTTTTGTGATAAAATTTGTACTATTAAAGTAAATACTTGAGGTTATATATAAAAATTAAAAATTATAAAAAAATTTTTTAAATAAAATTAGTATAATCTTAATTTTGAACCAGAAGATGGTTTACCATGTTGAACAGGGTTATAAGTAATTGAGAATTCACCCAAGTAGTGACCAACCATTTCTGGTTTAACTTCAATGGTGTTGAAAACTTTACCATTGTAAATACCAATCATGGAACCAATCATTTCTGGGACAACAATCATATTTCTTAAATGAGTCTTAACTAAAGGTGGTTTTTCATTTGGTTCAGCAGCTAATTTAGCAGCTCTTAATTTTTTAATTAAACCCATTGGTTTAGCACCTAAACCTCTTGAAAATCTTCTTCTAACTCTAGAATGACATAATTTAGCAAAATCTTCAGTTGGTAATTCTAATAAATCTTTTAAATCAACACCTTTGAATGAGAAGGTCTTGAAGATTCTCTTCTTTCTTTGTTCGACTGTATTAAATTGAATGAATGATAAGTTTGTTAGTATTTGGTTGATTACGGTGTGTGTGTGTGTGTAGGTGCGAGTGTAATGGTGCATTTATGTGTGAGACAACACAACATTTAAGTAGAAAGATGCTGATGGAAAACTACATTTAGTATAATTTCAACAGTATGGTATCGTTGTATTTAAGTGTTAAGTGGTATAGTACATTATATTGGTAAATTTATGCTGTAATTTCAGTCGTGAAACGTTTCAACTAACTTAGTTAAATGTATAATCTCTCTTTGGAATACATCTGCTGGATTTTAGTTGTTTTCATTACATGGTCACAGTTGAGTCATATTACTGTTCAACGGAATTTTCATAGTGCACATTCAACAACACCTTGACGAACAACACACATCTTGGTTTTTTATTAATTTTCAAGTTTCAAATGCATACCTTCAGACATGATTGATATATGTTATAAGTTGAAAGTTGGTTAGTGAAGGACTATATTAAATTTACTAATACCTTTAACTTGAGTATATGTAACGTTCAAATGTTGATAAATCTGAAAAATGGTAATGTACTGTACGATAATACACTATACTACACTATACTACACTACTGCAATACTACATTACGCTACACTATAGTACACTACACACTATTACAATCTAGAGTGGTGTAGTGAAAATTTCCAGTTGTTGCTAAGGTAATGGAACAATAGTGGAATGAACAGGAGTTGGTTGTGTAGTGTATAGTATAACAAAGTATAACAGTAGTGTAGTAAGCAATAATCGTTGTAGTAACAGTGATTACAAGAGGACCAACAGAGTGGTGAAGAAAGTGCGCAGAGGAGCAGAAATGGAACCAGGAGAGGAACCAGGAGAGGAACTGAAAGGAAAGGCGTGAAAAAATTTTAGTTAGCACTTACCTTACAACTACGCCTCGCACCACACAGTTTTAGTAGGACAGTACTTTCCGTATTAGGACGTGCATTGTGACTGTGAAATTTTGGAAAAATAAAAGAGCCGGGTTAGGTAATTGCTTGCGTAAGCATATATCCATATAGTGGAAGTGGAATTAATTGCCCGCCCATTGAAACTTTTCTCCGTGGCAGTGCCCGTGGAAGTGCCCGTGGTGAATCTCTCTCTCTCTCTCTCTCTCTGCCAGCCAGCCTGCCACTCGCTCTGGCGCTCACACTACCAAGAATTTCACCACCACCAACACTCTGGTCTCCATACTACTACGACGACTATTACGATTACTACTACTAAAAAATCATTCACATTCATATTTATGCTTAAATCACCAATTTACTACTATATCATTAGTCTATTCCGATTTTGTTTCAATAGTAACTTCTTTCATCGATAATCACTACATTCAAATAGTATGTCGTTTTTTAATGTACGGTTTGACGAGTCGTCAGGCGTAAATTTCACACAAGTTGTTTTACGGAGTATCACAGGTTGCACATGAAGAATGAAGAATGAATGTACAAGCAATCATATGACTTTCAAGATTTATAAGATTTATAACATCATATGAACAAACAAATGCTGTTAAATTTACTGTTCAGTTTATAGACCCAGATATAAGCCCCGGTTGATAACTACACTCGATTGGTTCTCTCTCTCTCAATTCAACACTTATTCAACACACAGTAAGCAGAATTCGCACTATGTTTTGGCACCGCCCAGTAGATCTCACTATATACTACAGTTATTACCATCATCTCAGATACATTACACATATCATTCTTATTCGCATTCTGATATCTAAACGTACTCTACTCAACTCCTGTAATCATCACTCTCTACTCAAATTAATACTAACTTATGTTATTCTTTACCACCCAATTACTTCCACAGTGAAATACTTAGCTGCATACTTATTATTGGTTCAAGCCGGTAACGCTACTCCATCAGCTGCTGATGTCACCAAAGTTTTAGAATCCGTTGGTGTTGAAATCGAATCTGAAAAATTAGATAAATTAATCTCTGAATTAGAAGGTAAATCAATTGATGAATTAATCGCTGAAGGTACTGAAAAATTATCTTCTGTCCCAACTGGTGCTCCAGCTGCTGGTGCTTCAGCTTCATCAGGTGCTGCTGCAACTGAAGAAGCCGCTGAAGAAGTTGCTGAAGAAAAAGAAGAATCTGATGATGATATGGGTTTCGGTTTATTCGATTAAATGTAAAATTTATTAATTTATTTCGTCATGTTTATTATATTTAGTATATAGGTTAGTTTGTTTTGCTTTAATTTTATATTAATTGAAAAAAGATAAAAAAGATTAAAATATACGGCGGTTGTCCTCGTTGAAGTATTTACTCACTCACTCACTCACTCACTTTTTCTCCTACAAAAGAGCGACCCTTCAACCAGCGCTTAACTTTGAATTGATCCCTTTATTTTACCTCATTGTTACTGCAATTCAACTACCACCTCTTTTCATCATGTCAAGCTTATCAAAACCAGTCATTTCAAGAATAAACAAAGAAATTTCACAGCCATTTATCCTTCTACACGGATTCTTCACATCATTTGCGCTTTCTTACCCTGTTAAAGGCGTGCAATATTTCCTTCAAAACAGGAAACTATGGCCGATTTTCTTCTTTAAAATCCTACCACCTTTAATCTTACTTAATTTCTCCATCTTTATTGCAGTCTTTGCAATCTTGTTCCCATTCAACTCAACGATCGCATTCGCTTCTTGTGGCCCATTAGGCTTACTATTTGCCATATCACTCACCGTGCAAGAAGCAAATTTCTTAACATCTTATATCCTGAACAACTACTTGTTTCCAAAACCAATGAATACACTATTTGACGTGGTGCTATGCGACTCTGGTTTGCAAGATTTAGTCATACCTGGCAAGTTGAAAAGAATCGTTAATCCAGACTTTGGAGACTTGTTTGTTTCAAATTTTGCTACATTACCAATCAATTTACCCTTCTCGGTATCCAAGATCTCTCTCCATTTTTTAATCTCCCAAATCCCGTTGCTCGGAAACACGTTCAAAATTTCTCAAAATTCAGTAAACAAGACAAGTCTTTTACAACAGAGATTTTTCAAATTGACAAAGACAAGACCAAGACAGGTCAAGTATCTGTACAAAGAAAGACAAGGCGATTTTTTACAATTTGGCCTCTTGGCAAATTTGCTTGAATCTATCCCCGTTTTCAATTTCTTCTTTATAATGACAAATCAAATCGGTGCTACTTTAATGATGGTTGATTACTATAAAAACGGCAGAACCGAATTTTAGCTAAAAAATGACCAACACACCTGTTTTGCACCACTATCAAGTGTACTTGTAAACCTATCACGGCGCTTAATTTTAATTATCAATCTCCCCTTTTTTGGTCGCGCTTAAAATTTAAATAGTTTTAAAAAATTTATAAATTTAAAATTAACCGCTGAATTCAACTGACGCGGTTCACGATTTTGAAAATGTTGACTTTTTTTATGTTCTACACGTAAAAAGACATTGTAAACTTGATAACATGTTAAAAACGGTCATTATTAATATAATGAATTGATAACTTACACAAAGTTTAATAAATCAACATCAATATTGATCATCACCCTGCTCAAAGATGACATCGTTATCACCATCAAAGTTGCTGGATCGTTTCATTATAAACAACACTCAAACACCAGTTTCGCTTTTCGATTACACAGATCCGGAATCATTAAGTAAACAATTGCAAATCGATTATGAAAGATCATTGGATGGTAATTACCTAGAACAACTCCAAGATAGGTTTTTCGCAAACAATTCCAACATTAATTCCATCTTGTTTATCCAAAAATTAAATCAACTCATTAATAAACACGAGAATGGTAGTAGTTCGCTTTTCAAATTTAGTGATAATTTCAAAAATTTAAACTCGCTAAGTTTAAACCACTTGACTGAATTAACAATAACTAAATTTTACACCTTGAACAAGGACAAAGATTTACGTATTTACGATGAGAACGAGATACAGTCGATTGAAAAGCAAATCAGTGAATTACAAGATGAAAAACATGTAATTTACAAAAAACTAAGTGGAGAAACTTCTTCGAATGTTGAAAAATCGGTATCTAGATTAGTCTCAATCGATGAGGAACTAGCTGAATTACAGTCAAAACTCGATATTCACGACAAGTTGATCTATCAACTAGGCTACATTCAAGACATACCAATGGATTTGAAAATTTTCAATTCTAAAAACGACCAATTGAAAAACTCAAACTCAATTGAAAAATCATTAGAAGATTTACTCTCGATAGTCATGTCATTATCCATCCAAAACAATGTTCAGTTGCCCAATCCAAATCCAAAATCAATGGAAAGTCTAACTGGCAGAATAGATTGGTGCTCAAATTGCATAAGTTCGTTGTTCAATGGGTTTAAATCGTCAACTCCAACCCCACCATCATCCACAAACACCAATACCAATGATACAAATACAAACACATCACTCTCATCGTTCCAAAAAGACGCAACCTCCTCCTCTTCTTCCACCACGGATGAATTGAAAACAGCATTAAACGATTTACAATTCGCTCATAACTACTTGACTAGAACTTTCGAAGACGAGAGAAATCAGTATAACAAATCACTGAACCAACTTAGATTGAAATTAAACCATTCACAAAATTTACTAAACAACACAAATAACGAACTTTCCAAACAGACAAACCAATTGCTTCAATTAGAAATCAAACTCAACTCTTTACAACGTGAAATTTCAAATAAAGAGAAAGAAATACTCAAGTTGACTAAAGAGAACAATCTGTTGAAAGTTGATCATTTAGGTGAATCTCAATCCCAGTCACCTTTGTATAACGATGAACGCCCACTGTCTTTAAACAGCAACGAAGGATCAACAACTCCTCCGCATGACGATTCTAATTATCATAATAATCAATTATCTTTATCTCCAACGAGAAACAACATCAGTGCTTCAATCTTAAGAGCAGAATTTAAGAAACTAGTTCATAAGATTAATCAAAATTACGAAAAAAATCTAGAATTTGAAAGAGTAGAGAAGGAAAGATTGCAAAATTTGCTGAAAATGTATGAAAATGCAAGCAGTTACAATAAAGATCAAACTGCTGCAAAATGATAATCCGTTTTTTACACTCCTTTTCTATTTGCCAATTTAACTTCACTTCTTACCTTAGTTTCTTTTCCACTTTGTATTTTGCTTTCAGTTCCATTTCTCATTTGCTGTATAAATTTAATTGTAAATTTACCGTGCAACAAGTCACCCCAGCTTGTATTAGCTTTTTATGTTAGTACCTACTTTACATACTCGAAAACTTATTAATTTAAAGAAAGAAAAACAGTAAAAATTAATATAAACAAACATAATAAGAAAAATCAAAAGCATTAAACCATTCCACAATCCAATCACACTAAAGTAATATATATCTATATACGACATCCACACAGCAAACTTGAAAAGAACAACAAAAAAACACACACAAAATAAAAACAAATCACACAAACAAACAAAAAACACAAAATTTAATTAATAATTCAGTAATGCATCACATTGAAAAAAAAAAAGTACTTTGGTCAAAATATCAACTCTTTATTTTTCATGTCAAAGCACAGGTATTGAAAAACAAACAAAAACATAAACTAAAACTTTTGAATAAATGACAAATGGTAAATTTGAGAAGTAGAATTCCCCTATTAAACTCAACCATCACAGCCAAATGCAATAACATGACCAGAAACAAAAAAAAAAAAACACACATTTCAAAATGTAATAGAGTCCAGTATAACCCAACAAGTAAAAACAAAATCTCATCCACTTTATCAACTTGTATATAAATCAGTCAAAATCAGTTGTCAAGTAACTAATGTAACAAATAAGAAAAGAAATAAAAAAAAAAACACACACAAAAAGTTGAGAAAAATCAATGGAATAAAATGACCAAAACCACAAAAATCACCAATTGAAAAGTTGTTGAATGAAAATAAATAGATTTTATCAATAAAAAGACAAACTTTTTAAATCACATACCCACACGAAAAAAAATACAATTTTGAAAAACACAATAAAAGTGTTCCAACAACATCAACCCCAAACAGACATATCATTTCCCCAGATATTCTTGTTAAATAATCCAAAACTGGTTCCGGTTGTTGTTGAAGAAACTGTAGAATTAGCACCATTATCAATGTTGAAACCAACATTTGTTGGTAATGAAACAAAACCTGAAGTAGATGAAGAAGTGTTTGTATTAGAATTATTATTAGAAATAATATTATTATTTGAAACAGATGATGAAGTTAAATTTAAATTTGGTAAACCAAAAGTTTGATCAAATTTCATAAAATCATCCAATGAAGACTCTGATTTATAATTTGCTAGTGTATTATTGGCTAAAGAATTTGCTGTATTCGATGTCATTGTGATTTTATTTTGGTTTAATCCAACAGCTGGTAAACCAATTGTAGTATTTGATAAACCACTACCTTGTGTAAGTAAAGAAGATGAAGCGGAAGAAGTTGATGAAATCGAACCACTTGAGGCTTGTGGAATTGAAGACAAAGTTTGATCTAATTTCAAATCTGGTGCTGTTAATCTATCTAACATTTGAGAAGGATGTGAGGAATTAAATAATAATGGTGAAAATTGACTGTTTTGTTGTGGTTGTTGTGGTTGACCAAATAAGATTTGAGATTCAGTAGGAGTAGCAGGCAAGGAGTTTTGAGCCTGTTGAATTTGCTGCAAAGGATGGATAAATGATTGAGATTGCTGATGTTGCTGATGGTGATGGTGGTGATGGTGCTGTTGAAAATGTGGTTGTTGTTGCTGTTGTTGCTGCTGTTGTTGCTGCTGTTGATGATATTGATGCTGATATTGTTGTGATTGCAATTGATGATGTTGGTTTAGCTGATTCTGTTGATGATGCATTGGAAGTTGGCGATTGAAATTATTTCTAATGCCTCTACCATTAGCTCTATTGTTCTGTTGCATGTGAAAAGGAACATGATTAACAGATTTTGATAATTTTTGATTAGCAATAGCTCTTTCAATATCTTCAAATTGGGAACTGAACGGAGTAGGAGTGAAAAGTTCTGAAGAAGCCATTGTAAAAAGGAGTATTGTTGTTTATTATAAAAATATTTTGTTGTTATTTCTTTTTGACCTTGATTAAGATTGTGAAAATTGGAAATTGTGAAATTAACTAAATGTTAAACAAAAAAACACAGATTGATAGAAATAAATTAGTTGAATAGACTCAAATATTCGAGGCTATAATAAATTAAATAAATAATGGGTGATTATAATAAATAGAATAACAAAAAACACACACGCCGAGATAGATTTCACACAACTGAAAAACACAAAATTCAATAAAGAAAAATAAAAGCCCAAATAAACAGAATATAGTACACCCACACAAATACTATGAAAAAGGATTAATAATAAAACAAATTAACTATAACACACACCAACACCTGCCAGTAAAAAAATAATAAAGATGAAAAAAACTTGGAAACCAAATGATTGAAAATGCAAATAAAAACAGGAGAGCAAAAGCAAAAGAGGGAAAAAAAAAGGTACACTAATGAGTTAAATGAATGTATTCTTTGATTTACCTTTTTGAAACTGCTAAAATGGTGATCAGAAACAAGATGTGGAGGATTGAAATCAAAGGAAAGAAAAGGGGAGAGAGGGGGAGATGTATAAAAACGGTCTTTGTAAAAGAAGTTAGCTGGGAATCTTTAATGTATCTGAAAGGCTAAAGAACAAAATGGAGCTGAAGTATTCTAATCTACTTATTTGTTGATATATCAAAACCATGATAAACTCCCACAAAGGAATAACCAACCAAACAAACAAGAAAACAAAACAAGGATTCAATCAATCAATCAATCAATCAGTCAATCATCAACTTTCCTTCTCCGTATCCTTCTTTCCTTCTTCCACCTTCCACAGCTCTTTTTTTTTTCCTTTTTTTTTCCACGCTGCGAATTCTGCCAATGAAAAAAGAGACCGTTTAAATCTCGTGTCCCAATCGGGTAATAATTATCTGTCATTTTATCCAAACTTTAAATTTACGTGTCAGTTATAATTTGTTGTGGTGCAGAGGTGCACTGTGCTCTAATTAGGTGTCTTCCTTAAAAACATACATACATTATATACATTATATATAGAGAGAGGTTAATGTTAATCATCAGAGTCGTACAACCCGTCGTTTTCATTAATCAACCGGATGAGGTCGTTTCTGTTGATCAGGCCTTTGAACTGGTTGTTAACTCCGCATACAAACAGGTTGGTTAGTTTCAACTTGTCCATGATCTCGTACACTGTGAGCAGGGTGAACTGTGGGCTCACGGTATAGAGGTCCTGTACTTTATTTAGTAAATGGTTCAGCGAGTAGCAACCTGTTGATGATGCTGCGTTTGCGTTTGGAGTAAATTCGACAACGGTGTCCATGGGTGTTGCATTCAGAACCGAGACAGACTCCAACTCGTTGAGTAAATCGTCTTTCGATATGTAACCAACCAGTATTTTCTTTTTAGCACAGGTTAGTATAGGGTAGTCGACTGAGTGTTTGCCGCTGCTGCTGCTGCTACTGCCGCTCCCACTCCCGCCAGAATCATCTCCGTATTTTGAAACCAACGTATTCAAATTCTCCAGCGTAATCAGCTCATCTAAGTAAATGACATCCAACTGGTCAACAGTTTTCATTACAGACTTGCATGACTGGACTGAAAATTCCAAGTTGTTCCATTGATCCTCCAAGTTTGGTGGTAGGTATGGTTTCTTAGTAACACTTAGCCACAATTCGTAAATCGACTTATCCAAAAGCATCTCATTCATGAAACGGGCACACAACACACCAAGCATGATTGGAATTATATATGTGATTGCACCTGTTGTTTCGAAAAGCAAAACAACAACAGTGACATGCATCTTAGTCACAGCTGCTAAAAATGCACCAGCACCAACAATCGAGTATGATGCCACCGAAATACACTGTTTGTTCTCGTTATAACAGTTCAAGAAAAGTGACGATTCGGAAAACCTATTTTGGAAAAGTTCTAATATTATACCCATCAATCTACCCATAAGCCCACCAATAATCAATGATGGGAATAATATACCACCTGGCAATGTACTACCATATGTGTATGAAGTTATAATGAAATTTTGTAACAGCACAAATAAGATCAGACCAATAGAGAGAATGGCACCGCTACTACTTGATTTGAAACAAATCGGATTCAAAGAATCATCTTTACAATCAGTAAACAAATTCTTCAAAACCAACTGTAACGTGTCACTGGTTAAACTAAATTGATAATTTATTAAATTAGTCACCATCACCACTATTAATACTTCAGCAATTTGTATTTTATAATTTTTCTGTTTTTTCGCAAATTGCTTGAGTCTAAATTCTGCAAACTTGATATTCAATCTTGTAAAGAAAACACCAAATATACCACAAATTAAACCTAACAAGATATATGTAAATGTTTCAATGTACAACCAGTTATTTTCCAAATTAACTTCAAATGAGTTGTTTATGTTGAGGATTTTGAATGGATGTAATTTTTGGAAAATCGTGACACTTATAGTAGAGCAGATGAATGCATTCCACATCAATTTATCAATTGGGAAAAATGACTGAAGTTGTTCTAATCCAAACAATACACCAGCAATCGGAGCATCAAATGCCAATCCAACACCAATTGCCATCCCAGATGATATAAATTCTCTTCTTTTAGCTTCGTTATTATTGAACAAAATTGGGAATTTGCACAAGATATAATTAATTAATCCTGATGAAATATGGACTAAAGGTCCATCGTAACCTAGATAAACACCACTTGCAACAACAAAAATCAAACTTGCTATTTTGTTCAAAATAACCGTTATATCCAAAAATTTGAAAATTTGGTATCCTGAAATTATCAGCTTCATTTCAGATATACCACTTCGAGAAACATATTGGTGTCTTATTGTTATCATGACAGCAATCAATCCAAATACAAGACTCAATGATATAAATACAATAAAATTATTCATCTTTGATAGTATGGAATCTTTAGGTAAAAATGAGAAAACTATACTAGACCAATCCTTCCACATTGACTCCAATTCATTGCTGTCATTACTGACAAAACACTGATTTTTCAATTTCCAATAATCGTTACCATTATAACAGACCCCAAGTTTCAAATCGTGGAAAAATGTCGAAAAATAGTCAATTACAATAGCAACAATACCCATCACAACACTAGATAAAATCAAAACAACCCACCTTATATTCTTGTAAATAAATGACTGCAATCTGGAAAAATTGAAAAATACATTCTGATTGAACTTTCTATACTGTGAGTATTCGTAGTTCCAGTCAATCATGACAAAATCCCGATACGTCCTATTTCGAAACCTCGGGCTGGAACCCGCATCACCATCAATGTCAAACTGCGCAATATCATCATCGTCAACATTATCTGCATCGCCAGTCAAGCTTGTATTTGTACTCGATGCAGTATGTGCTTGTCCCGTCTCTACTGAGGAATCCTGAAATTTACCATACGATACTATCGGAATATTTTTAAACCTCGTATTCTCCCTCAAGGAGTCAATTGAGGTGTACGACACCATTTCTTTGTCAATTCAGTTGAACTCTACTCAGATTAAAAAACACAGTGGATCCTCTTCAACCCTTCCTTCTAGGTACAATTTTAACTTCACCATTCAGTACATCAGCAAATAATCAGTTATCTATCTACCAATTCACTTTATCACTGCAGTTCAACAGAGAAATCTTACCGACGCGTCGATCGACCGAAAGATTTTTTTTTAAATTTTTTAAATTTTTTTAAATTGAAATAACCGCCCAAACAACGTCCCAATTAAGTAATTTATAAACAAATTATTATAAAAAAAATTGGCTACTACTGCGGCGGCATTTAATGATTTGATGATTTTCTCTTTGTATTGTTTCTCATACCGCAAACACAAACATACAGAGACAAACCATGTTTATACTCTCTCATGAGGTTGTTCATTTATGATTCACTCGAATCACTTTATAATATTCGATATCAAGGATCTATATTCATCACAGATAACATTAACCTTTAGATAGTGCTATTCAGTTACCCAAAAGACTTTTTTTATCACCTGAAAAACTGTAGACTAATGTTGAGAACAGCTAGATCATTACCTACACTCAGGGCCTTGTACCAACAAGGACTGAAACAAGAAGCAGCTTCTTTTGCTCCTACGGCCGTTGAAAGTAGTGTTAATAAAGTTGCACAAAATTCCAGCTCTAGATATTTCAGCACGGAGCCAATCAGAACAAAAGTCTATTCACAAAATACTTCAGATAACGTTCATTCTTTGAGATCAAAATTTGTTCACATCATCAAAAGAGACGTCCATCAGACAACCAAAAAGGAAACTGTCTTGTTAGATTTCAATGCAAATAAAAAATACTCATCGATGAACATACAAGGCTTGAAAGCCGAATGTAAAAAAAGAGGATTAAAAGTTTCTGGTAAGAAAATCGAACTGGTGCAAAGACTATCACAATCAGATTCATCATTTGCAACTGATTCTTCAAGAAAATTTTCGTCAACCAGCGAACAGAAAGATATTTCAGCACGTCCGAAACTCAAAGAGTTGATTTCGAAGAAGACGACAACACCAGCAAGTAATACAAGTGCAAAGGAAAAAAGTGCATCGACTGTTTTATCTCAAGAAAGATCAATCAGCTCCACTACTCAGAATTTGAAAAAAGGTGATAACTCAACCATCGATTTTTATAAAGTTCCTCAAAAGGACTACCCAGCACCAGACGGAATCCCACCATTGAAAATCCCATCATTATCTACAAAGGCCTCTTTGAAAGATTCTCCATTAAATACTCAGTCTCAGATTGGTAAAGTTGTTACCGCTGATGAAACAACTTCTCAGATAAGTCAAGGTGGTGAGATAATCTTACCTAATGTTTTGAAAAAGACAAAAGATTTGTTTGCAGATTCAGAGCCTGAGCCTGAACAAGAACATAAATCAGACTCTTCTTCAAAATCAAAAGTTAATGATAAGTTATTTTTCGCTACTTTTGGTGCTTTAACTCTTGGTTGGTGGTCTCAGAAGAATAAAGATGGTAGAAATAAATAATAAGCACGTTTGGAAAAGTTTAGTCTTTGTTTACGTTTCACTTTATATTCTCTTTTTTTCCACTTATTGATGATTTTTTTATCTATTTATTTACTCAGTTCTTTTTCACTTTACATTCTTTACAATTCATTTATTATTTGCGTTTTCTTTTTGTCTTCTTTCTCTTTTTTTTTATTTATTTTTTACAAGGTTGTTTACTTGTGGTTAGTTTTTTTATAGGTATTCATCAAAATGATTTGGTACACTTTATTTCCAAAAAAAGAAAAAAAAAAATTTACTCTAAACCTTTACCTGGGGCTACTCTAGTATAAGTACAAACTATCGACGCAACCAAATCCAGCGGCAACACCCCCTTCATTACTGGTACTTGTCTTTGATCTTAGCAAATGCCCAGCAACGTCGTTATTAATGACATCCCCTGTTTTCTCATTGAATAGAATTGTACTGAAAATACCCAATTCTGAAATAATACCTTCTGTAATCAAGTCACCGTTTCTTATGATCTCATTGTTATTAATTGGAGGATTGATTAGTTCCATTAAAATGTAACCGGCCCATTCATCTTCAGGTAATGATTTCAAAAACGATGGAATATCTTCTTTGTAAATATTATTACCACCGCCTTCTCTTTGAGGTTTCACGACAAATTTCTCAGGAGTCTCAAAGGCAAGTTTTTTAGCTATTAAGCCTTGTGGGGAGTTATCCAACGGATAAATTTTAACAAAAGTTGATGATATGTCTTCTTTCAAAGAATTTGATGAGGATGGAATAAACTTGTCTAGAATTTCATCGTTGGTCAACAATTGCTGAATTTTTTTCGCTCCACTTAATTGAACCAAAAGTGATGGACATTTGATCGACAATGTTGATTCTAATAGTAATCTACAATCCCATGCTTCAGGAACGTTGTACTCTTGTGGGCCATATGCTGATCTGTAATAAACAACAGACACTTCGTCGTTATTGTAAAACAATTTTTGACTCTCTTTATCGATCTTGACTAATGATGTCACTTTTGGTAGCTCAATTCTTTTTGAACGGATGTTGAAATGCTTGAATAAACTGTATTCAATGATTCTCTGATCAAATGCGTTTCTCTCATTTGGTTGCACAACGAACAGCACAATTGTATCATTTGAACCGTAAGTTGAGTTATAATACTTCACACCATCAGCGAGTCCCTTGGCTAGAGCTACATGTGAATCACTGATAGGTAGCTCCTCATCGGAATAGTAATTTTCTTTGCTGCTTGAGTACAATTTACTATCATTCAAGAACTTGTGTAAATCACCAACTTTTTGTGATAAACCTCCAAATGAGACACTCACAGTATTAAACTCAATTTGCTTAATTTTGTCATGGTCCAACATATAATCGTTTCTAAATAAACCCAATGAAACAGGTTGAACAATTCCAGAACTCTCCGCTTTTAAATAAGTCTCGTATAGTTTTCCAGTAAAGTCAGCATCAAATTTCGACAAATCCTCAATAATCTCCAATAGCCATTTCTTCTCAATCACTAGATTACTATACAAGTTATTGAACTCGGTTGCAAGTCGAACAGCTTTCTCAAACTGATCTTTTGGAAAAGGTGTTGGGAATAGCGTAACTGGCGCTAAATTAGGCTGATAATTCTCATAATCTGGCTTGTATATTATCAAACCGTTTGCTAATGAGTAATGAGTCAATTCATTGATAAGCAATGATTTTTCTTCATCCGATAATGATGGGAAATCTTTCGGTGTATGTGACATGATGTAGTAATTGATAATCTGTAATAGATGTGTATTTTTCTCTTCCAAACGGTCAAACTAACAAATAGCTCTACAAATTCTAAACCACTACAACAACTGTACTCGGACAAGTGGTGCTTTTCAAATGCTAAATGCTAAATCACCAATCAATACAATCGAACTCTTTCAGATCTCGTACTCAATTCCTTACTAATACTGGCAATCCTGTAGATGATTTTTCAGTAAAATGCAGTGGAAAACAATAAGAGACAACAATAGTAGTAGTAATAGTACATGATGTTAGGTAACATACTTACCTCCAATTAGTAAAGATCTCCAGGCTGAATCTCAATCTTTGCATCGGTCACGTGATTGAAAATTCATTTATACAAACATTTGATTACATAAGAGATATACTAGCCACAATTACAGTATGTGGCTAGTAACTAAATTTACATAAAATTGTGGCTGGTGAATTTGTTTTCTATTTTTTTTTCAAATTTCCACAAAAGTTACCCGCCTTACAAATTTTTAACGAGAGAGACTTAAAGGGGAAACAAAGAAACAAAAACAGAGGGAGACAAAGTAAGGCAAACAAAATGAGGAATTGGTATAGTTTTGATGTGATGTTTCAAGGGATGGGACGACAATTGGTGTTTAACTGTTGAACAGCAAGCACCATTTTTCGGTTATTGAGAAAGAGAGTACGTTAGAGAGTGATTACAGTTTCACTACAAGGACAATTTTTTTTGCATATAAGCAAATACTTTTGAAATAGAGTCAGTTTTTCAAACAGAAGAAATTAATCTTTCACAATGTCTGTTCAGTTTGGTAGACTGTTAGGGTTTGGAAACGACGTGAACAATGACGTGGAGATTAAGATTGACGCCAATGAGTTTCAGAAAAAACGAGCTTACAGGAAACTAGGAGGCTCGAGAGGAAGAACAGGAGTGAATCCAATCTCTTTTGTGCGTTCAACATTTGGTCCTTCGACTTCTACAGCAACATCGACAACTTCTTCAGGTACATCAATGGCTGGAACACATCAGGGCACAAATCTAGGCACTGGTTCTTTGTTGCCATCCTCTACCATGTATAATAATTCCAATTTCAATTCTTTGCAACTAATGAAAGATCAGTCCCTATACAATAAGGATCAGGTAACGGGTACACCACCTTTAACTTCAACACCACCTTTAACCTTGATCAATCAATCTATTACACAATCGATAGAAAAAGATAACAATACCCCAGTTTTGAACGAAGTGTTATCAAAATATGCAATTGATAATTATAATTTTAAACCAAACGAATCTTTAGGACCTTTTTCAAGATTTGAAAAATCAAACATTTACGAGATTCCAAACCGTATTTTCCAACAATATAATAGCATGGACTGTATAACGAATATGGGCGTTTTCCCTGAACTTCAAAAAGCTTGGTTGACAATTGACGATAAATTAATTATTTGGAATTACCAAGCTTCAGTTCATGAAGAAGAATACTATACAATAGATGAATTTGAAAATACAATTTTAACTGTTAAATTGGTAAAACCAAAACCAAAAGTTTTCGTTGATTCGGTCAATTACTTGTTAATTGTTTCAACTTCAATGAATATCCATATATTAGCAGTCGAATATACTCCAAAGAAATTAGAAATTGCTGACACTAAAATGTCAGTCTCCACTCATGGTTTGATTGCAAACAAGTTTGTTTCAATTGATCAAACTAGTGAAATACTTTTCACCGGTATTGGTGATGGTGAAAATATTTGGAAATTAACATATTCAAACTCCGATGAATGGTTCCAGAAAAATTGTACTAAAGAATGTTTAACCAAATCTGGATTGTCCTCTGTTGTTCCAAGTTATAATGTTTTCAATAAAATACCAGGTTTCAATATGATAAATGGTGATTCTCACACCAATCCAAAGAGTGAGACAATAATTCAATTAGAAGTTGATCAAGAAAGAAGAATATTATACACTTTATCATCAAAATCAATAATAAGAGCTTATAGATTAAAAGTTATAGATGGAAAAATAGAATTAGGTTCAAATCTAATCAAAAGACCTTATAACATCTTGAAGGATTTGGCTACAACAACAATCAATTTCCAATCTCCATTATTGAAAAAAGATGCTTTTAAAATTGTCCATATTTCACCAATCTCGAAATTTGAGTCTGATAACTTATATTTGGTTGCTGTCACTAATACAGGCTGTAGATTGTATATTAATGGTAGCACAATTTATGAAAGATTAACTTTAACCACTAGTGACGTCAAGTTCCCACCACCGGATCCACAATTTTATGAAAAACTTGAAGCTGCTAGAGAATTGAGATTACAACAAGAACAAGATTTTATTATAAGCGGTAATATTTATCAAAATACAGTTTCAAATGGAAACACATCTACTTTGAATGGTTCAAATAATGTTAATAATAATAGTAACAACAATAGTAACAAATCAATTCAAAAACAACCAATAAATACAGGTGTTTCTCCATTAGATTTGAAAAATGCTCAAGAATCTTCACAACTACTACGAAACATCAAAGAAGCAAATATAATATCTCCTGGTATCTTCTTTTGTTACAATGATGGTAAGGTTTTCACTTCAGTTCCTGATTATGGTATCTTAAAATATTCTTATCAATACATTGAAGATTTCGAACTTCTCGATAATTTCCAATCGATTCATTCAATTGTTCAACTGACTCCAAGTTTTAATGCAACGAATACTCCAAAAGGTTATTGTAATGAATTTGCTGCCCAATATACCGCAAAACCTTTGGAAATTGCCATTCTTACAAATAGAGGAATTCATGTTTATAGATATAGAACCCCAGATTTGATACTTGAAGATTCATTGGACGATTCTACATTTGACAAATTTGTTTCTAAATTTGGTTCAGTTGAAGCCTGCTCAACTGCTTTATACCTTGCTTGTAAATATGGACAATCAGATTCCTTTAAAAATTTGGCAGTCAAATACTATATTTCAGGTGGAAAGAATTCAAGATTAAATAAAAACTTACAACCAATTATTGATAATGTCGAATTAAGTGATAGATTTCATGCTGTCATTCTATTGATATCTAGACTTGTTAGGGAATTTTGGGATAAGGAAATTTTCAAACTACATCCTGATGTTAAATTCAATAAATATGGTTACATTGCTTTGGATACAGTCAAAAAACTTAAAAATAATAAAGTCATATTATCGGATGTTAATATAACTAAAAATGAATTGGAATTTTTCATGTGCTCTTTATTAATCATAATAAATTTTTTCAAAGATAATCAAAAATTGATTCCTGGTTTATCTGCTCCAAATTACAATTATGACTTATCAACGAACAAAAATAAAGAAACGGAGATTTGTTTCCAAGCTGAACAAATCGGATTTAACGCTATATTGAAATTTTTGAATTTCTTAAAAGAAGGACTGTCTTTTATAAGCATTTTATTTGATGATGATAACACTTCTGATGAAGACAAGAGTAAGAATAACTCTAATGGCAATCAAAATAATAACAGCAACAGCGCCAATAATAACTCTGAATCGACGAATGTCGGTATTAATAAGCACCTTTCTGATATAATGTCTTATTTACCTATTCAAGCACAAGCTGATTTGAGTTGTTTAACTTTTAGTGACATTTTCACAGCTGCTGATCCTGCAGTGACCGGTTTAATCAAGGAAATCTTGTCAGCAATCATTAATAAAAGTATAAGTTCAGGAAATTCAGTGGAATTAGTTGCAAGCACTTTGCAAGATAAATGTGGATCTTTCTGTTCAACTGGTGATGTTTTAATTTTCAAAGCAATTGAAAGCTTGAAAAAGGCTAAGGATTCTTTTAATAACAACGACAATGAAATGAAAAATGTTTACTTACAAACAGCAACTCAATTGTTGGAAAAATCTTTTGATTCTTTGAGTTTTGAAACTATAACTGATTCAGTGAATATCATGCTAGAGCTTGAATATTATTCAGGTGCAATTTCATTTTTGTTAAACGCAGCTAAACATTTTGATCCAACACAGTTGGCTTTACAATATGTACTTGATGGTAAAACAACAGTTTTGATTGATGATCCTAAAAGAAAAGCTTATGAAAGTAGAATGAAACTTTATCAATTGGTTTTACAAATTTTAGTTGATATTGATCAAAAGGCTATTGTGAGCTTAGAAGAAGCATCAAAGACTTATAATAATAATAACGCTCAACAAAATCTTTCTTCAACAGCTTTTGTTGCTGCTGATGGAAATTTAATTACTCATTATTCCCAGTTGAGAAACTTATGTTACGAAGTTTGTTTTGATTATCAAGATAAAGTTTTCCATTACGAGTTTTATCAATGGTTTATCAGCAACGGTGTTGGTGAGAAATTATTAGATATTGATACTCCATTCATTTTAGAATTTTTGCAAGATTTTTCAACAAAAGATTTTGAGATAGCAAAACTATTATGGATTTATTATTCAAGAAAAGAAGATTATCTAGAAGCTGCTAAAATTTTACTTCAACTGGCACTTTCAGATTTCCAATTGGATCTATCAAACAGAATTCAATTTTTGTCTAGGGCTAATGGGTTCTGTAACTGTGTTTGCCCACCACATTTAAGACAAGAAATGTCACGTATTTCATCTCAAATTGTGGATCTAATTGAAGTTGCCAACTTACAAGATGAATTATTACTCACAATATTATCGGATCTAAGAATTAACGATTTGGCCAAACAGAAAGCAACCGATGATTTAAATAACAAAATTCTATCTATCAGTGACTTGTATAACGACTTTGTCAATCCATTAGGTTATTATGAGTTAGCCTTAATTACATTCAAGATTTCAGATCATAGAAATTCTGAGGATATTTTAATCAAGTGGGAATCATTGTTTGATAAATGGTTGACTGAATTTAAAAACAAGCAAGATTCATCTAACGAACCAACATTTTCAGCCATTACAAACAATTTTGTTTTAATTGCATCAAGATTAAGTAACACAGAAATATTATTCCCGGTTCTTGATCTTTTCCAATTATTAACAAAATATTTGTACCAATTTAACAACAAAGAATTACAGCCAAAACCACCAATAGGTCTTATTGTTGACTCATTTCTCAAATCAGGCGTTTCTTGCGCCAAATTGTATTACAGCTTAAAAGAGTTGGTTGAATCGACTACTTTTGAAGTTTTTGATAATTATTCAAATATACTTAAAAATGAGTTGCTATATTTGATCAAATCCTGGTATAAAAAAGATAAAAAGTTAAGAGATGTGATTTCAAGTGAATCGATCAAAAACTTGAATGAATATAACGTTGAAAAAGACCCTATTAACAATTATATTCTAGCCACAGGGAATCCACTATAGATAACCTTGAACTTTGGTTAATTATTTAGATTGGTTTCCCTGCCTTACATACAAACACTGCATCTGTATATTTTTTTTGTAATAATACATTTAATTTAGATATTACTTCATGTATTGTTAATTTTAGTCAAGTACTATAACCTCTGAATCGATGTTTCCCGTAACTTTATCTTTATTCTGTCGTGGACGTTTATTATGCACTCTCTTGGTATTGGTATCCCCATGTCTTTTGAGTACAGATTCCAATATTTGATTTCTCATTGCATCCGGAAGATTACTGCTCGGTTTCATTTTCACGTTCACCTGCTTAGTTGAGACTTTCGGTACAGTTGATTTATTGGAGTCTGTGCGAGTAAAGACACTTTTCGCCCTTAAACCCAAGTCATTATCGTCGTTTTCGACTTTGCCAGTTTCCAGTACTTTATTGTCATTGTCTGTACTATCATCGTCATCATCATCTAATAAACTTATAATTTCCAATTCGTTATCTTTAGGGACTGAGTTTTCCACATCACGCCTCGAGTGCAAAGAGCCACATGTAGTACTATCTTTCAATCTCTGTAAAGCTGCTTCTGCCATCAATTCTTTTGGTGTCTTGTACCGTTTTGCGTCTGAATTCTGCTTCGGTAAATTAGTACCGAGTTTAGCCACTTTCCCCACGTACTTGATCTGGCTTAATGCTTTAACTCTGGATTGCGTTATGGAACCAACGTTACGGGAGCCACCTAGAGTTGAATTTATAGAAACGAAACCTGTCGCTTTAAAAGCACCTTCAACTTGGATTTGATAGTGTTTATCTTTAAGCTCTTCTAAAAATTTATAAAATTTGTCATCATGAGGCCCATACTTGTTATGCGTGAGTTCATGCAACATTGTTCCTAGTATATCTTCCATTGGTAAAAACCAGTTTTTATTACTCGCTGGCCTCAATCTTAAACAAATCTTTTGACCAGCGTTAACATTCAAACCTAACAGATTAGCGTTTTTGGGGAAAAATTCAACTAGTTTCCCAACTTTAAAACCATAACACCTCATTATTGGAGCAACTATACCTGCTATCTCGTGAAGAATATCCAGTGCTTTCTCTTTAGATTCCATTCTTGTCAAAGAACCTATATCACCGATCAAATCGGTTGGCGATTTTCTACGAGGTGCATTTGGTTTCTTTTTGGTTACTTTTTGCTTTCTACCACCGACACTCTGAGCAAACATGTCTGGAAGAATCTTGAACACTCACAAAGACTATGTGGCTACTTATCTTGTTATTATAGTGATATGGAGTAATGAAGATTGTTTCTAGATTATTGATAACTTATCGTAAGTACTGTTTTTCTTTTAAATATTTTAGCGCTCGTTTTGTTTTTTTTTTTCCACTACCGGCATTGACGTAATCTGTTCTCGGTTTTTGATCTCAACGGTTTTTTATTATGTTACCTACTTATTTGACGATGTATATTGCAATGTTTTGTCTGCTGGGCCATGATATAAGAGTTGATATTACAAAATAGTCTATATTAGGGGGCATCTACTGAGGCGCAAAAAAAAAAAAAATTAAAGTAACATTACAAACACACAGAATAAAGTAGTCAGTTAATTGCACAGGCCAGAACAAGTTTAGATACCTCTGTTGAATTCGACAGTGGTGATTTCATTGCCGTTTTTATCTTTCAATCCGTGGAACTTGTCTTCTAGCTTGGCAACACTGACTTGTCTTCTTTGAGGGAAGACAGCTAATGCGAAAGGAAGAGCGACTAAAGAAGTTGTGAAAATCAAACCGATATTCGCAAGGGTTTGGATACCTAAACTTTTACCCTTTAGAACTGTCTTTTGTAATTTGACTAGGATCAAAGGTGGGATGACCATGATTGGGGTAGCATTGATGACTCTTGAAGCTGCAGTTTCACCGACTGCTTGAATTGCAGCTGATCTTGAATTTCCTAGATCGTTACCATCTTTATCGAATACACTGATACCCTTCTTAATCTCTTCACTTCTCATCAAGAAGACATTCACTATACCTGCAGAGACAACTGCGGCAAATGGGACCAATCTACCGAGAACCAATCTGGTGTTTGCCGAGATCTTTGTCAATCTTGGAACAATAGAATTTAAACCTAAAGCCACACCACAAGAAGCACCCACTGCCAGGGTATAATTGATGGCTAGTTGCTTTGTAGTTAGAGGATGAGATTTGTTTGCATTGGCAGTATTAATGGCCACATTAAGAGATTGATTTGCAATTTGCCAAAATAATGTACCAGCATTACCCAAGCCTGGAGTCAACATACCAGCAGTGACAACCAGGTTTGACAAGACACAAGAAGACATTCTGAATGGTAAAAAGACAGTTTCACCAGTATCTGGATGAATAGAAGAGTCCAAGACTCTCTTGGCTTTCCAAAGCTGATCGTTCATAGCTGGAATAACACCGTTTTTATAATCCCAGATAAGTTGCTTTGCATGTTGAATATCATCGCTTGTGTTTAACAACATGGTTGGATCCGAGATACCAACACAATGTTGCACTCTTCCCCAATAAGTGTTTAAATCGTACTTTGAAGCTGGTAGTTGAATAGGACCTGGAATAGACGAAGCCATTATATATACAGATGTTATTTAAGGTTAAAACAAAATAAAAAGCTTTCAGGTAAAAGGCACCTTAGATCAAAAAAGGACACAGAAAAAAATACTCTTCAGTTGCAATCAGTAAATTTACATCACATTCAATCAAGGGTGTCATAATTTGACAAATGAGTCAGGATGCTTTCTCTCTCTCTCTCTCTCTATCTACCATACAACAGAGTCTTTCCTGAGCTCATTTCATCAGAGATCCAAAAATTTTTCACTTTGCGCTCGAGAACAATAGAGATTCAATTTCCTAATTTGGAGTTTGTGCGGCGTATATAAAATAATTAATTTTTTTTTGTAATTGATTGTGTGAGGCTTATTTTTTATAGTGTGAGGCTTATCATTTTAAATTTTGCGGCTCTATTTTAAAAATTTTGTAAAAAAAAAAAAAAAACACATGGCGGTAAAAGATGTGGCTAAATATGTGGCTAGTAACTTTTACATGGCTGTGCTGTTGTGGCTGTGTATTTGTTTACTTTTCAAAATTCAAAGCGTGAATCTTAAAAGAAAACGAAAATATTGCTTCAAAATGTGTCTTTTAAGAAAGACAAAGTGAAGAAGTGAAACACTGGGAGAGCAAAAAGAGGGATACCACGGACCAGCGACTAGGTGGTGTTAGGACTTTTTGTTAAATTTGATACTAGATCGAAGAGTGTGAGTATTTGTTTTGTCCTAGGATGCCGTATGAGGACAATCCGGGTTACTTTAATCCAAAGAAAAATTCACAAAAAACTAGAATAGCGCCATCACAGTCTTCTCTGATTTACGACGAAGAAGAACACGCACGCCGACAAAACGAAATTGACCATGTACAACGGTCGAGTAGCAACCCATGGGAAAACGATCTAGACAACAACCACCCAACCCTACCGAGAGCATATATTCCGAACCCGCCGCTGTTCGATGAGATGCCTATGATGGGGTTCCCTACTACTACGCCAGACTTGTCAAATACACAATACAACTATCAGGACTTGGAGTCAGATGTTCATGATGTTTACGAAAACAGAACGAGGCATATGCATAATACAAGCCTGTACCAAACGCCCGAACGTGTGTATGCGAATGATAGTCGAGTATTCCGCTCAAGAGACGCTTTGAATAGTTCTCCATCTCCAACAAGAAAGTATCATCATTCGTCGTCGCCAGATAGAACGGTTTACTCGCCATCAAGAAGTGGCATCAGACTAGTTGATTTAAAGAGTTCAACGGAAAACAAAACAGGTAAGTATAAACACTTGTACAATAGTAGTAGCGACCAACTCAAAAGCTCTTTAAATTCAAATATAAACTCAAAGCTACAGCACAATACCCATTATAATGCTCCAAAAATACCCAGGTTGGATTTTTCTTCAGCGACGGATCGCAAAATTGAAGACTCTCGCTATAGTGATTTATTTGAACATGATGACGATGAGTTTGAGGAAAACGTGATTGATGATTTTGTTCCTTTTCCCGTACTCGGTAACTCCTATTACGAAGTAAACACTGCTTCTCAATTTTACAATCCATTTGAAATGAACAGGTTTGATCCTGATAACCAGAGTAGGGAAGGTGCTGATTGGGATGATAACCAAGACTTACAAGACCAAGATCAGATAACTACGGACGATTATTTGGATAGATATTATGACCTTTCGCAAGATGAAGAAAGCCAGAACAATGAAAATGACGATCCTTTTGACCAGGAACCAGAAATTGCCGCAAGACAGGTTAGGATGGTCAATGGTAACCTTGTATTAGATTGTCCTGTTTCTGATTATCTTTTGAACAAGTACAACACTCCATTAACAGAAAAAGACCGTGAATTTCTATTTATGAGATTTCAAGCATGTACTTGTCAACCTTCAGACTTCAGTTTCAAAAAATTCTCCTTGAGACAAAAGTTTTACTCTCAACCAAGATCTACCGAACTTATGATTGTTATTACAATGTTTAATGAATCAGACGTTCATTTAGCAAGAACGTTGAAAGGTGTTTTTAAAAATATCAGATATATGTATTCTTTAAAAAATTCAACAACTTGGGGTCAAGATGCATGGCAAAAAATTGTCGTGACAATAGTTAGTGACGGTAGAAAAAAGATTCATCCCAAGGCTAAAGCTTTACTAGGTGCAATGGGAGTTTATCAAGAAGGATTTGCTAAAAATAAAGTTAATGACGATAAGGTTATTAGTCACATTTACGAATACACTACAATGGTTGGAATTTCAAAAATACAAGGAGATCAAGTTAAATTAACGACTGAAAACCAGGTTCCAGTTCAAATGATTTTCTGTTTGAAAGAAGATAATCAACAAAAAATCAATTCACACGCTTGGGCTTTAGAAGCTTTTGGGCCAGTTTTAAATCCTAATGTTGTTATATTATTAGATGTTGGAACAGAACCTGAAGCTAAATCTCTATACAAGTTATGGAAATCATTTAAAGATCCAAGAGTAGCAGGTGCTTGTGGTGAAATCAAAGCTAGTTTAGGTAAAAATGGTAGATTATTATTAAATCCTTTAGTTGCTGCTCAAAATTTTGAATACAAAATTTCAAATATTTTAGATAAACCAATGGAATCAGTTTTTGGATTTGTCACAGTTTTACCAGGTGCATTTAGTGCCTATAGATATTGCGCTTTACAAGGTGCACCATTGAATAAATATTTAAAAGGTGAAGATCTGAAGAAAAACAATGATGGTGGTATATTCAATGCAAACATGTATCTTGCTGAAGATAGAATCTTATGTTTCGAATTAGTCGCCAAAAAAGATTGTGAATGGGTACTCAAATATGTTAATACAGCTTCAGCATATACTGATGTACCTGAGGAGTTACATGATTTTATTTCTCAAAGACGTAGATGGTTAAATGGTTCATTTTTTGCAGCTGTTTATTCAGTTTTCCATTTTTATAAGATATGGGATACTTCTCATTCTTTTTTGAAAAAATGGTTATTTCATATTCAATTCCTTTATCAATTTGTTAATTTATTAGTCTCATGGTTTTCATTAGGATCATATTTTTTAGTTTTCAGAATCTTGACAGTTTACTTAGCACAACAAGATGCAGATTTCCCACCTGGAAATGTATTATCAGTTTTCTTTTTATGGTTATATTTAGCTTCAATTGTGACAACATTTGTCTTATCATTTGGTAATAAACCAAGAGGAACAAAGAAATTTTATTTGATTATTGTTTCATTTTTTGCAATTTTAATGGTTTACATGATTTTTGCAGCAATTTACATGGCAGTAAAATCAATAAATGATATATATGATGAACACAAAACAGATTTCAAACTTAGTTTGATGTTTACAGAAACGAGATTTAGAGACTTAGTAGTGGCTACATTATCAACTTATGCATTATATTTCATAGGATCATTCTTGTTTTTAGAACCTTACCACATGTTTACCAGTTTTATTCAATACTTACTACTGAGTCCTGCATATATAAATGTGTTGAACATTTATGCTTTTTGTAATATTCATGATATTTCTTGGGGAACAAAAGGTGAAGATGCTAAAAACGATTTGGGAGTTGCCAAATCCTCTAAAAATGTCTTAGACGGGGAATTAGAAATTGTTATTCCAACTACAAAATCACAAATTGACAACGGTTACAAAAAGATGATGAATGAATTAACAACTAGAGATATTGAAAGTGTGTCGCATGTTAATGAAGCGGAACAAGATATATATTACTTTGCATTCATCAGATCTATGACTGTGCTATTATGGATGATGTCTAATTTTTTCATAATAGCACTAGTGACAGAAACCGGTGGATTGTACCAATTTACACCAGGTGATACAGATAAAAGCGATTTTCTACCAAGAAACAGAGTTTCTATTTTCCTGACAGTTATATTGTGGATTGTTGCATTCATGGCGTTGTTCCGGTTTATCGGTTGTATCTTTTACTTAATCATGAAACTAATTGATGGCTGGAGATTGAAAAAATTTAGAAAAACGTACAGAGTAAATGGTGCAGCATACGGAGCTTGACATTTTAACGATTTGAATGTATTTATAGATAAGTAGACAACAATAAGTTTCATGTAGTAGATGAATCAATGTGGAGGATGCGTCGCTCCTAAAGGTCGATCGACGCCGGTGTTGAAATGTGAAAAAAAAGTTGAAAAAATCAAAAGTGATTAGTGGTACTTGATTTAGGCCGTTTAGAATAGAAACTATTCTTCACTGATAGATACACTTGATCTGATTACTGATCATTTTCGGCTTTCGTACTTCTTGTGACTAGTATTTATCTAAATTTGAGGTCAACCAACCACCGCAGTCTCCCTTTCTCGCTCACATATACATCTCTCACTAGTGAAGTATTAATCACTCTACATACAACAGATAAAGTACCACAATGAATAACCCATTTCTACCTCCACCTTCCAAGCCATTAGATATGATGACGCCCGAGGAGCAAGCGGAACAAGGGGCTAAGCAAATAATGAATTTCATGGCATCTTGCCCTGGTAAAGCTGCAATGTCTGGTGTTTCAGGTTTCTTTTTAGGTGGATTTTTCGGTTTATTCATGGCATCTATGGCATATGATGTGCCGCCTGGTGCTACAGGTGTAACAAAAGTGTCTGAGCTACCATTGAAGCAACAAATGAAGTTACAATTTTCAGATATGGGTAAGAGAACATGGTCGTCGGCGAAGAATTTTGGTTATATTGGTACAATTTTTGCTGGAGTTGAATGTTCAATTGAATCTTTTAGAGCGAAAAATGATATATGGAATGGTACTATGGCTGGTTGTGTGACTGGTGGTGGATTAGCGCTCAAGAGTGGTCCAACTGCTACACTTGTCGGTTGTGCTGGTTTCGCCGCTTTTAGTACAGCGATTGATATGTATATGAGAAGCGAATATGGGGCTCCTCCAGCTAATGATTACGACGAGTAGGTTGATTATTCTGTAGATTAAATTTTTGTATATAAAGTGAATGTTATAGTAGAAGCTATAATTAGATTTAATGATGATTTGAATGCAAATTAAAATTAAGTAGGCTTAAGGTGGGAAATGAAAACAAAAAAAAAAGATAAAAGAAAAGCCGAAAACAATTTATAAATAGCCGCCGAGAAAACAAAAATGAAGAATATATAAAATTACAAAAATCATGAAAAGGGAATAAGGTCATAACAAATAAATAAAAATAAAAGGTATAATTAATCTGCGGTAGTAGTTACACTGTAACCCCAGATCTGAGTCTACCTTCACGCTCCAAAGGCGGCAAGTCATTATCGACAACTTCTGCCTTTGGATAAGCGCCCATGAGACCTTTACTTTCGGCAAATTCTGAGGATCTCATGAATGTTGGGTTTTCTTGATAGTATTCATCTGCTATTGGATGTAGCAAAACAGTTTGATTTTTGATGGTCAAGGTCGAATTCGTTGGAACAGAGATCCAGTCTCCTCTTTCAAAAGTTAGCGGTTCTGAAGCAACCATTATTATATCTTGAGAACGGTTCAATCTCTCCATTTTGAAAACCGATGGTTCAACTTCTAAAAATCTGGAACCTGTTGAAAAGTACAAAGAAGCAGCTTCGTCTGTTTTGGAGGTGACATAACGTGACACTACAATTGATTCACCGTCGGTAACTGCGAAATTCAACAATGAAGGTTCTTTGTTGTCCAGTTGTAAGTCGTTGATCCAGTTTTTAATCAGCTGGATAGTTTCGACTAATGCCTTTCTTAATATGTTATGTGGAATTTTAGTGTTTTTAGATTTTGGATCAAAACCCAATTGATACAAGGTGTTTAAAAAGAGAGCAAATGCACATTCCGAATCTGTTGATCCTTGAATGGTTAACAGAAATTCGTCTTCAATATGTTGCAATAGTTTTCTTTTAATTTTGGCAAAATTAGAGATACCGCCATTATGCATAAACATAATCTTGTGGTATGTGAATGGATGACAATTTGTCTCGCTCAAGACACCGTACGTTGAAGCTCTCACATGAGCGAAAATTAGCTTAGATCTTGTCTTTTCAGCTAATCTCTGTAAATTTAGATTATTCCATGCGGGAGTGATGGCTCTGTATACGCAAGGCGCACCAAAATACTCATCCTCTTGAGTGTTGAATGAAATGTCACGCTGTGAGCTATATGACTGCTGCTGCTGCTGCTGCTGCTGCTGCTGTTCTAAATGCTGCTGTTCTAGCTGCTTGAGATGATCACGATTCAACTGATAATCGGTTGAATTGCTCATTTGCTGTTGCTGATGTAAATTCTGAACCATATTGGTGTCTTCCAGAGTATAGTAACCAACACCAAACCCATCACCATTAACTGAGTTATGATCTATTCTTAACCTGGAGTCAAACGACTGATTGATAATAGAGTGCGCCGGTTTGGTTAATAAGTTTGAAAGCAAGATAGGATCTGTACCTTTGTAGATTAGAAATCTGCACATTTTTGGTTTTTAGGTTTTCGTGTTTGCTAATCCCAAAGTATTAAGGTACGTAGACTACCTACACCTTTGAATCTTTCAACTCATGGAGATAAGCTTATATTTATACAATTGTACTCTTTAGTCACTCACTCACTGACTCACTCATCCACCTGCTGAAAAGTGTGGCGTCAAAAAACGTAAAATCATTTAGCACAGCCAAAAAACAAAAAATATTAAACATGTGACTAAATGCACGTGCACAATTAATTTTTAAAAAATATCGTCGATCGACGCATATTTGTGCGTCGATATCTATTCCGCGGCTCACTTTATCGCAGCGAACCGCACACCAAGAAAACGCCGAGAATGGATATTCTGAAAGATTAGACTCGGACAGAGGAGTTGAAACCAAGTCTAGAGATCTCTGGGTGTTGTTGTTAACTACACTAGTTTAACAGCAAGATTGTGGTTAATTTATTAATTTTGAAGGGTTTTTAAGTTGGTGAGTGAAGAGTCGAATGCAAGGAGAGGCGGAGGCTGGAAAGTGAAGCAGTGTTACTATTCAGTTGTATTTTTATCATGTCATTTCTACCTAAACCGAACTTTCTGCCAAGTATAGCTAGTTTAGATCCGGAAGTGGATGCGAGTGAGTCAGAAACTGGTAATGATTTAGTGGAGAGTGGGCAAGCAAAAGTGCAGTATGATGAAAATAGTCAGTTTCACAAGGGTAAGAGCCGAAACTTGGGGAAAGATTTAGTTGAGGAGCAACAGGAAAGCGATCAGGAAAAGTCGCACGATACTAAACACAAGAGCATAGACAACGCCGGTGAGCAGGAAGAGGACAAAGATGAGGATGATGAGGTTGATGAGGACGATGAGAATGTAGATGAGGAGAATAGTCAACACGAGGAGAAAAAATATGCAAAAGAAGTAGCTGCAGAAGCCAAATACCCACTTTCAACGGGATCCATACTAAACAGACTAGGCTCAGCGTTTCCAATACCGCCTGGTGAGGAAGACGAGCCTGACTTGGAATTGGAAAGAAACACTTTACATAATGCGTTAATGTACCATTTGTCGCAGGAAGAGCTCGATGCGCTTGATAATCCTAGCGAACAAGAGGAAGAGGGAAGACTATTACTATCTCCATCTGCCTTGACACCTTCATCTCCATCGATGCAGCCAGCAAGTGACTTGTCGCTAGACAGTCCTGCTTTAAGCTCTGTTCCTTTATCACTTAACAACAACTCCACCATGAGCTCGACAGCAAGCGGTGGTGTACTTATGATAGATCCACCTTTGAAAGACCATTACCATCCTCACTCAAGTCACACTAAGAAACAGCCAGTTTCTCTTACTCAAAATAAAGATTTCTACAGAGGTATAGCGTTTGATAATCTTTCCAATGACCAACTGGAGTTGGAAAAATATCAGTTTACATTAACTACAAAACACGCAGATTTTAAGTTCAATAGAACCTCAAGAACCTTGATATGCGGATACGACGAAGAGGAATCGTCTTTAAAAGCTTTGAAATGGACAATCACAGAAATGTTGAATGATGGTGACACATTAGTCTGCTTAAGAGTAGTGACAAAGGAGAATTTTGTAGCTTTGGATCATGGTTCAGATAAGTTCAAGAAAAATGGTGAACTTCTGCTTGAAAACATAGCTGCTTTAAACAAAGAAAACAAAGTGATTAAAATAGTATTGGAATTCAAAGTGGGTAAAGTGCCCGAAATGATAACCAGGGCTATAAGAGAATACGATCCATCTATCTTGATAGTGGGGACAAAGGGAGTTCATAAATCTGGTTTCAAAGCTATGATCTCACCTAAATCAATGTCTAAACATTTTCTCACTTACTCTAAAGTTCCAGTTATTGTAGTGAATCCACTTTACGAATTTACTCCGTTAGATAAAGGAAATTTGACTAGTCAAATTGAAGACAAAGAGTTTTTCAAAAATAAGTTTATGAGTGTTTTCACTTCAAAATCGGTTGAGAATACTTTGGAGACATCAATGTCAAACGATTCATTTTTAGCTAGAAGACCAAGATTTATGAGAACGGCCGGTAACGCAGCTTCAAGAGAGTCAAGTAAAGAAAAGCACCTTTCACCAAGCAGATCAAGAGGATTTTCACCTGCTAGAGCCTTGAGTCCATTCAGACTGTTCCGTAAGAAGGAGAATGTATAATTGAGATGCTGGTGGTTGTTTGTTTCTCTGATTTTATGGACATTTCTGCAAATTTTACATACCCGTGGTATATGGCTCTAAATACAAAGTTACGAAAGTTCTGTTTTTTATAAATTAAATATTTTGGGTTTTTTCTTTATCTTTTATATACAATAGTTTAGGTTTTAAATGTATCATTAAATGTTACTTCACAAACGCACAAAAGGGCATATCTATTTATCCTTAGTATCGTAAACAATGGTAACCGGTCCATCATTAGTCAATCCCACCTGCATCATGGCTCCGAATTGACCATCTTTCACTTTATCAGCACCAACACCTTTTCTTAACAAGTCTAAGAACATTTCGTATAGTTCGACTGCAACATGACCCTTTTGCGCTTTATGGAAATCTGGTTTAGCACCTTTCTTAACATTTGCATACAATGTAAATTGCGAAACTGATAAAATTTCACCTTGAATGTCAACGATTGATTTTTGCCATGGTTTACCTGCCCATTCAGTCTTAGTACCTGCTTCCTCGGAAAGCTCTTCAAAAAGTTTGAGTCTTAACACTTTACCAGCCAATTTTTCGACATCGTCTTTTGAGTCATCAGTTGAGATTCCAATCAGTAGCATTAATCCCTTGTTAATTTTCGAGATAACAGTGTTATCCACCGTAACCGATGCCTGTGAAACTTTTTGAATAACAGCTCTCATATTTGGGGTGACTATGTGTTTGTGGTTTTGCTTGATGTTTCTGTAAAATGATTACCTGAACTGGTTGATCTAGTATTTTAATACCAGTGATTTATACCAGTTGAAATCAGACCAAATCTGAGGAACATTTCAATCTTCAGCGAGATCTTGATTATGTCATCCTACACCGCCGATAAACAGAATCGGAAACTAGAAGCGACGACCATTTGTTCTACTTTACTTGACATGTACTTGACTAACGAGAGATTTAAATTATTGATATCAATCATTGTAGAGATAGTTTTTATTCTACTTAAAAGCCAAAACCCACCATACTATTTGGTGAAAAACTTTCTTCCGTTATCAACACCACTCTTGGCCTCAGCTAATGACCAAATTCTGTCCATTTTGATACCTCCGAACCCGTCTACAACGTAGTAACTTTTAGTTGATCCTGATTTTGGATCTTCACTTATCAAATTCACAAATCCAAATCTTGCTTCTGGACTGTTGACCACTGGTATTCTCAAAGAATCGACTCTGACCAGTTCATTCACAATTTTGAATCCAGACCAGTTTAATTTTTGTATCATGAGCTGCTCATCAGTGATCAAGTTTTCCAATGTTTGAGGTTTGGTTGTATCCAAAACTCGTATAATTTTGAAAACATATGGTTGGTAAAGATATAGAATTGTAGGAAATGGTATTAATGATACTATACTCAATAGTGATGAGAACTCTGGTAGAATAAGATTTGTTCTCAACATCAAGTAGCTGAACGTGAGTCCGACAACTCCAAACGCAAAGGTAAACCTTTTAGCTCCAATGACATAATTTATCAATGGATTCTGATATATAGGATCATTAGCTAGTCTGAATTTTTCAGGCAAATGCAATCGGAAGAAAAAAGAGCCGTGGGTCCTGTATCTGATTGGTCTCCTGAAACGCTCAGGATCAGGAACTTTGAACTTTGGGAAATCCTCTCCAAGTTTGACGTTTTCTTTGAGTGACCTAGTTGAAGTAAGAAATCTACAAACCAATACCTGTGGAACACAGCTGTTGGTCCACCCTCCGTATCTAGGACCCGCAAACCACAACGGGTTGACAAGTTTTTGGAATTGTGTAGTGCTCAAAGATCTCATTTTACTGATATTCTCCCATGACCCTAAAACTAAGTATAATAAACCAATTAGAAGTCCAGTTTTCCAGTGTTGTCTTTGAAAACCACCAGTCCATTTAGCTTGTAATTATAAACCATCGAGATAACAAAGTCTTACCCCCGAACATTACCCCACTATTTCGCCATATATCTCACCAGCCACATCATATTAATACACAGCCGCGCCACATCACAGTGCTGCGTAACCACAAAATTCAAAGCCACGTCGATCGACGCAGAGTGTAAAATTAATACCTATACAGACGCGTCGATCGTCGCACGTAGTCGCCACTTTCAGCGAAGGAAAAGAAAAGAAAAGAAAAAAAAAATTGCAACTGCCTCAGCACAAGCAAAGAGGGAACTGGCAAAAGGTTGTTTGTGTTTTAGCAGAAACTAGGTTTAATTTGGGGTTTTTTTTAATTATAATTAAAGTTTTAATCTGTTTTATTTTACTTAATCACATTTCTACATAATTTAACTGCAAGAAGAAAAAACATTCGTATTGATTCCCTTATTTTACGATTACTTGTACCCTTTTCGCAAGTAAACTAATAAATAGCTGAAAAAAAAAAATTATTTTTTTTTAGAGAGAAAAAAAAAAACACCAAACAAAAGAAAAACAAAATTTGATATATTTGAAGGCAAAACTTTTTTTTCTTTCTTTGTTTTCGTTCACGTTTCCTTATAAACTATAAACGATTTGTGTAATATCATTATTCTATTCTAGTTTTCAAGTTGAATATTCTTTCATTGACTAAAAAGAAAGAGCAAAAGAAAAGAAATCTTTGAAAAATGGATAACACATCAGATTCCTCATCAAGATATATTCCTGAATATAGAAAATCAACATTCAAAAATAAGAATCGTTTCCAACAAGATGAAGTTAGAAGAAGAAGAGAAACTCAACAAGTTGAATTAAGAAAACAAAAAAGAGAAGAATTACTGACAAAGAGAAGAAATTTTAATTCAGCAAGTGGTGGTAATAATAATGATTCTGAAGATGATTCTGAAGATGATGATGAAGCTCAACATGCAGAACAATTTTTCTTTAGACAATTACAAGAACAATTACCAATTATGATGCAAAATATTATGTCAAATGTATTTGAAGAACAATTAGATGCAACAATTAAATTTAGACAAATTTTATCAAAAGAACATAATCCACCAATTGATTTAGTTATTGAAAGTGGTGTAATTCCAAGATTAGTTGAATTTATGAGTTCTGGAACTGAAATTTTACAATTAGAAGCAGCATGGGCATTAACTAATATTGCATCTGGTAATTCTGAACAAACAAAAGTTGTTGTTGATGCAAATGCTGTTCCATTATTTGTTAATTTATTACATTCTTCATCAATGGATGTTAAAGAACAAGCAATTTGGGCTTTAGGTAATGTTGCAGGTGATTCTTCAACTTATAGAGATTATGTTTTATCTTGTAATGCAATGGATCCAGTTTTATCATTATTTCAAACTTCAAAAATGTCATTAATTAGAACTGCAACTTGGACTTTATCAAATTTATGTAGAGGTAAAAATCCACCACCTGATTGGCAAATTGTTAAAAGTGCTTTACCAACTTTAGCAAAATTAATTTATTCAGTTGATGTTGAAACTTTAATTGATGCTTGTTGGGCAATTTCTTATTTGAGTGATGGTGCTTCAGAAGCAATTCAAGCTGTTGTTGATGCAAGAATACCTAAAAAATTAGTTGAATTATTAGGTCATGAATCAACATTAGTTCAAACTCCAGCTTTAAGAGCTGTTGGTAATATTGTCACTGGTAATGATATTCAAACTCAAATTGTTATTAATTGTGGTGTTTTACCTGCTTTAGGTCCATTATTAAGATCACCAAAAGATGCAATTAGAAAAGAAGCTTGTTGGACAATTTCAAATATAACTGCTGGTAATAATGATCAAATTCAAGCTGTTATTGATGCAAATTTAATTCCTCAAATTATTAAATTATTAGCAAATGGTGATTATAAAACTAAAAAAGAAGCTTGTTGGGCAATTTCAAATGCTTCATCTGGTGGTTTAGTTAGACCTGATCAAATTAGATATTTAGTTTCTCAAGGTTGTATTAAACCTTTATGTGATTTATTAGCTGTTGCTGATAATAAAGTTATTGAAGTTACTCTTGATGCTTTAGAAAATATTTTAAAAATTGGTGAAATGGAAAAAGAAGCAAGAGGTTCAAATATTAATGAAAATGCAATTTTCATTGAAGAAGCAGGTGGTGCTGATAGAATCTTTGAATGTCAAAATAATGAAAATGATAAAATTTATTCAAAAGCTTATAATATTGTTGAAACATACTTCAGTGGTGAAGATAATGAAAATGAAGCTGAAGGTTTAGAACCTGAAATGAGTGGTGATCAATTTGGTTTTGGTATGAGTAATAATGTTCAACAACAAGGTTTCAATTTCAATTAAACTTGGATTCTTCAAAATGATTTTACCCATAAACAATAGCTTTATTGATGGATGTTGAGTTTTCTTTATCTTGTGTTTTTCTTTATTCATATTTTATTTTTTATTTTTTTTTTTTCAGTCTTTATATATTTTCCTGTTTATTAGTTTTTTATGTGTTTAATAATGCATATCATTTTCTCTTTTTATTTTTTCTAAAAATCTTTTACTTTTTTCCTCTTTTTTTATTTAATTTTATAGTCATTTTTTAATCTCATCTTTTTTATGTTTAATAGTTTTGTCATTTTCCTCCTCATTAGTTTTTTTTCTTTCTTCTTTCTTTTCACTTTTTTTCACTATTTCAGTTTATTTATAAACTTGGTTTAATTTTTTAATGTTTTCTCTCTCCCATTTCTTATACTTTTTACAATGCGCTACTAGCTTGTAATTTACTACACCATTTATGTGGCTGATACCGAATCAAAATATAACTGCATTAGTTCATTTGGATTTAATGTCAAAATTTTTACATCGCATCAATAGATAAAACAACTACATTACATGATTTAACAATGAATTATAAGATTTTGCATTATATTGTGAACAAGGAAACGAAAAGAAAAAGAGTTTTTATTAATAAAAAAATAGTGTTATTATAAAGATAAAGATGAAAGCAGGGAAGGATGGAAGTTGTGGAAACTGATTGATTACCAATGGCATACTACGTTGACAAATAAGTTTCTAATCTGACTCAAGTTCAACATAGGTTTGGTATATTAATAATTAAAAAAGACAATTTCAAACACTGAACAAAGATGATTTCTTTTTATTTTTTATTATTATTATTCAATTGAACATCTTCTTTCACAGTTAAATTTACAATAATAAAGCAACTGCACCAGCAGCAATGACACCCATGGTGAAACCGTATGAGTTGGAAACAGCAGCACCAGTGGAAACAGAAGAAGAAGTTGTTGAGTTTGTACCGTTAGTACCGTTAACAGCTCTAATGATTGGGGTTTCACCAGTGATGAAAACAGTTGTGGTTGTTGGGTTGTGAGTCTTGTCGAATCTACCGTATTTGTGAGTACCTGTAGATGAAGTGGTATCAGAGTTGTGAGTCTTATCGAATCTACCATACTTGTGAGTACCGGTTGATGAAGTGGTATCGGTGTTGTGAGTCTTGTCGAATCTACCGTATTTATGAGTACCGGTTGATGAAGTGGTATCAGAATTGTGAGTCTTGTCGAATCTACCGTACTTGTGAGTACCTGTAGATGAAGTGGTATCAGAGTTGTGAGTCTTATCGAATCTACCGTACTTGTGAGTACCAGTTGATGAAGTAGTATCGGTATTGTGAGTCTTGTCGAATCTACCGTATTTATGAGTATCAGTGGTACCACCAACAAAAGTAACAGTTGTAGTTGATTGTTCATCAGCCAAAACTGACAAAGTGTTCAATGCAACAGCACTGGCAATAACATTTGTGAATCTCATTTCGAAATTTTAATTTGAACGACAGTTAAAATTGCTGATACGGAATGTGCCTATCACAAATATAATCTATTCGAAAGCAAACTGGCTATTTAGTAAGAAAGTTGTCTCAATTTTTTTGACTACTTCAAATTACAAAAATTAGATTAAACCAAGTTGAAACAACAGAACAAAGAGAGAAAACAAACAAAGCAAATTGCAAACTAACAAACTGACTAACTATACAAACAGTATAGTTACAGACAGTATTTACAGTATTTACAGTACATAGAGAAAAAACCACCATCCGAAACAGGCGGTGAATTTTTCTTCGGTTTGTTGAAGAGAAGAGAAAAAAAAAAAACGGTCGCTGATTAATTTAGCGGGAGCGGATAGTGTTCAGCCAACTCTCTGCCGGGGAGGCCGTGGTGGGAATTGGAGGAAATAGAATATGAACGGGAACGGGAACGTGAACGTACCGAGCGTGCGTGCGTGCGTGAGTGGGACTGCCGAGCACGGGCAGAAGCCACAACACCAGGCCAGTCAGAGCCTGGTAAGTACCAGGCACACCAGGAGAAAAAGAAAAGAGCTGGTTCCGGTGCGGTGCGAGAGACAAAAATATTCCCGCAACAAAAAAAATAAAAAATTGATTAAGTTCGAGGAAAATTACGTAAACGGAAATTATAAGTATAAACAAAGAGGATTACCGCATTGGGACACATAATAGACGTTTTGGGAATAAAAAACCGTTGAAAATGACAGAATTGGGAATAGCAGCGAACAGTGGGCGTTTACGACGGTGCAAAGATGCAAAGTTGTCTGGCGGCTTATATGCCGGTTCAGATCTGACTATAATATATACTGATGTCATGCAATAAAAGATGGTGAATGTAGATAGATTTCTGTAATACAAGGAATAATAGCTTTAAGTGAGATTATACGTTATGTAGTAAAATAAGTATCAAGAATACATCCAATACTATGCTTATTAACATACTTACGTGTTGAATCATTCAGAGACAGCAGTTCATTATAAGCAGCATTTTCTATCAGGGTCATCTTGTTTGCCTACACAACCGCTGACCGGTTCGTAAGCAAAGATCAGTCTACCGAAAAGAGCACCTAAAATACAGGAGATGATGATGTAACCATTGTAGTACATAAATAACAACATGATAATGTAAGACAACCCCCATTCAACAGTAAACAAAAGACTTCTGATAACATGTTGAGATAGAGTTAGATAGACACCATCGATTCTTTTCGCTGGTGAGAAATTATTAAACCAAGCGTGTGTTGTAGTGTACCATTCAGGAGAGTTAATAACCGTTGTTGATTTGAAACCGCTTGAAACGTTTTCGTTCGAACTTGATTTTGATCCACTCTTGTTTTCAATATCATCATTCAAGACAACTGAATTAGCAATCAACTCTCTTTTTTGAATAGCAGCCTCAACAATAGCATTATCATACTCTCTACAAAATCTGTGTAGCCACTGAGCAGCCATCACTAAAAAGAAACAACCTATACACGATCCTGCAAATGCTCCTCTTGTACGAACATGCCAGGATCTAGCAATAAAACAGGTGTCAATTGTATACCAATTCCATAACATCTGTATAATCAAAGAATAGTCAAGTTTTTGCAACTGTT
The DNA here is from genome assembly GCA_037951595.1 of Ogataea sonorensis. Classification (NCBI taxonomy): domain Eukaryota; kingdom Fungi; phylum Ascomycota; class Pichiomycetes; order Pichiales; family Pichiaceae; genus Ogataea; species Ogataea sonorensis. Next base: position 893,639 of record JBANDG010000010.1, read on the forward strand.
AGTAATTCAAGTCTTGGTACAACTTTGCATCACTTTTTAAAACAAACTTACAGAAATTTTACACGATGGTTTCTTTGGCCCACTTGAAGAGCCTCCTCCCATGTCCATTTTGAAATGAGGTTGTGTTTTTTTTTTAAGAAAGATGTCTAGTTTGCTCCAAAAGTTGAAACAATGTTAATCAAAAATATTACATCTTATCAATCAAGAGTGTTCATCTGAACCAGCTTTCCACAATGTGGAAAAACTCAACCTTATATACCGCTATCACTGGAAGGTTGATCTCCTGTTGATATTTTCACTTCTACCAATGAACATTTGATATACACTCACTGTACATTTTTTGAACACCGTGAAAATTTTTCAATTTGCACATCATCATCTGTAGTAAATAATTCGCCAGAGAATCAGGAACCAATCAATCATGCATGGTCAGTGGAAAAGCTCTTTATCAGCAAAATAGGGTCTACTTAACACTTAATTTAGCCGCATTTTGCACCGCCATTCGCATATCGATTTGAGCATCTCGCTTTATTTCTATGTTAATTTGAAGCAATACGGCATAAAGTATATTGCAATAATTTGCTCGTTTTTCGTTTTATTCTTGGTTTTAACTACAATTTTCAAAGAGATTGGCGGTTAATTACAATAGCAAACAAAGATAACCATCTGCCAATCAACTTCTTAGTGGACTGATTCTTTTGCTCATACTCTTGAGTATTGTTGTTGAGAACTATAGAAGTTCGAACAAAAACCTAATTTTAGTCTTGGTGTGTCCTGAATTTTTTTATCCAAATTCTACAACCCTGGTTTGATTGTGAGTTGTAGTTACTTATCTGTGTGTATAGCTCTAGCGCAACACGTTTTCTCATCTTTGTTGTGCCGTTGCTCAGCATATTCTACATCACTCTCTGTCACAAAGCCTAACTAATGACTTTGTATCAATTTTTCAGAATCTAACTTCAAAGCAGGGTCCGTCTGGATCTAGGTTTGTATAAAATGTTGCCTGCGTCGCTGGTAAATGGACAAAAGGCAATCATCTACATAAGTATAAATCTCTATTGTTCTTCTTTCAAGACTTCTTCCAGGATTTTACTGGTGGATCTCGTTGATAGAAAACTGTAAAGTTTAAAAACCACCAATCACCAAAAGCCACTCGGTCGTTAATTTGCTCATTTTTTAGCGCCAAACAAATTTTGCATCACTATCAACTCTTTTTCAACTTTTTTTCCATGTCTGACGTTGCTGCAATCGAGTAAGTTGTTGATTCTTGTCAACAAAATTCCTCTAATTGATTTCAAAGCTGGATTTTGGCATTCGTGTTGAGATCAAGAGAATACGTTTCAACCCGTATAATAGCATACATTGCTTTGTTGTACATTTTGAAAAACAATTGCGAGCGGTAATTGTTGATAAGCTTAGTGGTAATCGAAGGTATAGGCAAACTGTATTTTTCCGAAATTATTATATTATTATGACACTTTCCGTCAACTTTAATCCACGTTGAGTCGGATATCTCTTCGGTAAATACTTTCAAATTCAAATTCAAAAATAGCTTCCTTTAAGCTAACAATTCGCTAACTGACAAACATCAATATAATTCAGAAAAACTTGTCTTGGATAACACTATTTTAAAACACTTTTGTAGTTTCAGTTAAACAACTGACAATTTATTACCTCGACAAACCACCTGAGTCGTTGCTGACATATAAACACCATAATTTTGAGCTTTGAAATCTTTGGAAACATCTAGTTATGGCTTCTAAACACCTTGTTATAGTAGCGAAAAAAACCTCACTCAAAGCCAGAAAACAGTTCAAACAGTTCAATTTTGAGTTTACTGTCAATTCTCTTGTAATGGAAAATTGTGACAAGAAGGAAGACAGAAGATGAATTACGAATTGATTGCATGACTGTTTTTGTTTTATGTTTGAATTGAACACAAACAGCTGAAAGTAAAACTTCCAAATCAAGTGCATGCCCTTAATAGTTTGAGCTGCTGTTTCCAACTCCTGTCTTGATTTACCGTTCCCTAAATTTAGTGATTGGTTCTTATGCTGTGTTATCATATAAAATACTATTTTGTAGTTTAGAGAGAGTTCCACGCGGAACGATAACATAACTATAGGATACTTTTGGTCAAGTGCCCTAGTTTTTGTGTCTTGAAAAAATTATCAGGGCATGATCTTTAAATTGATGACTGCAACTTAAAGTATACTGCAAAGATAGGTATAAAAGTGTTTGAATTCTCCCATAATGATTCCAAGAATTATTTTTGAAATTCACTTGTACTCGATGAATCGCTCTTCATATAAAATAAACAATTTAAAATGGTTAACTTTAGCTTCAGTTACGACCATTTACCAAACGAACACGGAATTTACTCTCCAATAGATAGAAATGTTTCTGGTCGATTGGAAGTGGAATTTGATAAAGATGTGGACAAAATTGAAAAGATTTCATTGAGTTTTGTAGGTTTCATCCACTTGGAGTATTTCGAGGTAGTTCATACTTATGGTGTGATTATGATAGCTGGAGTTCCTGTACCTATACGTCGATCATACAAACGTAAGCATACAAATAAATATAATCTTTTCAATCAAGAAATGACCATTGTATCAGCACAAGGAGAATTATTAAGCTATCCAAAAGGACACAAATTTTCCCATAAATTTACTTTTGAGTTTCCATATTCTCAAGTTTATTTGCCTACAAGCTGTAATGGAGTTGGAAAGACTCATAGAAATACAGGTAATATAACTGTTGCTTATGCATTGGTGGCAACAATGGAAAGAGATAAGTTATTTTCAAAAACAAAAACTCACACAGAGCTATTACCATATCAGTGTTTTGGAAATGCTCTTTTTAATACTGACAAAATGATGAACTCGAATGAAAATGTGTTGTTTAAAAGAGTTTTGAAAAAATTGATCAAAGATCATCAAACCGGTTTAATTACTTCAAACGTTTTAGAAAAATCTCATAGACATACAAGATTTGTTAGAAGAATTTGGGATGATAATTACAAGTCGAAAAACTATCTCGATTTGGTGAGAGATGTTTCATTGGAGGTAACATATTCTTCTCCAAGTTACTTGAGTTTGAAGTCTGGCATAAATTCTCTTGGAAATATTTATATAGGATCTGAATTGCCTAATCTTTCGCCAGATTTTATTATTGATGGCAGATCGACTGAAGTTGGATTATTCAAAGTGAAGTCGATCAAGTTGGCTTTAAGTTCCAATTTCACGTTACGAGTCAACAATTTCCGCTATGAAGGTAAAGGCCCAAAGTATGAATTAGGTGAATTTAGATATGGACCAGGGATGAGCCACAGTTTGATTTACCATATTGTGACAAAGTTGGCGACTTTTATGGAAAGCTTTTTGATTTTTCAGAATTATTTGCTTCTGCTCAATGTTTAACTCAAAGAAGTGAAACTATAATTCCAAGTCTTACACTTGGTGATTATTTTACAAACTCCCCTTACCTTGTTGTAAAACTTAAACTGGTTAACGGAAACACTACAGATGAATCAGAGAAAACTGTTCGTTTTGAGCATTTATTGGATATTGGATACCGTGATGATGCACTCAATGTAAAATTTGCTGAACCTCCAAGTAAGGATAATGTTATAGCTACTGTGGAGAAATTGTCAGATGAGAAAGAATCTGATATAGAATCCAATGAAGAGTGATTAATTGATGGTTCGGGCTATAGCTCTGTTTGCCTTGATTTCTTGTAAGTTGAATCTTTGATTTTTTTGATTTTTGTCGTATGTTATTTTTTGATTAGGTTTACTAAATTTGCACAATTAACAACCACATGAAAATATTTTATAAAAATTGTCACACTAAATGTTTCATAAAAATCCCTACCTGTAGTTAAAACACAAGATTAGGGCTCTGAGAATGTAGGACCTTTAATTTCTTTAAAAAAAAACAAAAGATTTATGGTTTTCGTCTTTCACAGTCTCTCAAGAACAACTAAATTTACTTCGATATATATTGCTCATTAAATCACGACATAAACAAAGTTGTTGTTGTTGTTATGTTTTAAGCCGCACTTTTTTATCTGTGGCTGGTGAAAACTATTTTTTGAACACCTTTACACCAATTGAAATAAACAAAAAAAAACTTGAGGTTTCAAACAAACTGACTGTTACGCAACTTACTTGAATAAATTGTACTAGTTTTGGACACATAAAGTGATGACCAGTAGAATTGGTTCTCCTGCTGTGTAATCCTTTTGCTAAAAAGTTAAAGACTTATTCATAATATGTTTAAGTTTTGAATTACAATACAGCCAATGAAATCAAAGATAATGGATGTATTCTTGTTGCTTTGACCTAGTAGTTGCGTTACACGTCTACTTTTCGATTGCCCCTACATGAGATCTTGTCGAACAATGAATTTTTCATCAATTCTAGTGAATTTGTATTCTGCCCCAATTAGCTACTTTGAATGCCTAAAACATTAAAGTCAAATGGATGAAACCGAAAACTGTTTTCCTCCAATTGAGTAGAGAGATAGTGCTGACTCTTTTGAACCATCTGTGTACTATCACACTGCTAAAAGTGCGTGTCAAGTGTAATGGTTTATATGATTTGCTGGACAACAGTCATATAGAGTAAAAACTTTACGAACTTTTTTCAAACCATCATATTACGGCAACCAAAGATCTACTGTATTTCAGGAACTAACATGGTGACATCCTTACTTTGGGTGGCTGACTTTTTAGACTAATATGCATCCAAAGATGACACGTAATTATTAGAAAAACTTTGCTGTGTTTCAAAGTTTGAATTGGAGTGTTGAGGAAATAGGTACTTGTTCTAATACAATATAGAATGCTCTCTGTACTGGATGATTTAATCAAAGAAGAGTATGTCTCTACTGTTTCCAAAAGACCAAAGTCATCAAGTTGATTTGTGCTAAAGCTGCTACGTCCATAGCTCTTGCCAGAGTTTTTCTTGGTATCTCAGATGCAAAGAAATGGGAAGTTCATGGAATATCGGAACAAAACTTATCATATGCCTCAAAAGTAATGATTTTCCAACGTATATTATGTTCGACAAAACATTTATGTTCTTTACCAACCAACAATTTGATTGGATTTGTTAATCACATCAGCAATGGAAAGAGATATACTATTTCTACAATACCCATGTATGTTTGGAAATACAATTGAATTGAATTGATTTTCTGTCGTGTATCCAACTTCAACTGAGAATAGCCATTTAACTTGCTATTCTGCAATACTGAGCTTAACACTAATTTCAGAGTTACCGTACTCTATGTTATCCAAAAATAACATTTTGATCATTTGTATTGCAAAATTAGACTGCTTTAGCAACTGGTTGAATTCAATATGTACTGTGCTGATTAAATTGATTGCTCAATACAAGTTTGTTGAATTTTCAAGACACACTTTTGGTTTATATTCTAGTATGCCATACTGCCGAGCTGTTAACAGTAACTGTAGCAACCAACCGTTGATTGAATTTTCACTAGTACATCAATTTACAACTAGTTTCTCGGCCTAGATTTTGGTTGTTGTAACAACTAATATGCTCTAGTGCGGAAATGCGTGTTTGGCTCAAATGTTTTATTAGTTATCATATTGCAATTTTCAGCCCATAATCAACTAATAAATTTTTTTATTGTTTTTGTGGCCTATTTGGGGAGTTACAGAAACAAACTAATGATTACAAAACTTTTTGATTCAACTTTTTTTTTTCTTTTTTTTTAATGAACATTGACTAGTTGTGTATCGATTGTTTGTAACTTCATCAAAATGGTCCAATACCTATGCACGAAGACAAATTGGTACATGCAATTATGTGATTTCTTTCTTGAGTATTGATGATTGACAAATCTTCGCATCATGTCCGTCCAGGTATAATTTTGGAAATACTATTGTGTTTGTGGGAATAACCGTCTGCATGTTACTGTTTTTTCCCATATGCATGCGCAAGTACGCGAATTGGAAATGCACCTTGTGCATTACTTATTGCAATATTAAACTTCTTCGGCTTTACTTGAGATTCTTCGGACCTAATTGTCCATAAAGAAGGTGTTATTAATGCCAATAAGGAGGACACTTTGCTTTGAGTTTCAATCAAACATACGTTTTTTGCGTTAAAAACAATTCAATTAGTAGCAATTTATTTCAACAAAATTCACAAGTGTTGAATAGATGAGTAATTTCCCGTTTACAAAAAGTATTGGAGCGTAATTGACATCAAAGCTACACACCACGAATTAAAGATAAAGGTATGCTTTTCAATTAAGTTTAATCGCGTTTATTGCAGGTTTCCCATACTATTACTTGATCACTTTCAAACAAAAAATTATGCTTTTCAATTCTATGCTAGCCCAAATTGAACATCTGAGAGATCGGCATCTTGAATGCGCATTTTCCCCAATAGAACTGCATATGCATATGCATATGCATATATTCAGTATTTGTTTTTTTTTCACTTATATAAGCAAGACGGTATGCAAGTTTTCAAATTTTCTTATTTGTCCTGGTTAGACCTCATGTTTGTCTATGCAATATCAGAAGTGAAAGCCTCCCGTCCAATGCAATGCATACTTCAAATGAAAACGATTTGAAAGTGCAATTTTTCAACATTCAACGGTCAAATCTTTGACTCGAATCAATAGAGACAAAAGTAGACCACTCTGTGGCATGCAGAAAGTGAACCTCACCTCGCAATCAAACATACAATCTAGCTGATTTAGGTCAACTTGGAAAGGAACAAAGCATTTACGTTAATTAATTTGAGTATTATCACAATCAAATATTGGTGCATGCAACTACAAAAACAATAGTACATATCATTAGTGATTACGAGCAGACTCCATCACCTGCAAATTTCACAGTCAATTAAAAAATGTATAGCCCGCAATCCATGAAAATTACATTTTGCTTTTGAAGTAGCAAACGTTGATCAATATAGTTGAATATCAATTTAGGTAGACAAAAAGAAGGTCACTGCAAGGTTTTCAAACTTTTATTTGTGATAGACCAGCTTGTTTTTTATGCATATCTGTTCTTACTGTATAGTAACTCTTGGAAACAATAAAAGCTATACTTTTTACAGTGCACATATTGAACTCACCTATTACCTTTCTAGTTTGTTCTGTGTATAGATACCGATTTTGTTTTTATTTCCATTTGAAACACTGTTAGATCTTGCCTTTCAATTAGGAATAATACCGAGACTATAAAAGGTACTGTGTTTCTCGCATTAAGTCACTATGCGCATCGTCCGTGGTTGAATTTTAACTGTTAATAAGTTCCTAATCTACAATAAGCAATAAATCAACAGAAAATTCATTAAAATGAAGTTTTTGTATTTTACCTTATGCTTTAGTTTACTGACTAAAGTTTTGGCAGACGTCTCTGGTGGAACTAGACTTATCTCAAGTGGTTGTTTCCTAGGTTCCGATGTTTCACTGTCAAAAGGTTTTCTCGCTAAATTTTATCCTTATACTTATGCTGATCTGACTGATTTTTCTCAACCGGAATATTACGGTAAAGGGTACTCAGTTAATAACCCAGCTACTTTAACTGTGTCTTCAGTTACTGATCCAAACTTTAGTATCCCCAATGTGTTATATGACAGCATATATGGAGTGCCACAAGTTTATGTTCAGAACTTTGCATTGTCTTTGACAGGTTACTTTTTGGGTAAGTAGTTAACACATAAATGGTGTTTTGGGATGTAAGAATCATTTTACTAACAATTTGCTTTCAAAATCGTTTTTTTTCTTTGTTTTTTTGTCATTAGCTCCGGAATCTGGTGTTTATACTTTTGTTATGAAAGGTGTTGACGATGGTGTTATGGCATGGTTAGGAGATGGTGCATTTACATGTTGTAGTCCATCTGAAAATGTTGAAAATTCTTCAGAAGACGCAGTTATGTTTATTACCAAGGGACTTAACGTAGACGCTAAAGATATAGAAGCATACGTCTACTTGACTGAAGGCGTTTATTATCCTATGAGACTTGTTTACATCAATATTGAAGCAAATGCAGTCTTGAATTTTGAGATTACTTTGCCTTCTAACAAATTGATTACCAATTTTGATGATCATGTGTATCAAGTGGAATCTCCAGGTCAGCTAGAAGATTCCTGCTCTCCAGCTACTGCTACAGCACCATTGAGCACAACAACCACTTCAGGATGGACTGGTATCGGCCTCAGTACAACAACTACCACCTCTTTAGTTACAAGCGACGGCAATACATCATCAGTCCAAGTTATTGTGGTTTTAACTCCTTACTCTGTGTCCACTACTACAGAAGCATGGTCCGGATCAACCTTCAACACCATCACAAATGTTGCCACTTACAAAGATGCAACAACCACTTACGAGTATGAGTTAGTTATTGTTGAAACACCAACAATTCCATTAGGCACCGTTACCTCGTCATGGACTGGTGAATTAACCACCACTACTGAAGCTACTAGTTATAGTGATGCTACTACAACATACGAAACATCTGTGATTGTTGTCAAGACTCCATACTCGAAATCCGTTACCACCAAACCATGGAGTGGATCAACTGTTAACACCCTCACCAGTGTTGCGACTTACAAGGATGAAACCACCACTTATGATTATGAGTTAGTTGTAGTCGAAACCCCAACAATCCCGCTAGGCACTGTCACTTCATCATGGACTGGCGAATTGACCACCACCACTGAAGCTACAAGTTACAGTGATGCCACTACCACATATGAAACATCTGTGATTGTTGTCAAGACTCCATACTCGAAATCCGTTACCACCAAACCATGGAGTGGATCAACTGTTAACACCCTCACCAGTGTTGCGACTTACAAGGATGCAACCACCACTTATGATTATGAGTTAGTTGTAGTCGAAACCCCAACAATCCCGCTAGGCACTGTCACTTCATCATGGACTGGCGAATTGACCACCACCACTGAAGCTACAAGTTACAGTGATGCCACTACCACATATGAAACATCTGTGATTGTTGTTTTGACTCCTTACTCTTTGTCTACTACCACAAAACCATGGACTGGATCAACTGTCAACACCCTCACCAGTGTTGCGTCTTACAAGGATGCAACAACTACTTACGAATATGAATTACTAGTCGTTGAAACACCAACAATTCCATTGGGTACCGTCACTTCATCATGGACTGGTGAATTGACCACAACTACTGAAGCTACAAGTTACAGTGATGCCACTACCACGTATGAAACATCAATCATTGTTGTTAAAACTCCTTACTCAGCATCCACCACCACCCAACCATGGACCGGATCAACTGTTAACACCCTCACCAGTGTTGCGACTTACAAGGATGCAACCACCACTTATGATTATGAGTTAGTTGTAGTCGAAACCCCAACAATCCCGCTAGGCACTGTCACTTCATCATGGACTGGCGAATTGACCACCACTACTAAAGCCACTACCTACAGCGATGCCACTACAACATACGAAACATCAGTGATTGTTGTTTTGACTCCTTACTCTTTGTCTACTACCACAAAACCATGGACTGGATCAACTGTCAACACCCTCACCAGTGTTGCGACTTACAAAGATGCAACAACCACTTATGATTATGAGTTAGTTGTAGTCGAAACCCCAACAATCCCGCTAGGCACTGTCACTTCATCATGGACTGGCGAATTGACCACCACTACTGAAGCTACAAGTTACAGTGATGCCACTACCACGTATGAAACATCAATCATTGTTGTTAAAACTCCTTACTCTTTGTCCACTACCACAAAACCATGGACTGGATCAACTGTTAACACCCTCACCAGTGTTGCGTCTTACAAGGATGCAACAACTACTTACGAATATGAATTACTAGTCGTTGAAACACCAACAATTCCATTGGGTACCGTCACTTCATCATGGACTGGTGAATTGACCACAACTACTGAAGCTACAAGTTACAGTGATGCCACTACCACGTATGAAACATCAATCATTGTTGTTAAAACTCCTTACTCAGCATCCACCACCACCCAACCATGGACCGGTTCAGGTGTTCACAGTTACACGACCTTGACCACTTATAAAGATCAAACCACCACATATGATTACGAATTAGTTGTTATTGAAACCCCAACAATCCCACTAGGCACTGTCACTTCATCATGGACTGGTGAGTTGACTACCACCACTGAAGCCACTACATACAGTGATGCTACTACCACATACGAAACATCAGTGATTGTTGTTAAGGCTCCATACTCGAAATCGGTTACCACAGAAGCTTGGACTGGATCAACCGTGAACACTGTCACCAGTGTGGCTACATACCAAGATGCAACCACCACCTATGAATATAATTTAGTTGTTGTCAAAACTCCGACTATTGCAGCCGCTACTGTCACCTCATCCTGGACTGGTGAGTTGACTACCACCACTGAAGCCACTACATACAGTGATGCTACTACCACATACGAAACATCAGTGATTGTTGTTAAGGCTCCATACTCGAAATCGGTTACCACAGAAGCTTGGACTGGATCAACCGTGAACACTGTCACCAGTGTGGCTACATACCAAGATGCAACCACCACCTATGAATATAATTTAGTTGTTGTCAAAACTCCGACTATTGCAGCCGCTACTGTCACCTCATCCTGGACTGGTGAGTTGACTACCACCACTGAAGCCACTACATACAGTGATGCTACTACCACATACGAAACATCAGTGATTGTTGTTAAGGCTCCATACTCGAAATCGGTTACCACAGAAGCTTGGACTGGATCAACCGTGAACACTGTCACCAGTGTGGCTACATACCAAGATGCGACCACCACCTATGAATACAATTTGGTTGTTGTTGAAACTCCAGTTTCCCCATTAGCTACTATTACTACGTCCTGGAGTGGGAAGTTGACTACAGTCACAAGTTCCACCATTTACAGCGATGAAAGTACTACTTATGAAACCTCTGTTGTGATTGTCAAAACTCCATTTAATGAAATTGTTAGTACTAAATCTTGGGGTGGCTACAGCAACAACACTTTTACAAAATCATCATCATTTGAAGACCAAATCACTACATATGGAACTGAACTAACTATGAGCCAGGAAACAACAATTTCCACCAATGGTGACTCCATGACTAAATCATTCACTACTTGTATTGTTATTGATGGCAAAACTCAAACCATCGTTGTTTATGAGTGTCCAAGCACTACTTATAGTCATACCTTGACTTCTACAGTTCCAACATCGGTTGATTATAACAGCCAAATTAATAGCGAAACAAACAGAGGTTACAAGGGAGAAGAGACAACCACAGATAAATTTGTTTCTTCAGGCTCTTCAACTGCGTATAAAGATACCACCACTAGTGTTGATCTTTCAAGCTCTGTGTATAGTTACAAAGAAAAAACCACCTCTGTTTCATCTAGTTCTATTGATACTTACAAAGAGCAGAAAACAGGAACAAGTTCTTTTATTTCTACTGACAAGTTCCCTGAGGTGTCGCAAACTTTGGTTATGCAATCATCTATACCATCTGTTACACCTGCAGAAGGCAAGGGTTCACATGTCCAAACCGGAAGTTCCTTTTTGTTGGGTTTTGGTTTGTTACTACTTTTATAGAGGCCATCTTAGGCTTAAACGTCTACTTGTATAAACCAAACATCTTGATTTCGAGTTTGTTTGCTATATTTTCACTTTTTTAATTTTTGCTTCCCAAATAGCTAAGTATTATTTGATAACTTAAGCCAAATTTGTGGTCATTTTTTTGCTTTCAAAACTAATACCCTAATTATTTTTATATTGTTCTTAACACCGATAAATTATAATACTTTATTTTTGTTTTCAATAAGTTATTTTTTACTCAATTATAACAAACTAACGATGTGTCGTATATTGAACTGAATTTGTACTTGCTGTAATCGACACTCACTTTACTGGTTCAAAAACTTAAAAATAGTTGTAATCTATAATTTTTACGAGCATTAGTTTTTACTCATGACAAGGTGGGACTTTTTATGACTAATTTTGTACAGAAAAAAGAATCGATTTGTTGAAAGTTAAAATTTGGAAAATCTTTAATAACTGTAATGATTTATGAGTAAAATAGAAAATAACTTACTAGAGAAGATAAGTAGAGTTTCAGATAGATTTGCGTTTTTTTAACCTAGTTGCAAGAACTTATTGTTTGAAAGATACTGCAGTTGTTAAATAAATTTAGGTTGATGATTTTAACAAAAGCAAACTTTCAATTGGAAATTAAAGTGGAACAATTTTGTTTAAGCGTAGAAAATCTCTATACGAAACTATAGAAAATACCTATATTTAAGTTCTCAAAGGTAATACACAATGTCATTGGATTTAGATGTATTAGAGAGATACTTTTTGGCAACAAGTAACTTTACATCAAAAAAGGCTGTTCAGAAACACCTTTATTTATTTGTTTCTTACTTTATCAGGTTATTGTTTTCTACAAATACTAAAACAACAATAGTAAGTATTTACAAAATCATAAAAGTTAAGGTTAAATGTTTATCACTAGTTTGATTAGTGACTGTTTTTAGCTGAATCCATTAGATCAAGTCTAACTATAAACACTAGCTATACGAAATTCGATAAAACTGCATAACTTTTAATTAATGCTATTGTTTATAAGACCGTGATTATATACTTTTTTAACAACCAAAAACACAACAAAAGGCTTTAATATGCCGACAAACATACTATGTTTTAATGTGAAAAACACTATATTGTTAATCTGCTCGTCCCAATTATTTAACGCTTGTAGAATTTAATCAATTCTTTTCACAAATATACATATCAAAGAATTATTTGAATTAACTGCTTATTGCCTATTTAGTTTGAACAATATAGATTGAATAATCAAGAAAAAATCTAAACAGTAAATTAAGCTCATGATTTTATTTTAGTTCTTACTAAAATATGCTTTAAAACAAAGTCAAGGTTCAAAAGGCGTATTACATAAGCGAAACGTGTACTAAAGATAGTTTTCGCTTTTTAAAAAAACTTGATCTGCTGATTAAGTGGTGTCTTTACTTATACATTGTGGATCTGGTGTGTATTGGATACACCTTGAATGTATTTGAATTATTGAGAAGATCTTCAGTGGCCAGTAACTTGCGATATATTACTTAATTTGAATATCAAAAAAAGCCACTGTGCAGAGGACGAGTATCATGTACTGCACCTGCTGTTCCATTTCCTTAATCTGAATTGAGTCAAACCCCAATTTTTTTTTCTTGGTAGGATGATTATTGCATGCAGATCAGAGTAGAAAACAGAAACAAAAAACTTTTGAGTGTAACACATACAAAATAAAAAAGGAGGATGGCTGAACAAAGCTTGCCAATTTTGGTTATTGTAGTAAGCATGTTAATATGTAGAAATGGATCGGCCCTATTCAAATGTGAAACTTCAAACATACAGAAAACACAATACAATTGCAAATCAACATATATATGTTTATATATATATATATATGTGCATGAGCCTCAAGATACTCAATTTGTCTTGCATATATGCAGAGATTTATAACGTGAAGGATTTAATCGCTCATCAATTTCTCGCGTGCAAAGAGCTTTTGATTGTTTCTTCAACAGCATAAATGCGCACGGAAAAGTTTTTACAATAAAGAACAATAAGCGATCGCGCCGAATGCTAACAACAAACGATTCGATGGAAACTGCAAAATAGCAATTGCTTCAAAACCCAATTATCCCATATAGCGTTCCTAGTTGCTTTAACCAAAAGAGCAACGCGAAACTAAAAGTCACAGTGTGAAGTTCTTACTTACAAAAGACAATCAAGTTAAAACAGGAAAACTCACGACTACAAAGAGAAAGAAGCGTCTCTAATATGAGCTGAAGTTAGAACTGTATGAACTGATGAATTATATGAATGACGTTTGGAGGTAATCTGGGATCAGTTAAGGAAGTGGTCCATTGTTTAAAGTTTAAAGTTAGAGGCATAAATTGTAGACAAAACAAACATAATAAACTTCAAAGTAACCGATAGACAGAACTTTAAAACTGCATTGTTACACCAACTCAAAATGTTTCATAGTAGAAATTCATCATAATGTAATCAAGAATATACTAGATTAGAAGTTCTGGTCGCCCGTTACATAGTTTATTCATGTTTTTATTAGGTGAACTACATTGAAAAAAAGATAAGTTGCCAACTTGTTATTGTTCATCAATATTGGCATCACCCGTACTTTTGATTTATCAGAAGATTAAACAGCCGCTGAACTATTAGAATCAAGAAAGTTAAGCAGATGTTGGTACAATTTCTACAATTCATAGTTCTTGCTTATATACTTTTAATCAATACATTTATTATGTCTAATTATTCCACCTTATGTTGAGCGAAAGAACACGGACATAAATTGCGGAGAAAAACAGATCTATTTCTCGCACGACCGTTACGTAAAGCCCTTACAACATATTTGCTTACATAATTTAAAAAAGTTTTACATAATCATACAAAAAGATAAATTCTTGATTATGTAACAACGTAGCTAAATTACCCGGAAGAACTGCCACTGTTTTTTTTTTCTTTTTTTTTTCAACTTTTCTGCGCGCTGAAGTCTTATTGATTGAAATCCCTTTGTTTTTCAAATGAAAAATTTATGGGTTTTGATAAATAAGATTATGTAGTAGATAAGGTTGGAAAGATATATATTTAACAACAAACAAACCTACATGTTGTCTGCTGAGCTAAAAGAAATAGCTATGCGTACAAATTTAGATCATATAGTCAACACATGCAAGTTGTGCGTATTATTTGTTTCGTAAATACATAAACGAATAATTTTTTGAAATATGACCTAATAAGGTATTTGAGTTGACCGAATCTTTATTTCCTTTGATTGAATGCTTGTACGAGAACGATACGTGCAACTTCCCGATTTAAGCACTCAAATGTAGTTCTCTCGAGCAAAAATCTAAAGCTGCAAACCCTAATGTCTTTTTTGGGTCACTTGGCGCATAGACGCCGCAATAAAAATCATTATAAAAAAGTTTTGTATATGCAATATTTACTCTGTTATGTAATGCATAATATCTTGATTGGCTAGATTCCGGACTTTTGGTCTGAATCTTGGGCAAGGATTCAACTATTGTTTTAAATATACCAAAAGTCTTGATTCCAAGAATTAATAGAAAAAAGAAGAGGGAAAATATTTATCTTAAATAATCGGTACTTGGCTGCGTATTTTCTTGATGAGCACAAAACTTAAAGTACTTTGGTGCTGCTTAACAGTTCTCACAAAGTAGCTTTATAATTAAAATGAGCGAAGGTAGAGGAAGAAAAAGATAATAAGTAATACAGACATACATACAGACAGACAAATAATAAATGATATATAGACAAGTTACGAATACAGACGCGTCGATAGTGGCAAGTGTATTACAATATACTTGAAAGCAAATTCTTCTACTAAAATTAATAAGTAATTTTTATAAATAAAATCTTGATTGAAAGAAAGCTTAGATTTCGGTTTTTTAAGTACTAATTTTAAAAGAATATCCAATGGTTTTCATTAAGATCATCTTTCAGAACCGGAGAAGATGAGAAGATAATAAGTAAAACAAGAGGGAAGATGAATCATTTCAACGACGCGGTACCTAAATGACCGTTTTTACAAAATAAAACGTCAATGACTGTGCAATAGAAGATGAGACAACTATAACTCAGAGTAACATAACTTAAAACCACACACAAAAAATAGATGTTAGAATATTATAGACGCGTCGAAAGTTGCAATTCTTACACATTTACTACGTTTGAAAGTCTTAAATCTGGCATTTCTTATGCTTGATCTTGGTCTCAATTGCGTTTGGAACTTACATTTATTTATTTGAGTTTTCAAGTTATAAATAAAATTATCAACATTTGATCTCAGTTGAGCATAGCTTCAACTCAGATTGTCATGAGTATAAGACTAATACTAGTGTGTTTGTAATATTCTACTTGTAATTTGTTGAGTAGTAAATAAGAGCTTGGTTGAAACACTTAAATTTAAGACTTTTACGTGTTGGTCTTGTAAGGATTTGCAATGATTATTTATATGACCATGGTCCAGATTCTAAATAAAAACCAACAACAAAAAAGGGGAAAGAATCATCTTTTGTAGGTAGCCAAAAGCTGCCTATATTTGATGAAAAAAAAAACGTCAATTACTTTGGTGCTGCTTATAAACAAAAAGAAAAACAGTATCAGTTTTAATTTTTTCTCAAAGCCAGCAATTATTAAAAAATTAAAACTTTTGCAACAGGAGGCAATTCAAAAATACAAAAATTGTTCTCAAGTCAAAAATTTAACTCATATTTGGGATTCTTTTTTGTTCAATCAATTTTAAATTTTTTTGCGAAGTAAATAATAGCTACGTTCCGTTTATTGTACTTATCTGCACTTCAATGATGTGTGACCCCAAAAATATGAAAGTTTGCATAAAATGTAAGTGACAATGCATTGTGAATTGCTTAGAACAGGTTTGTAATAGGGCAGTTTCGTATCTAAATTAAACTACTATGAAGAAAATTCCAGAACATATCAAGATTTACAACAAATTAAACAATTAATGATTTTAAAGTGCAAATGATTAACAATTTTTGCGTCCATTTTATAATAGATTTTGACGTATTTCAACCAAAAAGTATAGTATGTAATAGTATAGAGCCGAATCTTTTTTTGCTCTGTTGGATAATTGACTTGTGGGCTTACATCAAAGACTATTATCAATTTGAATGGTTACAAAAGCCAAAAAGTTTTTGAATCAGGTGATTAGGGGTTTTCTTTGTATAAAGTTTGTAAAAAAGCTCACACAAATTCAAAAATTTCCTCTTTGAGAATTGGCAAAAAAGTAGTTGACTCTTGCATGCAGTTCAATTTGAAACAATAGTTGTATGAAACCGTAGTCATCAATAAAACAAAATGAGAAAATTAAAAAAAAAGCAGAATCGGGGGCTTCAACTTGATTCAACACTCTCTTGAAAACAGAAACTTGTTACCGAGGGTTCTGTTTTACAAAATATGAGAAATCGAATTTTAGCTATAGTCAAGTAACGCAAGCCTATGCAGTTGATATTGAAGTTTTATTCACTTTGTAGATATTTGCGGCTACAAATAGAGCCGATAACGCAAGCAAAATCTCAACAGCTATATTGCTATGATTACGACTGCTATTTTTGAAAGTGCATTTCACTCTTGTTTAAAATACTGATCAACTTTTTTTAAATGCCGTTAAAAGCTTATTTTACAAAAGCGAAAAAAAAAAAATACTAATGATGTTTTTGTGGCCTACTTTATTTTAGTTTCTTATTTTGAAAGTCAGTGGCCACCAATGAACTTCGGAGTCCCAGTACAAAGTTTCATCTTATGCTTCATCTAACTGCAAGACAATTGATAAAATCAGAGAAATGCGTCGATGTATGTGATACTAAAGAACGTGTATCAGATCTAATGCAAAGTCAAAAAAAAGGTTGTAAATTGCCCGTATTAGATTCAAGATTGTTTTCGATAGGGACACATAGCCGTTTTTCTGCATGCAGAACCTAGGGCTGTACACACCCCCACACGCGTATAAGCGAATTGGGAAAAATTCGTGCGTTGTTTACTGTACTACGTACATTGTGTACTTGTTTGTTTTGAATAAACTTTACCGGCCTTACTTTTGAATAAGTAGGGTCTATTTCGTAAATCTAGGGAAGTAAATTTGTTTTATACACTTCAGCAAGTTCTATTGTTTTGATATTGGTTGCTTAATTATTGATGATCAAGATTAAGACACTTGATGAGCAAGTTCAAGCATTATCTTTGATTCTTACTTGCATGAACATACCCTTCTCCAAAACTTTTGGAGTTTGTTTCTTCTTAATTCGTGGAATACAAAACAAATCATTAGATGCTTTTAGTTTCTGATTTTAGCAAATAGTAAAGTAAGAAAGAGGTCAAGTCCTCTTTATTTTATTAAAGAGAAGGTTGCAAACGAGATCTCATCTTTATTTACTCCGAGGAGTCGCTCGACTCATAGATCTGCCAATTTATTTCACTGCTTTATGCAATGCATGTTTGGTTCTTCTTTTTGTTAAAGCACGACTCTGCCCAATATCCTTGCCCAGTTTTCTTTACTTACCTTCCTAAGTGTAAGTTAGTGTTTCCAAATTGGGGATGCATATGCAGTTTCATTTCACTGCCCACACAAACAAATGCGGGCGTACATGCATTATCACAATTTTTCATCAAAAAGTATATTTTAGTCCTTATAAAAGAGACTTTTTACAAGAAGACATTACTACAAGCTATTTGTTGGTATAACTAGACTGATTGGTTTGCAGTTGCATAACTTTTTAGTTAGACGCAAAGAACATATTTGCTCTCAGAATTGACTTATTTTTTTTAGCTTCCTTAGTAGATTGTAACATACGATTTGCCAATTCAAAATGTTTTGAGTGTAATGAGCAACTTTTTCAAGTCCATTGTTAGATCACCCAAAAACAAAAATACTTAACCGCTTTATGAACATACAAAATTAAAATTAATATATGCATCTTTTATGTAAGAAGAGATTTATAGCTTTAAGTAGTTGAATATAAACTTGGTATAATTTTTTTATGCATTGTGCTTAATCTAGTTTTTGTAAAAAATAAAATAGATCAAGCCTTTGTTACACGAGTATTTACAAACAAAAATAAAAAACTGAAACTTTGAAATTGCACAGTTTATTCTTTTCTGCAATTACTTCTTATCACGACAAAACAAATACTTTACATTTAAGTATGAACATGCATCTATTACTTAAAGTAGTAATCAGTTACAAAGTTTCACTTCAGCCCGGCTATGATGTCTACAATAAACGATCATGACTATGTTGACCAAGGTTCTTAATATACTTCTTTCAAGTCTTAACGTAATAATTATTGGGGACGTGTGCGGTTTTGTAACTTCAGTAAAAGTAAAGCATAACACTAAATCTTGAATTTAATCAATAATTAGAAAACTTTAAAACTTTTAAAACTATAAAAGGAAAGCTTTTTGACCATAATTTATTACAACAATCGACAAAAGTATCTAAGTTTTACCTTTATTTTGTTTTAAACTTGACATGCAATCAAAAAGAATAAAAATGAACAAAATAAAATTCTTGCTTTTAACTTTGTGTCTTAATTTATTTAGCACAGTTTTTGCAGACATTTCAGGAGGTGCTAGATTTATATCAAGTGGTTGTTATTTGGGAACTGATGTTACCTTATCAAAAGGTTTCGTAGCTAAATTCTTTTACTACCCTTACAAAGATCAAACCTTATTTTCAAATCCTGAGTTTTACGGAAAGAGTTACTCATCTGATCCTGCCTCTCTTACAATATCATCAGTTCTTGATCCAAACTTTAACATTCCTAATGTTCAAACATTTAATTTATATGGACAAGATGTTCCTTCCCAAAACTTTGCAATGTCTTTGACAGGTTACTTTTTGGGTAAGTAGATACAGCTAACTTTGTTAATATTTACAAAGCTTCTTATACTAACATTTCTGTTTTATTTTTTAGCTCCTGAAACTGGTGTTTATTCTTTTGTCCTAAAAGGTGTTGATGACGGTGTTATGGCATGGCTAGGTGATGGTGCGTTCACGTGTTGTAGTCCATCTGAGAACACAGAAAACTCTTCGGAAGATGCAATTATGTTCATCACTAAAGGTATTGAAAAAGACTCTCCTGACGTTGAAGCCTATGTTTATTTAACTAAAGGTGCTTACTATCCTATGAGAATTGTGTACGTTAACATTCAAACTAAAGGTGTTTTAAACTTTGAAATAACTCTTCCATCTAATGAGGTGATTACAAATTTTGACAATCACGTTTATCAGGTGGATTCTGCTAATGAGCTTGAAGAATCATGTACACCAATTACCGCTACAGCACCATCCAGCACAACCACAACGACTGGTTGGACTGGTGCCAGCGTTAGTACAACAACATCCACCTCCATAATCGAGAACGATGACACCACATCTACACTTGATGTTATTGTTGTTTTGACCCCTTATTCTACATCTACCACCACCCAACCATGGACAGGCTCTGATGTTTATAGTTACACAACTTTGACCACTTATAGAGATCAAACCACCACATATGATTACGAATTAGTTGTGATTGAAACACCAACTATTCCGCTATCTATAACCACCACTCTGTGGACTGGTGAGTTGACTACGACAACTGAGGCTACAACATACAGTGATGCAACTACCACGTATGAAACATCAATCATTGTTGTCAAAACTCCTTACTCAGCATCAACCACTACCCAACCATGGACCGGGTCAGGTGTTCATAGTTACACAACTTTGACCACGTACGAGGATCAAACCACCACATATGATTACGAATTAGTTGTGATTGAAACACCAACTATTCCGCTATCTATAACCACCACTCTGTGGACTGGTGAGTTGACTACGACAACTGAGGCTACAACATACAGTGATGCAACTACCACGTATGAAACATCAATCATTGTTGTCAAAACTCCTTACTCCGCATCAACCACTACTCAACCATGGACTGGCTCAAGTGTTCATAGTTACACCACTCTAACCACTTATAAAGATCATACCACCACATATGACTATGAATTAGTTGTTGTTGAAACACCAACTATTCCGCTATCTATAACCACCACTCTGTGGACTGGTGAGTTGACTACGACAACTGAGGCTACAACATACAGTGATGCAACTACCACGTATGAAACATCAATTGTTGTTGTTAAAACTCCTTATTCAGCATCCACCACCACCCAACCATGGACAGGCTCCGATGTTTATAGTTACACAACCTTGACCACATACGAGGATCAAACCACCACATACGATTACGAATTAGTTGTTATTGAAACACCAACTATTCCAATATCTACAACCACCACTGTGTGGACCGGTGAGTTGACCACTACAACCGAGGCTACAACATATAGTGATGCAACTACCACGTATGAAACATCAATCGTTGTTGTTAAAACTCCTTATTCAGCATCTACTACCACCCAACCATGGACCGGCTCAAGTGTTCATAGTTACACAACCTTGACCACTTATAAAGATCAAACCACCACATATGATTACAGTTTAGTTGTTGTTGAAACACCAACTGTCGCAGCAGGTACTGTGACAGTTCCATGGTCAGGACAGTTGACTACCACTACCAAAGCTACAACTTACAGTGATGCATCCACCACGTATGAAACATCCGTCGTTGTTGTCAAAACTCCTTATTCTACTTCCACTACCACTCAACCATGGACCGGCTCAAGTGTTCATAGTTACACAACCTTGACCACATACGAGGATCAAACCACCACATACGATTACGAATTAGTTGTCGTTGAAACACCAGGTGTTCCATTATCAACAGTCACCACTGTGTGGACCGGTGAGTTGACCACTACAACCGAGGCTACAACATACAGTGATGCAACTACCACGTATGAAACATCAATCGTTGTTGTTAAAACTCCTTACTCAGCATCTACTACCACCCAACCATGGACCGGCTCAAGTGTTCATAGTTACACAACCTTGACCACCTATAAAGATAAAACCACCACTTATAATTACAATTTAGTAGTTGTTGAAACACCAGCTGCTGCAGCATGGAATGGTTACACAAATAATACTCAAAAAACATCTTCATACTTGAGTAGAACCACTTCCAGTACCCCTTTGAGTTTGGTTACTGAAAAACCAACTGTTGGATTAGGCGATAAAGAGTCAAATTTGAAGTCTTCCACTAAATACACTGTGATTGATGGCTCTACTAAAACAGTTGTTGTATATGAATGCCCTACCTCTACGTTTGAAAGTACTTACTCTGCTTCAGTTTCAAAACCTGCTAAAGAGAATGGAAATGGAGAAAACAATGAAGGAGAACAGCAAAAGATTACATCAAGCACTGCACCAACAGTTGTTTCTGGCTCCTACACACAATTGTTCACATCTTCAAATGTTCATTCTTCATTACCAACAATTTTACCTGCTGAAGGTAAGGGGTTGCGTGTTAAGGGAGAAATATCAGCTCTATTAGGTTTTGTTTTAATATTGCTTTTATAAGGATATGCTGAATTTTTTATAAAGTTCGAATTTGACTACTTGGTTTCGAGATAGTCTTAACTTCTTTTCCAAAATAAAATCTTTTTGTAATTTGTTCCCCTTTTCTTGATTTGAACCGCTTTCATGGTCAGTGTTTTGTTTTCAAAATATATACCTTATTATTAAATACCAAAATAAACTTTATGAACTTGAGTACTAAATTCAGTCCGTTTTGCTACTGAGCATAAAATTAAAGTTTGTAATATTTCGTTTGTTATATAATGCTGAGAGGGTAATAAACACAGAAGAAAGAAAAAAGGACCCTCCTAAATTGGCATCCTTTTAACTGTCTATTCTTCAGTTTAAACAAGCCTCAACCAATAGTTATGTAAGTTAACAATGAAATAAAGAAAATTTAAACGAGATTACATTAAAGGATAATAAGAAAAATCTAGATAAAGATAAAATCCAAACACTTCTCAAATAATCCGAAATTACAGAGAGATAGACAAAAAAAGAAGACTTTAGTCTAATATAGAGACAATACAAGAATATAGACAATAGACAAATATAGACGCGTCGACAGTCACAACTATATTACAATGTTTACTATTTTTATATAAACTAACTTTAAGTTTTAGGTGAGATACAAAAGTTGGTTTGATTTACTTCCAAAAAAGCAAGAATAATTCAATTCAAGTGTTTAAAATTTAAGTTAAACTTTCTTCAAAAAAAAATTTGTTAATCGCGGTTATTCAATGGGCTCCAAAATTTGGAAGGTACATTTTGACTGAAAATTACCAAATTGAAAACAATAAAAATTTTGAAGAGAAGGTACTATAAACCTGCAATTTGGTGTCTAGTTGCATTGGGTGATCAGTACGTTTCATGAATAGTATCGGTAAATGTTGTTATGTTACTAATTTGGTTGAATTTTCAGCGGATTGCATGTTAAATCTTATTGTTTTGCAAAATTAGTACATACACTAATCCATAGAATTATTCGGATGCTTCATTAAACCGGATTGTCTTGTCTGCTCGTCCCTTGTTGAACAATAGAGTCAAGACTTTGAGCCAACCCTAGTGAATAGCAGGATTATTCTTCTCAACTCTGATCTATATTCAACAAGCTGTCAGCTTAAACAACAAATATGGAACTTGCCATAATGAATTAGATAAAAACACACGGTTACTGCACAATTTGGCTAATGTTATTATGTGAAGTAAGCGATCCGTTGATTATTATTGGCAATACATCACCGAAGCAACCATTTGTTCGTTGATATAGTGCAATATTTTTGTTAACCGCGAGTAAGTTTAAGTCTAAATTCTATTTCACTCTTTTTGAACAAAGAAGTTGGATTACATATGACATTAGGCAAAACTAAAGTTCAAACCAATATAACAAAAACAGAAGAAAAAAAAACAAAAGAAAGAAGTTGAAAGTTTGGGAAAACTCGAAATACGTAAGTTTGTCCTTGGCTTTCTTAGTATAATTTATTGTCCTAGTTTTAAAAGTGGCACATACTCTATGTTGAACTTAGAGAGTTTTCCTAAATTTGGTGATCTCAACACGAAAACTTGATACTTAAACATAAGAATAAATCTCCACTCATTTGAACTCGACATTTATTGACTCGCTTGCACGTTTACAAGCTAACCGTAATTACAAAAATTGTTCCATTTTTTGCGCATAAATATTAATTCATTCTGCTGAATAGAACTGATGCATTACGTACAGCAACTGATAAAACCATTAGAAACTAATCTGCATAAATTGAAGAAGCACATTACTACTTTAGCTGCGGCAAGCATACAGATACTCATTTTGATGAGCATTATATGTGTTTCATCTATTTCTCAACTTGAAAATAGTTTTTTTCCAAGGGATGTGTGCGACTTGAAGATATATAAAATGGGACGAGTAGGAGAGGTTATGAATCAGCGGCTGGGCTCAAGAACCGCATAAAAATTTCAATCAAATCCTTAATAATCGTCTGCAGCTCTGAAGTTTACGGAAAACCATATTATTGTGAAATTTTACTACAGAAGACGCTAACAGAGCCCGTTTGCTATATTTTTGACATTCACATCAACTGGTGAAACGATGAATTTGCTTAGAAAATATGTATCTTTACATTATCTCACTAATTTGTAAAAACACCTACAAAAATCCCAAAAGTGCGAGTTGCAAAGTTTGAGATCAGCATTAGGTGCCACTATAGATCTCAAATTTTCAAAGCAATACTGGAAAAATTGATTACCATTGATCCGTTCATCACAGATTTGCCTTGTTTCATTTCCTAGGTATCAGTAAATGACCATTCAACCATGGTGAATTAACTAGTTGGTTGAATTGTGATGAGTACAAAGTGAGGACGAGAAATCAGAAGATGATGAAAACAAAAAGAAAAACATTCAGTTCGTAAATATTGAATCACAGCCAACACTACATATTGGTTCTGTTGAAACATAGCACAAAGTCCTTTAAAATAAAGCGGTTGAAGACAAGGTGAACTTGGTTTTGTTTCGGACAATCCTCACATGTGTAAGTAATTACATTGCTATAAAACAACGGGGTTAAGAAATACTTGAATAATGTAACACAGCCTTTGCTTTGAATGAAGTTTCTTTTTCGCCTATAATTATTAGCATGGCTTAAAACTACACCGGAACGGCTTTCAGTCACAATTTAAAGTCTTAAAATTTATGTGACACCGCCAAGCTAATTCATTACATAATGTTACTAGGCATTTTTTATTATCTTTCGGGCGCTACATTACATTCATTCAACGAGTGACATCAGGCAGTGACATCGATTTAGAAACAACTACTTCTAACCGCGAAATAATGCGACTATCGACGCGACTATCGACATAACCATATGGATCTATACACTGTGATTTTCTTTGTCCCTCCTTCTGAAATTCGTTTCATTTATTGCAACTTCAGGTTCGTATCTACTGAAAATAGTTATCCTTAAACCAATAATTGTTTGAATCTTAAACCTCGTATACCATTACCAGTTCGTGCTCAATAAAGATTCAAGTACTCCAGTTCCATTGATTTGAAGTAATGAAAATACTACTGCAGCTGTTACTTTATGTAAAAAAAATACCATTTCAAAGAATCCTACCGTTCAATACAAACCAAGTCGGTTATTATGCAAACACATAGTTGAAGTCCGAACAAAGGCTAATTAAATATAGATATTTGAATTAGCTTCGGAGTTAAACCTGTTATTTTCTTTTCTCTCGTTTTTTTTTCTGCAGTGACTTCGTTTTTTTTTTAATTTTTCACGTATATTTTGCGCTTAGCAGGTTGACTAGTTACATGCATCCGGAGTTAAAACTTCATCTCCATGACAAGTGTTTGAGTAGTATAAATGGGCAAATATTTCTCTCTTTTTGTTGAAGACAATCTTCACGATATTTAATGTTTATTGATTTTGCTTTGAAATTATTTATACACATTTTGATTTATTGCAATCAATTGTTCAATAAATATATCTTTGCAAACTTAAATTAATTTGATATTTTGCAAGAAAAAATATTGCAACAACTTAAGTTACAGCCACTTATCGATCAACTGCTATTTAATAAAAATAAATATATTTTGCATACCGTAAAGCATAACAGTTGCTTTAAATTTATTAGAACAAACGTTGAAAAATGGCCGACATGTAGAATAAAAATTTAACAACTAGTGATTCGAGTAATTCAAATAAAATTATTCCATACTCTGTCCAAACTACCGGTTTATTATCAAGTTTTCCAGCTGATGCTGCAGATCCAACCTCTGTCGAAAAAGGTATTGAAGAAAAAGATCATGGGAGATTTGGAAGAGAGTTGTCAAGAGCTGTTACCCAGTACACCGAATATTCAGTTTTAACAGGTGCAGCGGCTAAAACTGCTTCACTTGAAGCTGAACACAAGACAGATGAAGAATCAGTTCCTGGTTCTAAACCAAAGGGTCCTGTTAAAGCTGGGTTCTTTTCACCCTTAATGCACCAATGAGAAAATCATTTTTTAAACAATATCCAGTCATTATTGGTATTATGTTATTCTTCATGATTGGTATTTTCTCAATTTATTGGAGTTTAATGTATGGAAGAAACTCTAGATTGGTTAATCTGAAAGTTATGGTAGTCTTAGAAGACGTGGAGTGGAGTGGAGTGGAGTGGAGTGGAGTGGAGTGGAGTGGAGTGGAGTGGAGTGGAGTGGAGTGGAGTGGAGTGGAGTGGAGTGGAGTGGAGTGGAGTGGAGTGGAGTGGAGTGGAGTGGAGTGGAGTGGAGTGGAAGTGGAGTGGAGTGGAGTGGAGTGAGTGGAG
>JBANDG010000016.1:0-49169 GCA_037951595.1 Ogataea sonorensis
AAAATAACCATTTAATTTATTACGTTTAAGCGATGCTAGTATTTAAATATATACCCTACCCCCCCTTTATGGGGGTAATATATACAAATATACCTCTGTGTATATTATAACTATATATAATATATATTATATTATATAATATTATACTATACTATACTATATAATATATATATAATATACGATAATATGATATAAGATAATATATATAATATATACCTATTAATAATTATATGTAATATATACATAATAATAAATATATATTAATAATATACCTCCCCCCATCTGGGGATATGATAATATAATATATTATATGATATGATATGATAATATATATTAATATATGATAAGATTATAAGATATAATACCCCAGATGGGGGAATACATACAAATAATATTTAGTCATTATGATTAATATATGATATGATAATATAATATAATATATGATATAATATATGATATAATATATGATATGGTATGATATATATTTATAATAATATGTTAATATATAATATATGATATATGATAATATGATATGATAATATGTTATAATAATATGTTAATATATAATATAATAATAAGAGATAAGATATAAGATATATTAATTAAATAATAATAAATAAATATATATTATATGATGACCCCCCCTCTGGTCTTATAATAATAATATATAATATATAATATATTAATATGTTAATAAGAGATAAGATAAATATATCAATATGTATATTCCAGAGGGGGGTCTTATATACAATTAGTACTTAGTTATTATGATAATATGTTAATACATGATAATATAATAATATATTAATACATGCTAATATGATAATATGTTAATATATGATAATATATTAATACATGATAATATATATGATTATATATCATATATGTTATGTAATATGTATAATATGATTATATGATAATAATATGATATGATAATAATATATTAATAATATATTAATAATAAACAAATATATAATAATATATTAATAATATATTAATAATAAACAAATATATATTATATAATGACCCCCCTCTGGTCTTTATAATAATAAATATATATATTATATATTAATATGTTAATAAGAGATAAGATCATTATATTAATATTCCAGAGGGGGGTCTATATACAATTAATATTTAATTATTATGATTAATCATATGATAATATGATAATATATATAATATAATATGATAATATATTAATTAATACATGGTTATATAATAATATGTTAATACATTATATTATAATAATATGTTAATACATGATTATATGATGATATAATAATATTATATGATATATTAATATAAGAATATATATAATAATATATTAATAAATATATATATGTATATTAATAAATAATAATATATTAATAAATATATATATGTATATTAATAAATATATATTTATATGATGACCCCTCTGGTCTTATTATATAATAATATTATATATAATATATTAATACATTTAAAGATAAGATAAATATATCAATATGTATACTCCAGAGGGGGAATATATATAATTAATATTTAATTATTATAGATATCATATCATATCATATCATATCATATCATATCATATATAATGATTAATGATATATAAATAATTAAAATAGAATATAAAGAATAAAGATGTAAATACATAAGATAAATAAATAAATAAGAATGAATATGAATTATATAAATTCACCATTAGATCAATTTATAATAAATGTATTATTAGAAATAAATTCACCATTTATAAACTTAAGTACATTAAACTTTACAACATTTGGATTATATATAATATTAGTATTATTAGTAATATTAGGAATGTTTATATTATCATTAAATAAAAGATTAATAACAGGATCAAATTGATTAATAAGTATAGAAGCAATATTTGATACAATAGTTAATATGGTAAAAGGTCAAATAGGAGGTACAGTATATGGTAGATATGTACCATTAATATATACATTATTTGTATTTATATTAGTAGCTAATTTAATAGGAATGATACCTTATAACTTTGCAATATCAGCTAGTTTAATATATATAATAAGTATATCAGTTAGTTTATGAATAGGATTAACAATATTAGGATTATTCTTAAATAAATTTGTATTCTTTAGTTTATTTGTACCAGGTGGAACACCATTACCATTAGTACCAGTATTAGTATTAATAGAATTATTATCATATACAGCTAGAGCAATATCATTAGGATTAAGATTATCAGCTAATACATTATCAGGTCATTTATTAATGAGTATATTAAGTAACTTAGTTAAAAACTTAATGGGTATAAATAGTATAACATTAGTATTAGGATTAATACCATTAGCAGGTATATTTGCCATAGTAATATTAGAATTTGCAATAGCATGTATACAAGCTTATGTATTTGCTATATTAACATCAAGTTATTTAAAAGATAGTATATACTTACATTAGATAATATATTTATCTAATATATATTAATATATATATAATATAATTATATCATATATTAATAATAATATATAAATAAATAAATATATTAATATATATAATATATATATATATATAATATATAATTTATTATAATAAAGATAGTAAATAGTAATAAAGATTACCAAAAGATAAATAAAAGATATGCCACAATTAATACCATTCTTTTTCTTAAATCAATTATTTTATGGATATGTAGTATTATTTGTATTATTAGTATTAATATCAAGAATAATATTACCATATTTAGTAGAATTATATTTAATAAGAACAATAATATCAAAATTATAAATAAGTTTATAATTTAAGGGTAAAATATTTCTTTGATAAGGAGACATTAGATGTTCGAATCATCTTGAACTTATTATAAAGGAATAATATATTATATAAATAATATAAATCAATAATGAGATAATTCATCGAAATAATATAGATAATGAATCGATTAAATAGTTTTTATAAACAATGCAATTAGTATTAGCCGCTAAATATATAGGTGCTGCAATAGCAACAATAGGATTAACAGGAGCAGGGATAGGAATAGCAATAGTATTTGCAGCTTTAATAAATGGAACATCAAGAAACCCAGGTTTAAGAAATACATTATTCCCATTTGCTATATTAGGATTTGCTTTATCAGAAGCAACAGGATTATTCTGTTTAATGATATCATTCTTATTATTATATGGAGTTTAATGATATTAATCATTAAATATAATTATAATATAATTAATTAATTATATTATATCACATCACATCATATAAGTAATATATATATAATTATATATATAACATAATAATAACATAATCATAACATATGTATTTAGATATAAATATATTAGATGTAACATTAATAGGATATTATATATTAATAAGTAGTACATCATTTGAATCATTAGGGATATTAGTAGGTACAATAATACCAGTAATAACAGAATTATGATTTAATAATTCTCAATTATTTAGTATATTATATACATTAATATATGTAGGAGCAGTAGTAATATTATTTGTATTTATATTATCAGTATTAAATAAGAAAGAGGAATATGAATATCAATATAATAGTTTATGAATAATTTTATTAATATTATTCTTAGATGATTTAGATTATAATGATACAAATGATTATGATTTAAATAATAATAATATTTATGATAATTATAATATATTAAATATAGTAAATAATTCAGATATGTCAACAATAGGTAATTTATTATTTACTGAATATTCATTATTATTAATATTAATATCATTAATATTATTATTAAGTATAATAGGAATAATAATAATAGTTAAGAATAAATATTAATCATATCATCATCACATCATATAAGAAATATATTAAATAATATATTTAATATAAAAATAAAATAAATAAATAAATAAATAATTATTATGATAATAGATAAAGTATTATATATAATAATGATAATAATATATATAATATGTATATTATTAGGAGTAGCCTATTTAACAGTAGGAGAAAGGAAGACAATGGGATATATGCAACGTAGAGTAGGACCAAATTCAGTAGGATATTATGGTATATTAATGGGTATAGCTGATGCATTAAAATTATTATCTAAAGAAATATTATTAGTTAATAATGGTGAAATAATGTATATAATAAGTGGTCCATTAATAACATTATTCTCAGTATTATTAAGTTTTAGTATAATACCATTAAGTACAGGTATAAGTTTATTAGATAGTGAATATTCATTATTATATTTATTAGGTTCAGGTTCATTAGGTGTATTAGGTACTGTAATAGTTGGATGAATGTCAAATAGTAAATATACTATATTAGCATCAGTAAGAACAACATCACAATTAATAAGTTATGAATTAATATTAACAACAATAGTATTTATAATAGTATTATTAATAAGTAATTTAAATATATCATTAGTAATAGAAAGTCAAAGATATATAAATTATATAATAGTATTATTACCAATATGTATAATATATTATATAGCAGCATTAGCAGAAACAGCTAGACCACCATTTGATAATATAGAAGCTGAATCAGAATTAGTATCAGGTCATATGACAGAATTATCAGCATCACCATTTGTAATATTCTTTTTAAGTGAATATTGTTCAATAGTATTAATGTCAATACTAACAGTAATATTCTTTTTAGGTGGATATTTATCTTGAGTAGATATAAGTACATATATATTATATTATTATAACAATATAAATAATATATATTTATTTATAGAAGGATTAATATTTAGTAGTATATTAATATTTAAGAGTAATTTATTTATGTTTGGATTTATATGAATACGTGCATCATTTCCAAGATTAAAGTTTGATTTATTAATATTATTCTGTTGATATATATTATTACCATTATTATTTGGATCATGTATATTAATATCAAATATATTATATTTTAGTAATGGAATATTATATATATACTAATATATATTTTAGTATTAAATATAATATATAAATAAGGGGTTATAGTTTAATGGTAGAATCATTGCTTTGCAAGCAATTGGTTTAGGTTCAATTCCTAATAACTCCATAAGGTTTTGTAGCTTAATTGGTTAAGTATCATTTTGTCACAATGAAGGTTGCCCGTTCGAATCGGGTCAGAATCGTAAGGAAATTTAATCATTGGTAAGATATGTTATTTGCTATATAATTGAATAAATTCTGTGTAGGTTCAATTCCTACAATTTCCGATTAGTTTACCTTTAATTTAATGGTAAAATATTAGAATACGGATTTAATAATATTGGTTCAAATCCAATAAGGTAATAAATGATTATGACGAAATAGGTAAACGTGATTAGTTTAGGTCTAATATTATATTGGTTCAAATCCAATTAATCATAATTTTTCATTTCATATAAATATGTTTATAATATTAAATATGTTTACAATAATAATATTAATAATAATAAATAGTTCAAAAAGAATATTATTATTATCTAATAAATTAATAAGTCAATTAATATTAATAATAAGTATAATAAATCTATATTTAATAATAAAAGAATTAAATAATGTAAATTTAAATGATTATGGTTATTTAAATATATTCTCATTATTACATATAAATTGAGGATATGATGGTATAAGTTTAATATTCTTATTATTAACATTATATTTAGGTATAATAAGTATAATATCAAATTGAGAAAATATAAAGAATGAACAAAATACTTATATGATATTATTATTAATATTAATAATATTAATGAGTATAAACTTTATATGTTTAGACTTAATAAGTTTTTATATATTATTTGAGAGTACATTAATACCATTATATTTAATAATAGGAATATATGGAGGATTAAATAAGAATAAAGCAGCCTATTATATATTAATATATACATTATTAAGTTCATTATTTATGTTATTATCAATAATAATAATATATATATTATATAATAATGTGGAATATATAACAATAAATAATAAGATAATATCAATAGAATTACAAAGTTTATTATTAATAGGTATAATGATAGGATTAGGAGTAAAGACACCATTAGTACCAATTCATACTTGATTACCAATAGTACATTCAGAATCATCATTAGGAGGATCAATATTATTAGCAGGAATAATATTAAAATTAGCAATATATGGTATAATAAGATTATTATTATCAAATATATCCGAGATATCATTATTATATACACCAATATTATATGTAATAGGAATAATAACAATAATTTATAGTAGTTTAGTAACATTACAACAAACAGATTTAAAAGTAATAATAGCATATAGTTCAATAAGTCATTTAGGAGTATGTATATTAGGAATATTAAGTAATAATTTAATAGGAATAATAGGATCATTAACATTATGTATAGCTCATGGATTAGTATCACCAGCATTATTTATATTAGTAGGAGGAGTATTATATGATAGATATCATAATAGAATATTATATTATTATCAAGGATTATATCAATATATGCCAATATTTACAATATATTTATTATTCTTTAGTTTTAGTAATACAGGAACACCATTAAGTTATAATTTTATAGGTGAATTCTTATGTATATCAGGGTCAATTATAAATAATAATATAATAGGTATATTAACAGCATCATCAGTATTATTATCAGCATGTTATCAAATGAAATTAACAAATAAATTAACAATAGGAGAATATTCAAAATATTTAACAATAACCTATGATTTATTATATAGAGAACATTTAATATTATTATTATTATGTTTACCAACATTAATATTAGGATTATGACCAAATATGATAAATAATATATTATATATATCATCAAATGGATTAATCTATTCAGTATATATTTAATGATATCCTGTTATGTTATATGTTATATGTTATATATTATGTATTATGTGTTATATTATGTATTATGTATTATGTATTATGTGTTATATTATATATATAATATATGTATATAATGTATATTTATAATATATGTCTACTTATTTACTTACTTACTATATAAGTAAATATATATTAATAATATATGTATATTAATAATATATGTATATATATTAATAATATAATAATATATATTAATAATATATGTATATATATATATATATATATTTATTAATAATATATTATAATATATTATTATAATAATAATAATAATAATAATAATATGACCCGCACTTTTTCCCTTCTTTCCCCGCCCAGATGTGAATATATTAGTTAAGATCTAATATCAATGAATATCTATAGAGATAAAGATGTATATTCATTGATATGTTAATAATAAAATAAATATGAGCATCCAAGGGCGGGGGTCAAACTAAGAGAATCTAGGACAATGACAATAAACCCATAGATACCTTTCGGCCCTCGTGTCTAGAATAAATAGATTAACAAATAAAGCCAACTCCTCCCATAAATGAAGATAATTAAAAGATATAACCCCCTAGACACCCCGACACGAGGGCCGAAAATTTTAAAAAATTTCGTATGATATTGCATATCATACGCCCTTTTCAAAAATTAAATATATTTAATATATGTCCCATATATTAAATATATGTTAGTTAATTAATCTTTTATTAATTAATTAATTAATAAATCAATTAATCAATTAAATATATATACCCTATGGGTATATTAAATATTTATTTATTAATTTAATAATTATTATTATTCATTATTCATTATTCATTATATGCCCATGGCATATATTAATATATATTATATTATATATATTATTATTATAACATATAATATATACATAACCCCAAAGGGGTTAAATAATAATATTATTATACCCCCCCTCTGGGGGGTCTAATACTATTTATCTATATCTATTATATTATACATAATATATACTATATCTATGATTATTATCTATGATATATGATCTATTATTATTATTATAATATGATACACAATATATATATATATATATATTATTATAACAATATTATAACTTAATAATAATAAGTAATATCTTATCTTATTAAGACCCCCTTCAGGGGGTCTATTACAATTAATATATATCCATTATATCTATCTATTATATATACTATATATATTATATTATTATCTATGATATATGATCTATAATATAATGATTATTATATAATAATATCATGTATATATTATAATTTATTATATAACAATATATATCATATATATTATATATTAATATTATATATATATATTAACATGTTATATATTACATATTATATATTACATATTACATAATATTATAACTCAATATCTAATTTAATTAAGACCCCCCTTCTGGGGGGTCTAATACTATTAATCTATATATATTATATTATACTATATATTATACTATATCTATCTATTATCTATGATATATATGATATATGATATATTATTATAAATATTATATAATTATATAATTATACACAATATAATATATTATTATAATAATAATAATAATAATATTATTATAACTCAATAATAAGTAATATCTTATCTTATTAAGACCCCCCTTCTGGGGGGTCTATTACAATTAATATATATCCATTATATTTATTATATTACACTATATATATATTATCTATCTATCAATTATCCATGATAATATAATATATGATTATATATACATGATATATATATATATATATTATAATTTATTATATAACGATATATATCTTATATCTTATATATTATATAATAATAATATAATATATTACATATTATAACATATTATATATATATATATTACATATTATAACTCAATATATTATTTAATTAAGACCCCCCTTCTGGGGGGTCTAATACTATTAATATATATCTATTATTATTATCTATTATATTACACTATATATATTATCTATCAATTATCCATGATATATAATATATGATATCTATGATATCTATGATATATAATATATATATATAATTATTATTTATTATATAATATATATTATTATGTATTACATATTATAACTCAATAATCTTATTAAAATTTAATTAAGACCCCCCTTCAGGGGTCTATTATAATTAATCTATATCCATTATTATCTATAATATTATTATATTATACTATATTATACTATATATATATATTATCTATAATCTATTATCTATCTATCTATTATCTATAATATATGATTATTATATATATGATATATCCATGATCTATGATATATTATATATGATATATATATATATATTATATATATATTATAATTATATTAATCATATTACATAATATTATAACTCAATATATTATTTAATTAAGACCCCCCCTTCAGGGGGGTCTAATATAATTAATATATATCTATTATAATTATCTATTATATTATACTATATATATTATTATATTACTATACTATCTCTATCAATTATCTCATTATATAAATATATATATATTATATATGATGATATTATTATATATTCAATATATTCGATATATTATATATTGATATATTATATATTGATATATTATATATTATATATTATAATTACATATAATCCAATAAATAATAAGTAATATATTATTTAATTAAGACCCCCTTCAGGGGGTCTTAATACAATTAATCTATATCCATTATGATTATTTATTATACTATATATATACTAATATATTATATTATATTATATAATATATATTATGTTATATAATTAATACTACTAATACTACATATTAAATAATAAATATATATCTATACATTAATTTATTAATAAATATATTACTAACTAACTAACTTATATCTATCCCCCCCTTCAGGGGGGTATAAATACAAATATTCTTCTATATGTTATATAATTATCTTATGATATACTATATATTATATCTAATATATTATATCATATTATGTTATATAACTAATACTATATATTAAATAATAAATATATATAATTATATTAATATATATTAATAAATTAATATACTACTTATTTATTTATATCTATGCCCCCCTTGGGGCTAGGTAATAATTATCTTTATACTTATTAATATTACCTATGCCCCCATGGGGGGCAATATTATAAATAATCTATACTTATTCTAATTATCTATTATATATCATCTTATATCATATCTTATATTATGTTATATATTACATTATATATGATATACTTATATTAAGTATCAATATATATATTATATATATATTAATTCATAAATTAGTTAATGAATAATAATTCAACTAAAGATATGTGTATATAGACCCCCCTGTGGGGGGTCAATAATAAAATATCTATCTTTTATTCTAATCTTATATCTTCTTTTTCTTCTTCTTCTTCTTCTTATATATTATGTTATATATTACATTATATACTTATACTAATAATCTACATTATATTATATAATACTATATAAATATATTAATATACATTAATTAATAATTATTCGAATAAATAAATATATAATTATATCTATGCCCCCCTGGGGGCAAATAAATTAATATACTGATTATTCAATTATGCCCCCTTGGGGGGTCACTAATAAAATATCTATCTTTTATTATAATCATATATTATATTATATTATATTATGAATTAATATATTAGTTATTCTAACTATACTATATATATGTTATATATTAATATATATTAATTAATTAATTAGTTAATGATAACTTAACTAAATATATATGTATATAGACCCCCCCTTGTGGGGGGTCAATAATTAAATATACATCTTTTATTATAATCTTATATCTTCTTATATTATATTATATTATATTATATTATATTATATTATATGTTATAATATGTAGATATATAATATATCTAATATGAATATATAATAATATATATATATGATATGATTATATGATGATATATAATATATATATATATTTATTAATACCTGACCCCCTTCTGGGGTCATAATATTAATAATCTATACCTATTATAATTATTTAATATATTTATGTACTATATTATACTATAATATATTATATTATATTCTTATATCTTATTCTTCTTCTTCTTATATATTATGTTATATATGATATATATATAATATATATGATATATATAATACATATGTTATATAATAATGATACATTAATATATAATTGTATATATAGCCCCCCCTGGGGGCTAGGTAATAAATAATTAATATTAACTAATATTACCTATGCCCCCTTGGGGGGGGCAATAATATAAATAATCTATACCTATTATAATTATCTAATATATGTTATACTAATATAATATATATATACATTATATGATATAATACATAATATTATGATATGTTATAATATATATATTATATATGATATGATTATATGATTATATGATATATAATATGATAATATATATATAGTGATATATGTTTATAATAAGAATATGTATTATATATTATATATAGTCCCTGCTACTTTAGCAGGGAATAAATATAAGTTATATTAATATTATTTATACCCCCCTTCAGGGGGTAATAATATAAATAATCTATACCTGTTATATATATCTAATATATGTTATATATTATATTATATATATATGATATATATATGTTTATTATATAATATATACATATATATGTTTATAATAAGAATATAAATTATATGATATGATTGATATATGATGTAATATATGTATACACACACCCATCGGGTGTGGATAAATATAAGTTATATTAATATTATTTATACCCCCCTATCGGGGGTCATAATATGAATAATCTATACCTATTATTATTTAATATATTATACTATATATATAATACTATCATATATTATGATTAATATAATATATATATATACTATATATATATATATAATACTATGATATATTATGATATAAATATATTAAATATATTATGTACTATATTACTATATAATATTATGATATATAATGATTAATATTAAATATGTATATAGTCCCTGCTTTAGCAGGGAATAATAATAAATTATATTAATCATATTAATACCCCCCTATCGGGGGGTCATACTATGAATAATCTATACCTATTATTATATAATATATACTATATATATTATACTATAATATTATGATATGTATATGTTATAATAATATATATAATATGAATATTAATATGAATATGTTATAATAATATTATATTAATATACTAATAAATAAATAAATAAATAATATATACTTAATATGTATATAGACCCCCTATCGGGGGTCATACTATGAATAATCTATACTTATTATTATTTAATATATGTTATATTATATTATAATATATTATTATTAATATATGTTATGTTATATTATAATATGTAATAATATATGA
The DNA here is from genome assembly GCA_037951595.1 of Ogataea sonorensis. Lineage (NCBI taxonomy): Eukaryota > Fungi > Ascomycota > Pichiomycetes > Pichiales > Pichiaceae > Ogataea > Ogataea sonorensis. Next base: position 12,168 of record JBANDG010000016.1, read on the forward strand.
ATATGTTATATATATTATATATATATACTAATATACTAATAATAATATATACTAAATATATATTGTATATAGACCCCCCTATCGGGGGGTCATACTATAAATAATATATACCTATTATTATAATATATATTATGTTATATTATAATATGTTATAATAATATATGTTATGTTATGTTATATTATAATATTATGATATGAATATGATATAATAATATATATATTATATGTATATATTAATAAATAAATAAATAATAATATATACTAAATATATATTGTATATTGACCCCCCTATCGGGGGGTCATACTATATATAATATATATCTATTATAATTAATTATCTAATACATATTATACACATAATATATATATGTTATGTACAATATTATAATATATGAATATGTTATAATAATAATAATATATATATATTATATATATTATATATATATATATATTAATAAATAATATATACTAAATATGTATTATTGTATATAGACCCCCTATCGGGGGTCATAATATAAATAATCTATATGTTTATACATACCCTGCTTTGGCAGGGATAATAAATAATAACTTATATTATCTTTATCTACCCCTATTGGGGTCATTATATGAATAATATATATCTTATAATTATATATATGTTATATAATACATGATATACTTAATATAATACATGATAATATATTATAATATGTATATATTAATATGTATATACTTATATGTATATATTGACCCCCTATCAGGGGGTCATAATATAAATAATCTATATCTATTATAATTAATTATTTAATATATGTTATATATTATATATATATTATTATATATCTATGATATATTATATATACATGATATATTATATATTTACATATACTTAATATCATCTATATATTGACCCCCTATCAGGGGGTCATAATATAAATACATATATATATTTTATAATATATATATTATGTACAATATATATATTTTATTATTTATGTTATATATTATATATTATATGTTATATGTTATATACATAACATGATTATATAATGATAATGATAATGATATGATATTATATATTTAATAAATATATCACGATATACTTAATATATATTGACCCCCTATCGGGGGTCATAATATAAATACATATGTATCTATTATAATTATTTAATACATATGTTATATACAATATATATATTATTATATATATATATATATTTATTTATTATTATATATCCATGATATATCATATACATGATATACTTAATATATAGACCCCCGATAGGGGGTCATAATATAAATAATCTGTATCTATTATAATTAATTATTTAATGTATAAATATACAATATATATATATTTATGTTATATGTTATATGTTATATAATACATGATATGAATATATAATTATATAAGATTATATATTTAATATATATTATATTATATTTAATATGTATATCTACATATAGACCCCCTATCGGGGGGTCATAATATAAATAATCTATATCTATTATAATTAATTAATATATACATATACAATATATATCTATTATATGTTATATGTTATATATTATATATAATTATATACTTAATATAATACATGATATGATTATATAATGATATGATATGTATATATTAATAAATATATCACGATATACTTAATATTATCTATATATAGACCCCCATAGGGGGTCATAATATAAATACATATCTATCTATTATAATTAATTAATTATTTAATATGTATATATATACAATATATATATTATATTTATTATATGTTATATATTATATATTATATATTAATATAATACATGATATTATTATATGATGATATGATGATATGATATATTAAATATACATATATCATAATATACTTAATATTATCTATATATAGACCCCCTATCGGGGGTCATAATATAAATAATCTATATCTATTATAATTATTTAATATATGTTATTATTATAATATATATACACATTATATGAATAATATATTATATATATATATGAAAACTAATGCTACACATTAGATATATAGAATAGATATATATATATATATATATATATATAGTAAATGAATATTTACATTATACTCCCCTTGTGGGAGTAATAATATGAATCTATAATAAATAATCTATATACTATTATGTTATAATATGTATTATACATATCATATACATAATAATTAATATATCTTATATCGTTATGTTATGATAATACTACATTATATCATATGTATATGAATATATCTAAGATATATATTGTATCTACTACCCCCCCTTGTGGGGGTAATAAATATAATTATGTATGTATATCTATATGAATCTTATATAATTTATACATAGTTATGTTATCATATATATCATATTATGTATATCATATATAACATATATATATCATATGTATTATATAATAATCATATATACCATATATTACATAATTAATATAGCCCCCCTTGTGGGGGCATTAATACAAATAATCTATATAAGTTATATGAATCTTATATAATTTATACAATACATTATGTTATCATATTATATCATATCATAAACATAAACATATATATATATCATATATATATCATATATCATCATATATTACATAATTAATATATCATATATATTATATATATCCATAGCCCCCCTTGTGGGGGCATTAATATAGAATAATCTATACACATTATTATTATTATTATTATTATTATTTAATAACATATCTAATATAGATATATTATCTCTTAATATAATTATATTATAACATATATATACTTATCTCCCACCCCCCTTGTGGGGTGTAATAATACAAATAATCTATATTAGTTATATGAATCATATATAATCAATATATAATAGTTATATATACCTCCCCCCTTCAGGGGGGGGATAATAATATAAATAATCTATAATCTATATCCTACCATTAATATAATTAAACTAATCATTTAACCCTACATATATTCTATATATAATAGATAATAAGTAGTTAATTTAATAAACCTTTATATAATTAATGTAATAATAATATAGAATTATATATAAATAATATATAATAACTCTATATATTAATATAATTAATAAATTGAATATACATAGTGTGAATAAAATAATAAAGATTAATTAATTTATATTAATACTACTAATTAAGAACTAGGTAAAAATGTGATATCTAATATATGTATATATATTAAAATATAACGAAACCTAAAGGAAACGTAATAATAAGAACTAAGTGAAGTGAAACATCTAAGTAACTTAAGGAAAAGAAATCAACGGAGATTCTATGAGTATTGGTGAGAGAAAATAGATATAGTTTAAATAAGTATAACTCAAAGAAAGAGTTAGAATAATAGGATAAACTAATTTTAAAACTAAATATAATTAGTAAGTGTAAAGAGTACCGAAAGGGAAATAGTATAATTTAGTAAAATCGTAAGCAATTAAAGGTTAAGTAATAAACTTAATTAATAATGTACCTTTTGTATAATGGGTTAGCAAGTTATAATTAATAGCGAAATAATTAAATATATATATATATATAATTATTATAATGAAAATGAATAAGTTATAAATTATAGACCCGAAAGTAGATGATCTTACCATAAACAAGTGGTGATTTTAATAATATTAGTATATTTTTTTATACTAATTTATTAAATAAAACGACTGAACAGGTTAATGTTGCAATATTATCTGATGATTTATGGTATGTGGTGAAAGACAAATCTGATCTACAGATAGCTGGTTTTTTGTGAAATATATTTTAGTATAGCATTAATAATATATTTAAGAGGTAAAGCAATTAATAATAATTGGGGTATGATTACATATTATCAATATTATTTAATCTCATAATTATCTTAAATATGAATATTAATAGTCAGACTATTAGTGATAAGATTGATAGTCAAAAGGGAAACAGCCCAGATTATTTAATAAAGTTCCAAATAATATTTTAAGTGTAAATAATATTAATTATATTGTATAGTATGTATATACATATTATATAATAAATGATATATTTTATATATCAGTACTATAAAACAATTATGGGATTAGTTTGACAGTAATTATTCTATGATCAACGTGTAATAACGGGATAATTATATATAGGTATGAATAATACTTGTAAAAAGTAAATTAATAGATAATAATCGGAACTATAAAAATATAACTGAATTAATAATAATGATTAATAAATATAATAATATTAATGATTAGGTAACAAAACATTTAATGAAATAAAAGTATTTAATTAATTTAAATAATAGAAGTAATAAGAGAATATCTTATAATAAGATATACAGATAACTATATAATTATATAATTAAATAGAGAATGCTGACATGAGTAACGAACAAGAGGTAAAATCCTCTTCACTTTATGTATTAGGTTTTAATAAAAAATCGGTCCATAAGATATATCTGAAAGGAGACTATCGAGAGGTAATTAATAAATTAAAAGTAAATACTATAGAATAAAATACTAAATAATATATAGTACAGGAAAAGATTTAATATATAATACCGTAATAAAACCGACACAGGTATACGAAACAAATGAAAGTGAATAAGATAATTCCGGTTAATGAACTCGGCAAAACAAATATTCTAACGTTAGTCAAAAAGAATATATAAAGAATATGTTATGCGACTGTTTACTAAAAACACAGCACTTTGCAAAAAACGATAGTTATAGAATAAAGTGTGAATTCTGCCCTATGTTTAATATATAAGGAAATGTATTGTAAAAGGTATATTTAAAAAGTTTAAATAAATGGCGGCTTTATACTGAGAGTCATAATGTAGCGAAATTCATTGACTACTAATTATAGTCCTGCATGAATGGAGTAACGACATAACAACTGTATCAACCGGAAGCTTAGTGAAATTGGAATCGCAGTGAAGATACTGTGTACCTAAAGGTAGACGAGAAGACCCTATGCAGCTTTACTATAATTTAATAAGTTGTTGTTATTTAATTTAAATTTAGTATATAAAGTAATATATTGATATAGAAATGAAATACTTTAATTAAATTACATAATAACTTAATCATGAAAGTTAATAAATGATAATATAAGATTCTTTATTAATATATATATTATATAAGATAATACTTATATTTTTTTAATATAAGTAATATAATATATAATGATAACAGCTTTAGATTGATAGTTTAAATGGGGCGTTTATTTCACAAAGAATAACTGAATATGTCCATATACAATTAATATAATAAATAATTAAAAATAAATAACTATAATTAATTAATGAATTAATCATTAATATTGTTAAAAATAATTATAACTATAATTAATTAATTTAGAAAAGTCTATGTACAGTAAATTTGAATTGATATCAAATAATAATATTAAAAGTATTATAAATATATGAATATAATAGTGGATAACTGTGCAATAATTTAACACTAACAAGTGAAAATAATACGTAAGTAAGGTATAATGAACAGATCATATTAATAGTACAAGTGATCGATAACGGATAAAAGTTACGCTAGGGATAACAGTGTAATAACATGAGAGAGTAGATATTGTCAATGTTGTTTGCCACCTCGATAAGTTAGTCGATGTCGAGGCTAAATTGGGTTAATTGCAAGGAACTCTAAGGTATAATTATATACTATGACAATTTGCAGCGAAGTATAATCTATGATATAAATAAGGATTATAAACGTTCAACGACTAGTTAGTGAGTATCATAACAATAATCTAACCACGAACGCCCAAGAATTTATTTATAAATTTAAGACATAGTCTGAACAATAATGAAAGTTATTGAAATTAAACATTAAAAGGTTTAATATAAACAAATGGTCGACTCAACCTATCCTATTGGTAGTATAAGCTAATAAGGGTTTGACTGTTCGTCAATTAAAAGGTTACGTGAGTTGGGTTTAATACGTCGTGAGACAGTATGGTTTCTATCTTCTTTAGGATTTAGTTAATAAAAGATTATAATTTAGTACGAAAGGATTAATTATAATTAATCAATGATTTTACTGTTGTATTATATAAGTTATATGATTAATTCTTAAATATTATTTAATATATAATGCAGGCAGTTAAGTTAAATTAATTAAATTTAAATATTGAAAGCATTTAAAATATAAAATTTACTTTTATAAACTAATTTATATTATGTTATACTAACATATTAATAGTTTCATATCATTAAGATTATGTATTAAACTAATTTATATAATATTATATTCACACTTCTATTTAATTAATTATTAAGATATATATGTTATAATGGCATAATAGGTATTGCGTTTGTTTTGTAATCAAAAGATTTTAGGTTCAAGTCCTAATTATAACAATAAGATATATTATATTATTCTTCTTATATATCTATTATATTCTTCTATATCTAATAGATATATATTGATTATATTAATACATATATAATACATATATATTAATATAAATAAATAGTAATAAATAAATAAAATAAATAATGACAATAAAGAATAGATCAAATTTACAATTATTCCCATTTCATTTAGTAGCACCATCACCATGACCATTATTAATATCATTAGGATTAATGTCATTAGCATTAACATTAGGATTAACAATGCATAATTATATAAATAATATATTCTGATTATTATTAGCAATAACAGTAGTATTATCAACAATATTCTTATGAACAAGAGATATAATAACAGAAGGAACATATTTAGGAGATCATACATTAGCAGTAAGAAGAGGATTAAATATAGGATTTATATTATTCGTAGTATCAGAAATATTAATATTTGCATCATTATTCTGAACATATTTCCATTCAGCAATGGGACCAACAATAGAATTAGGATGTTCATGACCACCAGTAGGAATAACATCAATAAAACCAACAGAATTACCATTATTAAATACAATAATATTATTAGCAAGTGGTGCATCAGTAACATGAGCACATCATGCAATATTATATAAAGATAGAAGAGGTACATTAATAGGTTTATTCATAACAACATTATTAATAGTAATATTTGTATTATGTCAAGTATTAGAATATACATTTGCAACATTTACAATAGCAGATAGTGTATATGGATCAATATTCTATGCAGCTACAGGATTACATTTTATACATATGGTAATGTTAGCATTAATGTTATTAGTATGTTATGTAAGAATGTATTATTATCATTTTACTAATACTCATCATTTAAACTTAGAGACAACAATATTATACTTACATATATTAGATATAATATGATTATTCTTATATATAGTATTCTATTGATGAGGAAGTTAAGATAATATATAATATATATAAATATATATATTAATATAATAATAATAAGCGAATTTAAGTCAATAGGTTAGACAATCTGTCTTCCACACAGAAGGTGTGGGTTCAATTCCCACAATTCGTAATGTATTATAGTGTAATTAGGTAACATAATAGTTTCATAAGCTATAGATTCATGTTCAAATCATGATAATGCACATAAAGAAATAAATGAATATAATAAAAATAATAAAACGAAATAAATAAATAAATGTTTATAAATAAGATATTAAATGATGTACCAACACCTTGAGGAGTATTCTTCCAAGATTCAGCTACACCAAATATGGAAGGAATAATAGAATTACATAATAATATAATGTTCTATTTAATAATAATATTAGGATTAGTATCATATATGTTATTTAATATAATAACAGTATATAATAATTCCAAAATAGTGTATAAATATATGAATCATGGACAATTCATAGAAATAGTATGAACAACATTACCAGCAGTAATATTATTAATAATAGCTTTCCCTAGTTTCATATTATTATATATATGTGATGAAGTAATAGCACCAGCAATGACAATAAAAGCAATAGGATTACAATGATATTGAAAATATGAGTATTCAGATTTTATAAATGATAAAGGTGAGACAATAGAATTCGAATCATATATAATACCAGAAGATTTATTAGAAGATGGTCAATTACGTATGTTAGATGTAGATGCTTCAATAGTATGTCCAGTAGATACACATATAAGATTTATAGTAACAGCAGCAGATGTAATACATGATTTCTGTATACCATCATTAGGTGTTAAAGTAGATGCATCACCAGGTCGTTTAAACCAAACATCAGCATTAATACAAAGAGAAGGTGTATATTATGGTCAATGTTCAGAATTATGTGGAGTAATGCATTCAGCTATGCCAATAAAAGTAGAAGCAGTATCATTAGCAGATTTCTTAACATTCATAGATGAGCAATAATGTTTAGTTATGTAATGTAATGTTATATTATGTTATATTATGTATGTAATGTAATATATTATTATGTTATGTTATGTATGTAATGTAATATATGTTATATATGTAATGTAATGTAATGTAATGTATGTATGTAATAATATATATAATATGTTATATATAATATATATGATATGATATATTAATTAATTAATTAATACATAATAATGATATATTAATAATTATATATTGACCCCCCCACAGGGGGGTCATACCTTAATAAATCATTATGTTATCATATTATACATTATATTATGTTATCTTATATTATTATTATTATTATTATTATTATTATTACTTACTTACTTACTTACTTACTTATTACTTATTTACTTTGATAATAAGTATATATTATACATTATGTTATGTTATATAATATAATATAATAATATATATGATATATGTTATGATATATGTTATGATATATGTTATGATAATAATACATAATACATAATACATAATACATAATATATATGTGATATATATATGATAATAATATATAATAATACATAATAATGATATATTAATAATTATATATTGACCCCCCACAAGGGGGGTCATACCTTAATAATCATATGTTATATTATTAATACATTATGTTATGTTATATAATATATATATATTATGTGATAATAATATTATGATATATGATATATGTGATATATATATATAATATGTGATAATAATATATGTGATATATTTATAATACATAATAATGATATATTAAATAATATATTAATTATATATTGACCCCCCACAGGGGGGTCATACCTTAATAATCATTATTTATTATACATTATACATTATGTTATATTATTAATATAATATAATATATTATGTTATGATAATATATTTGATATATATATAATATATATGATAATAATACATTATAATAATATATATGTTATATATGTAATACATGTTATACATGTTATGATAATAATAATAATATATATATGATATATATGATAATAATACATAAATAAATAAATAAATAATATATTAATTATATATTGACCCCCCACAGGGGGGTCATACCTTAATAATTATTATGTTATATTATTAATACATTATGTTATAATAATATATATGATATATATTGTAATATTGTGATATATGTTATGATAAATATAATATGTATATATATTGTAATAATATATATATATATTGTGATAATACATAATATTATATAATATAATATAATATAATAATATAATTATATATTGACCCCCCCACAGGGGGTCATACCTTAATAATAATTATTTATTATAATAATATACATTATGTGTATCATATTATTTATAACATATTTTATAACAACATATATTATGTTATATTAATACATTATGTTATATTAATAATATATAATAATATATATATATTATATATGTGATATATATTGTGATATATGTTATGATAATAATATTATATATATAATATGATAATAATACGTAATATAATATAATAAATAATGAATGATATATTATATATTGACCCCCCACAGGGGGGTCATACCTTAATAATAATTATTTATTATATATTATACATTATGTTATCATATTATTTATTAATATATTATGTTATATTAATACATTATAATATATTAATATATTATGTTATGATAATAATATATATTATATTATATATGTTATATTGTGATATATGTTATGATAATAATTATAATAATAATAATAATATATATTATATATATATATTATATGATATATATGATAATAATACATAATAATAATTATATATTGACCCCCCACAGGGGGGTCATACCTTGATAATATTATGTTATCATATTATATAATACATTATGTTATCATATTATTTATTAATACATTATGTTATAATATTATGTAATATATTATGTTATGATATTATTTATTAATACATTATGTTATAATATTATGTAATATATTATGTTATGATAATATATGAAATATATGATAATAATAATAATACATAATATAATATAATATAATATAATAAATAATGAATGATATATTATATATTGACCCCCCACAGGGGGGTCATACCTTAACAATCATTATGTTATATTATTAATATATTATGTTATATTAATATATTATTTATTAATACATTATGTTATGTAATATGTTATATATATATAATATATATATATGATAATAATATATATGATATATGATAATAATATATATGATAATAATATATATGATATAATATAATAATAAATGAATAATATATATATTGTTGTTATATATGTTATATAATGATAATATACAATAATAAATGATATATATCCCCCCCGCAGGGGGTAATAATATAATAATATTATATAATAATATATAATACATATATAATATATAATACCCCTTGCGGGGGTATTACTTTGATAATATATATTTATTATAAATTATATTAAGTTATGTTATATTAATACATTATTAATATATTATATTATGTTATGTTATGTTATGTTATTAATACATTATGTAATATGTAATATGTAATATATATATATAATATATAATATGTAATATGTAATATGTTATATAATATATATATAATAATATATATCATATATATGATAATAATATTATATGATAATAATATGTATATGTGATAATACATAATAATACATAATAATAATTATATATTGACCCCCCTTGTGGGGGGTCATACTTTGATAATATATATACATTATACATTATGTTATAATATAATATAATATATATATATAATAATAATATATGAGTATAATATAATATATATAATTAAGTAAATAAATAAATAAATAAATATATGTATATATTAAATAATAACAATATATAGATATATTTTATAAATATAAAAGTATAAATAATATGGAATTAATATTAATAATATTAGGATCAGTAGGATTAAATATAATAGATCTATATATAATGATAGAGATATTAATAATAGGTAGTACAATAAATAATATCTGAATAAGTAGTTTAGATAATGATATGATAGGATTAATGTATAGTTTAATACAAATAATAATAGGAGGAATAGAATCAGCAATAGGATTATCATTATTAGTAAGTTTTAATAAATTAAGAGGTAAATATAATATATTATTAAATATATAAGAATATGATAAATATAGTATTATTTACAACATTAATAGTATCATTAATAATAGGATTATTAGGAAAATATATAGGAATATATTGAAGTAGAATATTAATAATAATATCAACATTAATATTATTAATAACAAGTTATACATTATATTATAATATAATAATAAATGATAATGAATATATAATAATATTATATAATTGAATAAAAATAGATAATTTAAGTATAGATAATAGTTATATATTAGATAAAATAACAATATCAGTATTAATAACAGTAATAACAATATCAAGTTTAGTACATTGATATGGAATAATGTATATGGAATCAGATCCACATCAACAAAGATTCTTAAGTTATTTATCATTATTTACATTTGGTATGATAATATTAGTATTAGGTAATAATTTATTAATATTATTTGTAGGATGAGAATTAATAGGTGTAACATCATATTTATTAATATCATTTTGAAATACACGTATATTAGCAGGTAAATCAGGATTAAATGCATTATTAATAAATAGATTAGGTGATAAATTTATAATAATAGGATTATGTTTAATAATATATATAATGGGTAGTTTAGATTATAATATAATATTTAGTATATCAAATTATATAGACATAGATTTATTAAATATAATATTATTAATGTTATTAATAGGTAGTTCATCAAAAAGTGTACAATTTGGATTACATTCATGATTATTAAATTCAATGGAAGGTCCAACACCAGTATCATCATTATTACATGCAGCATGTTTAGTAATAGCTGGTATATATTTATTAATAAGATGTTCATATATATTAGAATATAGTAGTACAATATTATTATTAATATTAATATTAGGTGGATTAACAACATTAATATCAGGATTAATCGCAATAGCATCAAATGATATAAAGAAGATAATAGCATTATCAACAATGAGTCAATTAGGAATAATGATGATAGGAATAGGAATATCATCATATAATTTAGCATTATATCATTTAATATGTCATAGTTTATTTAAAGCATTATTATTTATGTCAGCAGGATCAATAATACATTCATTATTAAATGAATCACAAGATATAAGAACATATGGAGGATTACATAAATACTTACCATTATCATATATATGTATGTTAATAGGATCATTATCATTAATGGCAATACCAAGTTTAACAGGATATTATTCTAAAGATATAATAATAGAATCAATATATGGTAATTATACATATACAGGATATATAATATATTGATTAACAATAATATCAGCAACATTAACATCATTATATTCAGTAAAGTTAATATATTATATATTTATAAATATACCAAATAATCCTAAGTATATATTTAATAATTTAAATGAGAATAAATATATATTATATATACCAATGATAATATTAACAATATTATCAATATTTATAGGATATTTATTAAAAGATATATATTTAGGATTAGGAAGTACAATATATAATAATATATTCATACATCCAAATAATTTAATAATAATAGATACAGAATTTAGTATAAATGGATGAATAAAATTATTACCATTAATATTATCAATAATGTGATCAATATTATTATTAACAATATATGAATACAAATATATATGATTAATATCATATAATAATAAGATATTATATAGTATATATTCATTATTTAATCAAAGATTATATTATGATCAATTATTAAATAATAATATATTAAGATTAGGTTTATTAACATCAAATAATTTAAATGAATATATAGATAAAGGAATATTAACATATATAGGACCAAATGGTTTATATAGTTTAACATTAAACATATCAAAATACATAAATAAATTAGTATTCTTTAACTTAGGTTTAATGATAGAAATAATATTCTTTACTTTAATATTTATGATAATATTATTAATAATATAATATAATATATTATGATATGTTATGATATGATAATATTATATTATGTTATGTTATGATATGATAATATTATATGTTATGATATAATAATATTATGTTATATATATATCATATATACATATATACATATGATAATATAATAATATATATAATGATATGATAATATATATTATGATATGATAATATACATATGATGATATGATAATATAAATGATTAATAATTGATTAATGATTAATTATATTAATCCCCCCCCATCCTGGGTATATTATAATATATATACATATAATACATATAATATATATTATAATAAATATATATTTAATACTTACCAACTACCCCAGGATGGGGGGACTATATATAATCTTTATACACATATTATAATTATTTAATACATATGTTATGTTATGATAATATTATGTTATACATATGTTATATTATGATAATATTATGTTATATGATATGATAATATATATGTTATGATATGATATATATTATATTATATATATATGTTATGATGATATATTATGATTATATGTTATTATTATATTAATTATTAATGATTAAATGATTGATTAATTATTAAATACATATGATATGATATGATATGATCATATAAATAATTAATAATTATATTAATACCCCCCATCCTGGGTATATTATAATGTATATATACATATAATACATATAATATATATTATAATATATATATACTTACCAACTTACCCCAGGATGGGGGACTATATACAATCTTTATTCTTTATTATAATTATTTAATACATATGTTATATTATGATATATGATCTATTATCTATTATCTATGACTAATAATTAATAATTAATGATTAATGATTAATAACTAATGATTAATTATTTAATACATATGTTATATTATGATATATGATATATAAGATATATATGATACTATTATATGATATAATATATAAGAAGATATATGATCTATGAGATATATATATATATGATACTATTATATAATATATAAGAGATATATATGATACTATTATATAATATATAAGATATATGATATGATAATATATATTAATTAATAGTTTAATTAATAATAATAATAAATAAATAATAAATAATATACCTCCCCCACCCTGGTATTATATTAATAATACATATAATATGTTATATAATATATAATAATATATATTAAATATATTATCTTATCCTTATACTTACCAGGGTGGGGGGACTATTATATAATCTTTATACACATATTATAATTATTTAATACATATGATACTATTATAAAATATATGATACATATGATACTATTATAAAATATATGATACATATGATACTATTATATGATATAATATGACTAATGATTAATGTTATGATATATATGAATAATTATTAATAATAATAATATTATGATATATATGAGTAATAATTAATAATATTATGATATATATGATATATATGATTATATATATGATGATATAATATATATAATATAATATATGATATAATATATGATATATATATATATATGAGTAATAATTAATAATATAACCAATGATTAATTAATAATAATATATATGATATATATGATATATATATGATATATATGATGATATATATGAGTAATAATTAATAATTAATAATAAATAATTAATAATTAGTGATTAATGATTAATAATATATGACTAATGATTAATTATATTTATACCCCCCCCATACTGGGTATATAATTATAACATATAATATATAATATAATACATATTATACATATAATATATATATATATATCTTTATTTAATATCCCAGTATGGGGGGACTATATCTAATCTATATTATTTATTATGATTATATAATACATATGATACATATGATACTATTAATACATATTATACATATAATATATATATATATATATATGATACTATTAATACATATAATACTATTAATACATATAATACTATTATATAATACATATGATACATATAATACATATGATACTATTATATCATACATATAATACTATTATATCATACATATAATACTATTAATATATATTAATATATGGTACTATTAATATAAAATATATCATTATATTAATACTATATATAATAATATATAATATATACATAATACTATTATATAATAAATATATGATATGTATATGATACATATGATACTATTATATCATAATATTAATACTATATATGATAATATCAATATGTGTATATAATACTATTATGTGATATAATTAATACTATTATATAATAATAATAATATATAATAGGTACATATAATATATATATTAATATATGATATTATTATATTATAATATGATACTATTAATATAATATATATGATACATATGATAGTATTATATGATAATATGGTACTATTAATATATAATATGATACATATGATACATATGATATATATATGATATATACGATATAATTATAATAATATGACTAATAATAAATAATTAATATTATAATAATATACATATATTAATTATTAATACCTCCCCATCCTGGTATATACATATGATACATATAATATATATAATAATATTATATAATAATAATAATAATAATATATAACTAATATATATTACTATAATACCAGGATGGGGGACTATATCTAATATTTATTATCTATTATAATTATTTAATAAATACATATACATTATACATTATACATTATACATATGAATATATGATAGTATTATGTAATATATGATAGTATTATATGATAGTATTATATGATACATATGATAGTATTATGTAATATAATTAATACTATATTTATTAATAGAATAAATATAATAAATACTACCATATGATATAATTATATAATAATATTATGTAATATATGATAGTATTATGTAGTATAATTAATACTATATTTAATAATATAATTATTATAATAAATACTACTATATTCGAATAATTATATGATAGTATTATGTAATAATATATTAATATATGATAGTATTATGTAATAATATGATAGTATTATAATATAATATATATAATAATATGATAAGTATATATACTTCTTATATTATGATAAATAATGAATAATATATAACTATAACCTACCCCCACTTATGTGGGGGTATATAAATATAAATAATCTATATTATGATCTATTACTATAATATAATTATCATAACATTATATAATATAATATATATTAACTTATATTATGATATATAATTAATATATTTGATAAATAATCAATATATAATTATGATTAATTAATTAATTAATGATCTATAATATAATAATATAATAATATACCATCCCCCCACTTGTGGGGGGTATATAAATATATATACTTCTTATATTATGATTATAATATAATTATAATAATTATATACCACCCCCACTTGTGGGGGGTATATAAATATAAATAATCTATAATACAATATCTAACCTTAATATAATTATTATTATTACCTTACCTAATAATATAAATAATATATAGATATGATCTATTCTATTCTATTCTATTCTATATATAACCCTTATAATATATATATATAAATAATATTATATAATGTTTAGTGTTGATGGTTAACAAATTAATTGCAAATTAATTATCTGTGAGTTCGAATCTCATCTAAACATTAGAATGTATGTCATTGTGGTGGAATAGGTAGTCACAATACACTTAAAATGTATTGCTTAATAAGCGTATAAGTTCAAGTCTTATCAATGACAATATATGAGTTGTAGACTAATAGGTAAGTCACTTACATTTGGGGTAAGCAAATAATAGTTCGAATCTATTCAATTCAATATATATATAATATATATATATACTAATGGGAAAGTAGTTTAATGGTAAAACGTTTGACTTTTAATCAATTTATATTCGGTTCAAGTCCGGTTTTTCCTAATAAAAGGTAAATATAATTTAATAGGTTAAAATGAATACTTGTGGCGTATGTAATCTGAGTTCAAGTCTCAGTATTTACCCATAATATTAATATTAATATAGTTTAATTGGTTAAAATGATTGTCTCATATGCAATAGATGTTAAGTTCAAATCTTACTATTAATATTACAAAATAATATAAATATATATATTTAAATATATATATAATATATGATAATGAAATAATAAATATAATAAATGAATTGATTATATATAATAAATATAATAAATGTATTATTATTAAAGAAGATAAATAATAATAATAATAATAATAATAATAATATATTAAAAGAATCATGAAAGAGATTAATATTAAGAATAATATTAATATTAAAAGTGAGAATAGAGAATGAGATAAATAGAATAAATATATTACAAAGTAATAAATTAAAAGATAAGAATATGTTAAGAAAAGTAAATCATATAAATGATTATAATATAATAACATATGGATTTAATAAGACAGAATTAATAAATAAGACAATAAAAGGAAAGATGATAATATCATTATTAGAAAGATTATTAAATAGAATGGAATATATTAATAAGAATAATGAATTAGATGATGAAGAATTAAAATTAAATAAGAGAGAGAATAATATAATAATAAGTAAACCAATAATAAAAGAAAATATATCAAAGATAGAGATATTATTTTATTATTATTTACCAAATTATAAAGTATATAAATGATTAAATAGAATAAATAAATCAATGATAAACAATAATAAATTATTATCATCATTACAAAATATAAATATATTTAATAATATATTATTATATAGAAATAATAATAAGATAAATAATTTAATAAATGATAATAGTAAAATGAAATTAAATAATGATAATATATTATATTTAATATCAGAATTAGAATCAAATATATTATTAATAAAAGATGATAATATAAAGAATTTAATATTAAGATATAATATAAATAAATTATTATTAAATAATGAGAGATTATTAAATAATAAACATATAAATTTATTATTAAATAAATTAAATATATCATCATTATCATCAGGATCATTAAATAATTTAGTATTAAATATAAATAATATAATGAATAATAAATCATTAAATAACCATACAAATATATGAAATATATTAAATAAAGATTATAAAATGAATAATATATCATCATCATCATCATCAAATATATCATCATCAAATATATTAAATTATATGGTATGATCAATAGATAAATTATTAAATAATTTAAATAGAGTAGATAATAATAAAATATTAAGATTAGAGAATAATAAATTAAATATAATATTAAGTAAATTATTTAATAATAAAGATGTAGAGATAAAACCAATACAATTAAAGTATGAATTTAATAATACAGATATATTAGTAAAATTAAGTAATAATGCGATAATAAATAAAGATTTAACACGTGATTTAAAATTTAAATTAAATAATAGAATAAGATTATTAAATGATAAAAGAATATTAAAAGATTATTTATTATTAAATAATAAAGAGAATAAATTAAATAATAATATATTATTAAATATATCAAATAATATATATAATTTATTATTAACAAATAATAATATATTATTAAATAATAATAATAATAATATATATAATGATATAAAAGATTATTTAGATAGTAATAGTAATAATGACCAAAATAAGAATATAATAAATAAGAATATAATAGGATGATCATTATTATTAAAAGGAAAGATAGGAAGAAGAAAAGGAAAAGAAAGATCAACTAAATTAGTAATAAATAAGGGATCATTTAAGACAATATCATTATATAATAATAAATTAAAATTAAATAATTTAAAGAATAATGAAATGATATCATATGTTCATAAGAATACAGATAATGGTAAATTAGGTATATTAGTAAAAATAAATACAATATAATATATATCTATAATCTAGATATAATAATATATATCTATAATATAGATATAATATAATAATAATTATATATAAATAATGGAAAATCATAATATATTAATATAATAAGGTAGTAATATATAAATATATATGGATAATATAGATAGATACAAGAATGAGATTAATATATATAATAATTATATATCAGATAGATACCGAATGGTTAGGTGCCTTTTTTGGGTAGAGGATTAAGTTAGTTCGATTCTAGCCTATCTGATAAATATATATTAATAATATTATTACTAACTCTTTTAGTTTAATAGGTTAAAACATATTACTTCTAATAATAGAATTGACGTTCAACTCGTTGAAAGAGTAATAGGAATTTAGTTAAGTGGTATAATATAAGATTTACACTCTTCAGTGAATGGTTCAAATCCATTAGTTCCTATGAGTAATATATTTAATATATAAATAAAAGGATATAATTAAAAGAAAAGAGTATGATGTTGGCTCAGATTAAACGTTATTTAAGGACATGATACATGCAAATTGAACGATAATAAGATTAATTAAATAATTAATAATTATTATAGTAGTGTAAAGGTGAGTAATATATTGAAATCAGAACTATTAATAATTATGTAAAATATAATAAGAATATTAAAAATAATATTTGTTAATAGTCGAGTCAATATTGGAATAGGTAGTAGTTTATATTAATAGATAAAACTAGCCAACGATCCATAATTAATAATGAAAGTTATAATAATCACATTAGTTTTGAAATAAACTAATATGAAAAAACAATATATAAATTATATATTGAATATCATACAGCAGTAGGGAATATTAGACAATGATCTAACGATTGATCTAGTTACTTAGAAAGATGAGATTATGAAATATATATTAATATATAATAATATATATTAATATAAGAATAAATAATATATGAGAAATATAAAATCTAAATATATATCTAATAAATAATGATAAAGATATATATGATAGGTCTTAACCAAAATTAGTGCCAGCAGTTGCGGCTAAACTAAGGAGGCTTACGTTAATCATTAAAGGCTTAAAGGATCCGTAGAATGATATAATAAATAATTAGAGTTAAATAAATGAATAATGAATAATTATATTAAGAGATGAAATGTGATGATAATAATTAGACAGATAATATTGAAGATATTATTCAGAATTTAAACTGACATTGAGGGATGAAGGCATAAGTATCAAAACGGACTAGTACCCCGAGTAGTTTATGCAGTAAACGATGAATACTAATAAATAAAAGTGAAAACGATAAGTATTCCGCCAGGTGAGTATATTCTCAAGAATGAAATCCAAGACAATAGACGGTTACAGATGTAGGCAGTGGATTGTGTTTTTTAATTCGATAATCCCCGATAATCTTACCATTATTTGAATATTTATTAATAAATAAATTAATAATTACAAATGTTACATCGTTGTTTAAAGTTTGTGCTTTAAGGTTATGATTAATTTCATAAACAAACGAAAATCCATATTTATAATATAATATAAATATATTATTTTTATTTTAAAGTAAGAATAAATTAAATTGGAACTAAAACAAATCCTGATGACTTAAATATAATGGGCTAAAGACGCAATACAAAATAATATACAAAATGAAATAAAAGAATATTAAAAGTAATATTGAATAAGTAATATAAAATATTATATCAAATATATTTAAATAAATATATGTGTATATGAATTAATATCTGAAATTCGATATTATGAAAAAGGAATTGCTAGTAATCATATAATATAATGATATGGTGAAAATCTTTTCTGTTTCGTACTAATTACTCATCATTCGCTGGAAAGTATATTTAAATATAGAGATATATTATTATATTAATAATGAATCTTAATAATAATAAATTAAGTAAATCGTTATTAATATAAAATATATTTATTGAATAACTAACTAGTGAGAAGTTGAAATACAGTTATCGTTGAGGAATCAGCGGTGGTTGATAATAATTAACAATAAATAACATAATTATTCATATAAATTATTTAATAGGTTTATAGTTTAATGGTAAAACCATAGCCTTCAAAGCTATATTTAAGAGTTCAAGTCTTTTTAAACCTGATTTAATTTAATTTAATTTAATCTAATAATTACCTTATAACATTTTATAATAAAATAATATCTTAGAATATAAATAATATATAATATAAATATATTAATAATATAATATATATTAATATATTAATAGATAAATAATATAATATAATGATAGCTTATAGAAAAAGTCAACCATATATAAGTTTAGTGAATAGTTATTTAATAGATTCACCACAACCAAGTTCAATAAATTATTGATATAATTTAGGTAGTTTATTAGGTTTATGTTTAGTAATACAAATAGCCTCAGGTATATTCTTAGCAATGCATTATTCATCAAATATAGAATTAGCATTTGATTCAGTTGAACATATAATGAGAGATGTTAACTTAGGATGATTAATAAGATATATACATGCAAATGGTGCATCATTCTTCTTTGGATGTATGTATATACATATAGGTAAAGCAATGTATTATGGATCATATCGTAAACCAAGAGTATTAGTATGAATAATAGGTGTAATAATATTTATAGCAACAATGGCAACAGGATTCATGGGATATTGTTTAGTTTATGGACAAATGTCACATTGAGGTGCAACAGTTATAACAAATTTATTATCAGCTATACCATTTATAGGTAATGATATAGTACCATTCATATGAGGAGGATTCTCAGTATCAAATCCAACAATACAAAGATTCTTTGCAATACATTATTTATTACCATTTGTATTAGCAGCATTAGTAATAATGCATTTAATAGCCTTACATGTTAATGGATCATCAAATGCAATAGGAATAACAGGAAATATAGATAGATTATCAATGCATCCATATTTTATATTTAAAGATTTAATAACAATATTTGCATTCTTAATATTATTTAGTTTCTTTGTATTCTTCTCACCAAATACATTAGGTCAAACATGGCCCTTAATAATTTTAATATTATTATTGCAATATGCTATATGCTGGAAATATTTAATATTAAATTATAATAAAACTAATAATATAAGTGGTTTATTTTTAATTAAATATATTAAATTTTATGCGAATCCCTTATTAGTAAAATATTATTATAATAAATATAATCAGCAGATAACCAAAATAATAATTAATATAATTAATTATATATTAGTAGGTATCTCAGAGACTACAAGCATACAAAAATTATTATTAAAACTACTATATAACTTATTTCATTTAAATAATAATAATAATAATAATATTATAAGAAATAATTCAAATAATTTAAAAGATAATTCATTTAATGAATGATTAGCAGGATTAATAGATGGAGATGGTAATTTTGGTATAACAAATAAGAAATATCCGAATTGTGAAATAACAGTAGGAATAGAAGATGAGAAAATGTTACGTCAAATACAAAATAAATTTGGAGGATCAATAAAATTAAGATCAGGATCAAATAGTATAAGATATAGATTACAAAATGAAGGTATAATTAAATTAATAAATGCTGTGAATGGAAATATTCGTAATAGTAAAAGATTAGTTCAATTATATAAAGTATGTAATTTATTAAATATAAATGTTTTAAATCCAAAAGAATTAACAATAAATAATTCTTGATTTAGTGGATATTTTGATGCTAATGGAACAATAAATTATTATTATGAAAATAATAAACCAAATTTAATAATAAGTGTAACAAATAAATATTTAATAGATATTGAACCATATAAAAATATATTAGGTGGAGATATAAATTTTGATAAAAGTAACAATGGATATTTTAAATGAGTTATAAGAAATGAATGAGATCATAATATATTTTATGAATATATTAAAAGAAATCCATCAAGATCATATAAAAGTAATAAATTATTTTTAATTAAAAAATTTTATTGACATTATAATATAAAATCTTATATTAATAATGATAATAAATTATTATATAAAAGTTGATTAATATTTGAAAATAAATGAAATAAATAATTAGTTTAAATAATAATATATGAAGATATAGTCCAATTTTTATTAATTAATTAATTAAATAAATATTTATAAATAATTAATAATTAAGCATGCCGATAATTATATACCAGGTAATCCATTAGTAACACCAGCATCAATAGTACCAGAATGATATTTATTACCATTCTATGCAATATTACGTTCAATACCAGATAAATTAGGTGGAGTAATAGCAATGTTTGGATCAATATTAATATTATTAGTATTACCATATACAGATAGAAGTTTATATAGAGGATTAGTATTTAAACCATTATCAAAATTCTTCTATTGATTATTCATATTTAACTTTATATTATTAGGAAATTTAGGACAAATACATGTAGAAGTACCATTTATAGAATTAGGAGTATTCTGTACAGTATTATACTTTGCATATTTTGTAGTAATAGTACCAGTAATATCATGATTAGAGAATATATTATTCTATTTAGGTAGAATAAATACAAATATATAATTAAATATATATTTAATATATAAATAATATATATATATAGTTTCTATAGCTTAATCTGGTTAAAGCGATAAATTGAAGCTTTATTTATAAAAGTTCAAATCTTTTTAGGAACAAATATATATGATCTTTTAGTCTAATGGTTATGACATTGATTCTTCATATCAATAATATCAGTTCGATTCTGATAAAGATTATATCTTATTATATATCTATATCTAAGTTTAAATAGCTTAATAGGTAAAGCAGTATACTGTTAATATACGTAATTTAGGTTCAAGTCCTAATTTAGACTAATTAATGATATTAGGATTGATGGCAGAATAGGTTATTGCGTAATATTTGAAATATTATTACTTATAGTAGTGTAGGTTCAAATCCTACTTAATCCGTTAATTAATTAATTAATTATTAGGGAAGATTTTCAATGTTGGTAGTTGAAGTTGAACTGTAAACTCAATGATTTTTATCTTCGTGTGTTCAATTCACACTCTTCTCATATTTAATATATAAATAATGAATTATTGCTTAATGGTTAAAGCATTTCACTCATAATGAAACAATCTAAGTTCGATTCTTAGTAATTCAATAATATATATATATATTATATATATATCATATATGATAATATATTAATAAATAAATAAATAAATATATATATATATTTACATAATAAATAATATACATGTTAATAATATCAACATTAATAATAATAATATTAAATAGTTTAAATATAAAAGATTTATATTTAAAGAATGATAAAGATATAAGCCAAGTTTATATAAATAGATTAGGATTATTAGTATTAATATTAGTATTAATAATACATATAAATATAATAAATACTAATCATCTGTATGATAATTTATATAATAATATATTAATATTAAATAATATAAATAATATAATAATAAGTCTAATATTAATAATAAGTATATTATATATAATGATAATATCATTTAATATAACATCATTAATAGTATTAGATAGAATAATAAGAAATAATAAATGATTAACAATATTAACATTATTAAATATATTAGGATTAGTATTATTAATATTAGTAAATGATTTAATATTATTATTTGTAATAATAGAATTACAATCATATACATTATATTTAATAACATCATTATATAATGAATCAAATAATTCAATAAAATCAGGATTATATTATTTTATAATAGGAAGTATAGGATCATTTATAATATTAGATGGTACAATATCAATATATGAAGATATAGGATTAACAAATATATCATATATAATATTATATATAGAGAATATAAATAAATATGATATATTAATAATAATAATAGGATTATTAATAAAGATAGGAGTAGGACCATTTTATAATTATTTAATAATAATATATACATTAGTACCAACAATAATAACAACATATATAAGTATAATGCCAAAATTAAGTATATTAACATTATTATTACATATAATGAATATATTAAATATATTACATAATAATGTAAACAATAATATATTAAATATAATATCAATATTTATAATAATAAGTATGATAATAGGATCAATAGGTGGATTAAATGTAATAAAGATTAAGACATTATTAGCATATAGTAGTTTATTAAATATAAGTTATATGTTATTATCAATAATAACTAATGAATTAACTTCTTATATATTTTATATAATACAATATTCATTAACACATATAAATATATTTAGTATAATATTAATATTACCATTATATTCAAATATAAATTTATTAATATCATCATCATTATCATCATCATACAAATTAGATATAAT
This sequence comes from Ogataea sonorensis, assembly GCA_037951595.1. Classification (NCBI taxonomy): domain Eukaryota; kingdom Fungi; phylum Ascomycota; class Pichiomycetes; order Pichiales; family Pichiaceae; genus Ogataea; species Ogataea sonorensis. Next base: position 37,600 of record JBANDG010000016.1, read on the forward strand.
GATAAGTAAATATTCACCAATAGAATATATAAGTCAATTAAATAATTTATTTATAAAGAATAAATACTTATGTATTTCATTATGTATATCATTATTTTCATTAATAGGTATACCACCATTAATAGGATTCTATGGTAAATTATTAATATTAATATCATCATTATATAATGGTTATATATTATTATCAATATTATTAATAATAGTTAGTTCAATATCAGTATTATATTATGCTAATATAATAAGAGAATTATCATTTAATACATTATTAAATTATAATATATTTAAATCATCATTATGATCATCATCATCATTATTATCATCATCTAATAATATATTATATATGAATAATAATATAACATATATAATAAGTGTATTAACATTAATAATATTATTAATAATAATAGAATATATGAATATAATAGGGGGATTATATTTATTAATAAAAATATAATATGTTCCAAGATATATTTAATTGATTTATAATAATAGTAGGATTATTAGGTTTAATATTAATAATAGCTAATAATTTATTAGTAGAAAGTTATAAATTAGATGAGAATATAGGTAATAATTTAGATAATATAGAGAAGAGGAATCCATTTGAATGTGGATTTGATAGCTTTAGACAAAGTAATAATCCTGTACCTATACCATTTATATTAATAGCATTATTATTCTTACCATTTGATTTAGAAGTATCATCAATGTTACCTTATATATTATCAAGTTATATAACAAATATATATGGATTAATAATATTCATAATATTCTTATATATATTAATAATAGGATTTATAATAGAACTAAACTTAAATGCAATATCATTAGATAAGATAATAGATAAGAATAGTATAACAAATAAATATTTAATAGTTTAACTCTTCTTTATCTTTATTTAATCACATAATCTTAATCAATAAATTAGTTATAATCAATAATAACTTTATCTCTCTCTAATAATATGAATAAAGAATCTACCTATTTATATTCCCCCCCTGATAAGGGGGGATAATCTATTAACACATGAATAATGTATTATGTTAATAATACATTATGAACAAACAATGCCGGGCTTCATTATTTTATTATAATGATATGCAATATCATTATATAAAATCATGATGAAGAACGGTACATTATAATTAGTTTATGATTATATTATGATTAGTTTAATGATTATGATTAGTTTATGTTATGATTATATTATGATTAGTTTATGTTTAGTTAATAATTAATAATTAATAATTAATAATTAATAATTAATAATTAATTAATTAGTTAATGAATCAATTAAGAATAATAATAATATATTGACCCACCCTTTATGAATTATAAAGGGTGGGTCAATAATACAAATATACATTATTTATTACAATTAATTAATACATTATCTTATAAATAATATTAATTATCTTATGACCTGTATTATTACATTATGTTATGATATAATATTATTATACTATGTTATGATATAATTATATAATTAATAAGTAATAAGTAATAAGTAATAAATAATAAGTAATATATAATATATATATATATATATGATAGTATACATATATTAATAAATAATAAGAGAATATAAATAATATATAGACCCACCTCTAGGTGGGTCAATATAATAAATAATACTCATGTATTACAATTATCTAATAAATTATCTTATACAATTATATTCATTATGTTATGATCTTCTATTATTACATTACATAATATATATTATATTATATTATATTATGATATAATGAGTAATGAGTAATGAGTAATAATAAATAAATAATAATTAGTTATAATTAATATAGATAATAATGTATGAATGATAATCTATACATAGACCCACCTCAAGGTGGGTCAATATAATAAATAATATTCATATATTACAATTATTAATAATACATATTCTATTATATTATATTATAATAATTAGTTAATGATTAATGATTAATGATTAATGATTAATTAGTAATGAGTAATAAATAATATATATATATATATCTGAATATATATAATAATATATTACTATATAATAGTTAGTATATAGACCCACCTCTAGGTGGGTCAATACTATAAATAATATTCATGTATTACAATTATTAATATATGTTATATTATAACACATTATATTATATTAATTCATAATAATTAGTTATTAGTTATTAGTTATTAGTTATTAGTAATAATAAATAATAAATAATTAGTAATGATTAGTATATATAATAATATAATAATGAGTAATAATAAATATGTATAATAATATGAATGAATAATAATATATTAGTAATAATAGAATATAATAGATATATAGACCCACCTCAAGGTGGGTCAATATAATTAATAACCTTTATACATTACAATTATGAATATATTATATTACTATATAATTATATTATAATATTATCATTCATATAATAATTAGTTTATTAATTAATTAATTAATAATAATTAATACATAATAATATATGTGTATATATTTATAAATACATAATAATGTATAAATAATAATTCATGAATAGACCCACCTCTAGGTGGGTCAATATAATAAATAATATTCATATATTACAATTATTAATATATATTATATTATTATATTATTCATCATCATCATATATAACAATTAGTTAATATATGTTATATTATGATTATTATTATTATGATTATGATTATGATTATGATAGATAATAATTTAATAAATAATGATTAATAAATAATTAGTAATGAGTAATAATTAATAATATATAGACCCACCTCAAGGTGGGTCAATATAATTAATAACATTCATGTATTACAATTATTAAATATATGTTATATAATAATAATAATATTCTGATATATTAAATAATAATATATTATATATTAGTTAATTAATTAGTTATAATAATAATAATATATAATATGTGTATGTATTAATATACATAATAATGTATAAATAATAATTCATGTATAGACCCACCTCAAGGTGGGTCAATATATAAGATAATACTTATGTATTATTATTATATAATAATATAATATATACATATATATTCTACATATGTTATATGTTATATAATATATATTATGTTTATTATAATAATTAGTTAGTTAATTAATTAGTCAATATAATAAATAATATTCATATATTACCATTATTAAATATATGTTATATTATGATATTAGTATCATATATTACAATTATTAAATATATGTTATATTATGATTATGATAATAATATTATGTTAATATATGTTAATTAATGAGATATAATATATATGTATATGTATAAATAATAATGTATGAATAATAATTCATGTATAGACCCACCTCTAGGTGGGTCAATATAAAATATAATACTTATTTATTATAATTATCTAATAAATATATGTATTATATTAATATAACTATATAAGTTATGTTATGTTATTATGTTAATAATATATTATAAATATATAATATTAGTAATATAAATTATTATATATATATCTAATATATAGATGTATTATATGTATAATCATTAATAAATAATTAATAAATAATTAATAAACAATAAATAATAAGTAATGAGTACTAATATATTATATATAGACCCACCTCTAGGTGGGTCAATATAATAAATAATATTCATATATTACCATTATTAAATAAATGTTATATTATCATATAATTAATATATATAATATTAATTAGTTAATTAGTTAAGTTAATTAATTAGTCATAATAATTATAATAATATGTATATATTATGTATATGTATAAATATAGATAATAATGTAAGAATAATATATTATATATAGACCCACCTCAAGGTGGGTCAATATTACAAATACTATACATGTATTATATATATTATATTCATATTATTATATCAATTATATAAATAATATATATATTCATATATGATGAATATAGATTAATAAATTAATTTATAATAAATAGTAAAAGTTATAAATAAATAAATAAAAGATAATAAATAAAAGATAATGTACAATATATATGTATTATATTAATATATATAGTATATATATAATATATCTAATATGTAGATATATGTTTATAAATATAAAGATTATGTCAAATACTCTATCGAGATCATATTATATAAATAAATGATTATTTAGTACAAATGCTAAAGATATAGCTGTATTATATTTAATATTTGCTTTATTCTGTGGTTTATTAGGATCATTAATGTCAGTAATATTAAGATTAGAATTATCATCACCAGGTAATCAAATATTAATGGGAAACCATCAATTATTTAATGTAGTAGCAACAGCTCATGCTGTATTAATGGTATTCTTCTTAGTAATGCCAGCAGCAATAGGATTCTTTGGTAACTACTTAGTACCTTTAATGTTAGGTGCATCAGATATGTCATTTGCTAGATTAAATAATATATCATTCTGATTATTACCACCAGCATTAGTATCATTATTATCAAGTGCATTAATAGAAAATGGTGCAGGTACAGGATGAACAGTATATCCTCCATTAGCAGGAATACAATCACATAGTGGACCAAGTGTAGATTTAGCAATATTTGCATTACATTTAACATCAATATCATCATTATTAGGTGCTATAAACTTTATAACAACTATATTAAATATGAGAACATTAGGTATGTCAATGACTAAATTACCATTATTTGTATGAGCAGTAATGTTTACATCAATATTATTATTATTATCATTACCAGTATTATCAGCAGGTGTAACATTATTATTAATGGATAGAAACTTTAATACATCATTCTTCGAACCAGCAGGAGGAGGTGACCCAATATTATACCAACATTTATTCTGATTCTTTGGACATCCAGAAGTATATATATTAATAATACCAGGATTTGGTATAGTATCACATGTAGTAAGTACATATGCTAAAAAACCAATATTTGGATCATTAGGTATGGTATATGCTATGGGATCAATAGGATTCTTAGGATTATTAGTATGAAGTCATCATATGTATACAGTAGGATTAGATGTAGATTCAAGAGCATACTTTACATCAGCAACAATGGTAATAGCTGTACCAACAGGTATAAAAATATTTAGTTGATTAGCAACATTATATGGAGGATCAATAAGATTTACAACACCAATGTTATATGCAATAGCTTTCTTATTCTTATTTACAGTAGGAGGATTATCAGGAGTATTATTATCAAATGCATCATTAGATATAGCATTCCATGATACATATTATGTAATAGGACATTTCCATTATGTATTATCATTAGGTGCAGTATTTAGTTTATTTGCAGGATATTATTATTGATCACCAATGGTAACAGGATTATATTATAATAATAACTTAGCTAATATACAATTCTGATTATTATTCATAGGTACAAATATAACATTCTTCCCAATGCATTTCTTAGGAATAAATGGTATGCCACGTCGTATACCAGATTATCCAGATGCATTTGCAGGATTTAATGCAATAAGTTCATTAGGATCATTAATATCAATAACATCAATAATATTATTTGCATATGTAATATATGACCAATTAATGAATGGATTAAATAATAAATCATTAAGTACTAACTCATTATTAAAAGACCCTGATTTCTTTGAATCAAATGTAATATTTAATTCAAATGATATAAAATCAAGTTCAGTTGAGTTCTTATTAACTTATCCACCATTACATCATCCATTTAATACTTTAGCAATACAATCATAATATTTAAATAATTTGTAATTTACTTTTTTGTAATTTATGAAAATATGGTTATAAAATAACCATTTAATTTATTACGTTTAAGCGATGCTAGTATTTAAATATATACCCTACCCCCCCTTTATGGGGGTAATATATACAAATATACCTCTGTGTATATTATAACTATATATAATATATATTATATTATATAATATTATACTATACTATACTATATAATATATATATAATATACGATAATATGATATAAGATAATATATATAATATATACCTATTAATAATTATATGTAATATATACATAATAATAAATATATATTAATAATATACCTCCCCCCATCTGGGGATATGATAATATAATATATTATATGATATGATATGATAATATATATTAATATATGATAAGATTATAAGATATAATACCCCAGATGGGGAATACATACAAATAATATTTAGTCATTATGATTAATATATGATATGATAATATAATATAATATATGATATAATATATGATATAATATATGATATGGTATGATATATATTTATAATAATATGTTAATATATAATATATGATATATGATAATATGATATGATAATATGTTATAATAATATGTTAATATATAATATAATAATAAGAGATAAGATATAAGATATATTAATTAAATAATAATAAATAAATATATATTATATGATGACCCCCCCTCTGGTCTTATAATAATAATATATAATATATAATATATTAATATGTTAATAAGAGATAAGATAAATATATCAATATGTATATTCCAGAGGGGGGGTCTTATATACAATTAGTACTTAGTTATTATGATAATATGTTAATACATGATAATATAATAATATATTAATACATGCTAATATGATAATATGTTAATATATGATAATATATTAATACATGATAATATATATGATTATATATCATATATGTTATGTAATATGTATAATATGATTATATGATAATAATATGATATGATAATAATATATTAATAATATATTAATAATAAACAAATATATAATAATATATTAATAATATATTAATAATAAACAAATATATATTATATAATGACCCCCCTCTGGTCTTTATAATAATAAATATATATATTATATATTAATATGTTAATAAGAGATAAGATCATTATATTAATATTCCAGAGGGGGTCTATATACAATTAATATTTAATTATTATGATTAATCATATGATAATATGATAATATATATAATATAATATGATAATATATTAATTAATACATGGTTATATAATAATATGTTAATACATTATATTATAATAATATGTTAATACATGATTATATGATGATATAATAATATTATATGATATATTAATATAAGAATATATATAATAATATATTAATAAATATATATATGTATATTAATAAATAATAATATATTAATAAATATATATATGTATATTAATAAATATATATTTATATGATGACCCCCTCTGGTCTTATTATATAATAATATTATATATAATATATTAATACATTTAAAGATAAGATAAATATATCAATATGTATACTCCAGAGGGGGGAATATATATAATTAATATTTAATTATTATAGATATCATATCATATCATATCATATCATATCATATCATATATAATGATTAATGATATATAAATAATTAAAATAGAATATAAAGAATAAAGATGTAAATACATAAGATAAATAAATAAATAAGAATGAATATGAATTATATAAATTCACCATTAGATCAATTTATAATAAATGTATTATTAGAAATAAATTCACCATTTATAAACTTAAGTACATTAAACTTTACAACATTTGGATTATATATAATATTAGTATTATTAGTAATATTAGGAATGTTTATATTATCATTAAATAAAAGATTAATAACAGGATCAAATTGATTAATAAGTATAGAAGCAATATTTGATACAATAGTTAATATGGTAAAAGGTCAAATAGGAGGTACAGTATATGGTAGATATGTACCATTAATATATACATTATTTGTATTTATATTAGTAGCTAATTTAATAGGAATGATACCTTATAACTTTGCAATATCAGCTAGTTTAATATATATAATAAGTATATCAGTTAGTTTATGAATAGGATTAACAATATTAGGATTATTCTTAAATAAATTTGTATTCTTTAGTTTATTTGTACCAGGTGGAACACCATTACCATTAGTACCAGTATTAGTATTAATAGAATTATTATCATATACAGCTAGAGCAATATCATTAGGATTAAGATTATCAGCTAATACATTATCAGGTCATTTATTAATGAGTATATTAAGTAACTTAGTTAAAAACTTAATGGGTATAAATAGTATAACATTAGTATTAGGATTAATACCATTAGCAGGTATATTGCCATAGTAATATTAGAATTTGCAATAGCATGTATACAAGCTTATGTATTTGCTATATTAACATCAAGTTATTTAAAAGATAGTATATACTTACATTAGATAATATATTTATCTAATATATATTAATATATATATAATATAATTATATCATATATTAATAATAATATATAAATAAATAAATATATTAATATATATAATATATATATATATATAATATATAATTTATTTAAAAAAAGATAGTAAATAGTAATAAAGATTACCAAAAGATAAATAAAAGATATGCCACAATTAATACCATTCTTTTTCTAAATCAATTATTTTATGGATATGTAGTATTATTTGTATTATTAGTATTAATATCAAGAATAATATTACCATATTTAGTAGAATTATATTTAATAAGAACAATAATATCAAAATTATAAATAAGTTTATAATTTAAGGGTAAAATATTTCTTTGATAAGGAGACATTAGATGTTCGAATCATCTTGAACTTATTATAAAGGAATAATATATTATATAAATAATATAAATCAATAATGAGATAATTCATCGAAATAATATAGATAATGAATCGATTAAATAGTTTTTATAAACAATGCAATTAGTATTAGCCGCTAAATATATAGGTGCTGCAATAGCAACAATAGGATTAACAGGAGCAGGGATAGGAATAGCAATAGTATTTGCAGCTTTAATAAATGGAACATCAAGAAACCCAGGTTTAAGAAATACATTATTCCCATTTGCTATATTAGGATTTGCTTTATCAGAAGCAACAGGATTATTCTGTTTAATGATATCATTCTTATTATTATATGGAGTTTAATGATATTAATCATTAAATATAATTATAATATAATTAATTAATTATATTATATCACATCACATCATATAAGTAATATATATATAATTATATATATAACATAATAATAACATAATCATAACATATGTATTTAGATATAAATATATATAGATGTAACATTAATAGGATATTATATATTAATAAGTAGTACATCATTTGAATCATTAGGGATATTAGTAGGTACAATAATACCAGTAATAACAGAATTATGATTTAATAATTCTCAATTATTTAGTATATTATATACATTAATATATGTAGGAGCAGTAGTAATATTATTTGTATTTATATTATCAGTATTAAATAAGAAAGAGGAATATGAATATCAATATAATAGTTTATGAATAATTTTATTAATATTATTCTTAGATGATTTAGATTATAATGATACAAATGATTATGATTTAAATAATAATAATATTTATGATAATTATAATATATTAAATATAGTAAATAATTCAGATATGTCAACAATAGGTAATTTATTATTTACTGAATATTCATTATTATTAATATTAATATCATTAATATTATTATTAAGTATAATAGGAATAATAATAATAGTTAAGAATAAATATTAATCATATCATCATCACATCATATAAGAAATATATTAAATAATATATTTAATATAAAATAAAATAAATAAATAAATAAATAATTATTATGATAATAGATAAAGTATTATATATAATAATGATAATAATATATATAATATGTATATTATTAGGAGTAGCCTATTTAACAGTAGGAGAAAGGAAGACAATGGGATATATGCAACGTAGAGTAGGACCAAATTCAGTAGGATATTATGGTATATTAATGGGTATAGCTGATGCATTAAAATTATTATCTAAAGAAATATTATTAGTTAATAATGGTGAAATAATGTATATAATAAGTGGTCCATTAATAACATTATTCTCAGTATTATTAAGTTTTAGTATAATACCATTAAGTACAGGTATAAGTTTATTAGATAGTGAATATTCATTATTATATTTATTAGTTCAGGTTCATTAGGTGTATTAGGTACTGTAATAGTTGGATGAATGTCAAATAGTAAATATACTATATTAGCATCAGTAAGAACAACATCACAATTAATAAGTTATGAATTAATATTAACAACAATAGTATTTATAATAGTATTATTAATAAGTAATTTAAATATATCATTAGTAATAGAAAGTCAAAGATATATAAATTATATAATAGTATTATTACCAATATGTATAATATATTATATAGCAGCATTAGCAGAAACAGCTAGACCACCATTTGATAATATAGAAGCTGAATCAGAATTAGTATCAGGTCATATGACAGAATTATCAGCATCACCATTTGTAATATTCTTTTTAAGTGAATATTGTTCAATAGTATTAATGTCAATACTAACAGTAATATTCTTTTTAGGTGGATATTTATCTTGAGTAGATATAAGTACATATATATTATATTATTATAACAATATAAATAATATATATTTATTTATAGAAGGATTAATATTTAGTAGTATATTAATATTTAAGAGTAATTTATTTATGTTTGGATTTATATGAATACGTGCATCATTTCCAAGATTAAAGTTTGATTTATTAATATTATTCTGTTGATATATATTATTACCATTATTATTTGGATCATGTATATTAATATCAAATATATTATATTTTAGTAATGGAATATTATATATATACTAATATATATTTTAGTATTAAATATAATATATAAATAAGGGGTTATAGTTTAATGGTAGAATCATTGCTTTGCAAGCAATTGGTTTAGGTTCAATTCCTAATAACTCCATAAGGTTTTGTAGCTTAATTGGTTAAGTATCATTTTGTCACAATGAAGGTTGCCCGTTCGAATCGGGTCAGAATCGTAAGGAAATTTAATCATTGGTAAGATATGTTATTTGCTATATAATTGAATAAATTCTGTGTAGGTTCAATTCCTACAATTTCCGATTAGTTTACCTTTAATTTAATGGTAAAATATTAGAATACGGATTTAATAATATTGGTTCAAATCCAATAAGGTAATAAATGATTATGACGAAATAGGTAAACGTGATTAGTTTAGGTCTAATATTATATTGGTTCAAATCCAATTAATCATAATTTTTCATTTCATATAAATATGTTTATAATATTAAATATGTTTACAATAATAATATTAATAATAATAAATAGTTCAAAAAGAATATTATTATTATCTAATAAATTAATAAGTCAATTAATATTAATAATAAGTATAATAAATCTATATTTAATAATAAAAGAATTAAATAATGTAAATTTAAATGATTATGGTTATTTAAATATATTCTCATTATTACATATAAATTGAGGATATGATGGTATAAGTTTAATATTCTTATTATTAACATTATATTTAGGTATAATAAGTATAATATCAAATTGAGAAAATATAAGAATGAACAAAATACTTATATGATATTATTTTAATATTAATAATATTAATGAGTATAAACTTTATATGTTTAGACTTAATAAGTTTTTATATATATTTTAGAGAGTACATTAATACCATTATATTTAATAATAGGAATATATGGAGGATTAAATAAGAATAAAGCAGCCTATTATATATTAATATATACATTATTAAGTTCATTA